>JAQHUG010000159.1:1846544-1859845 GCA_028555095.1 Dicrostonyx torquatus
GTCCCAGCTAGGTACTTGGGCAGCAGAGGAGTGGGTGTCTGAACTGAACTTGTCCCATAGTTACTTTGTTGAGGCTAGTTTTAAACCGTATCTTTGTACCTTTTACAATCCAACCCCAATCCCACTGCCCATGCAGCATTAGCTTTGAAAATGAGAGCCCAGGGAGACTGGAGAGGCACAGTGAGAATGTGGGAATGCTCTCTCTCTCTCACCTGCTCAGCAGTCCGAAGGCAGCTCTCAGATGTGTCTCTCGGTGAGGTCTTCCTAGGTAGCATTGGAACTGAAGCTTTGTGAGCCCCAGATCACAGGGATGCCAGCTCAAAACCACGTAACATAAGAAGGTTGTGAAAGGAGAGGGGCTCCAGCGACATGGCTCAGGAGTTAGCAGACACTCAGAAATAAGGTTAAGTGTGTGATTTGCCTCGTTAAAGTCTGATGAAATTGAATGGTCAGCATCCACAAATGCCAGGTGGTTCTGTGGGTGCTAGTAGATCTCACCAGCATCCGCTGAGATTTCATAGCTATCCCTAAGTCTCTGTCAGGTTCAATAGGGAGCAGCGGATTTCCCCAGACCCTGGGCCATGAGTGTTCTGACAGCAACACTCACACTGCAAGAAATACCTGTGCCCATGACCTTCATCCATGTGCGTATGTTTGCTGAAAACATAGGTGTCTGGATTTGAAGGGACGATTTTTCAGTGTGGAGTCTGGAGAGAGACTCTCTGGGTTTAGAACCCAGAACTACTCCATGTTTGTTACAGACCTTGGTAGCTCTGTAACCCTTGTACTTGAGTTTCTGCGTCCATTACACAAGAATGGAAATAATCTTTACATTAATACAAACAGTGGCTTTAGACTAGTTATTGCCGATGAGTCGTTTCTAGACTTATTTGTTTCATATGCATGAGTGTTTGGCCTGTCTGTGTGTATGTGCACCACATGCAGCCTGGTATCCACAGAGGTCAGAAGAGGGCATTGGAGACCCCAGAGCTGGACTTAAAGGTGGTTGTGAGCAATCATGTGACTGCTGGGAAGTCTAGATCTTCTGCAAGTGCAGGTAGTTCTTTTACCCACTGAACCATGTCCTCAGTCTCTATAAATCGTTTTGAACAGTGGCATATAATAAGTACTCTAAAACTTTAGTGATTATTGTAACTATTGACATCGAAAACATTAGTACATTGCAATGAGTACTATATAGTTACATAATATAATATAATTATTAAATCATGGACAACTATAACTATAATATGTGTTATATAGTAATAAAAATGAAGTAATTTCTGAAATTCTATAACACTAATTACATGTCACACAGAAATGAATATTAAATATATATATATACATTTCTGCAAGCAAAAGCACTGACTCTTAAAAGATGAGATCAATTTCAATGTAATTTATGCTTTCTTCCAGCACCTCAGCATATAGCAGGTAAGTTCCCTGGGAATGTGCACATTCCAGTGTGGATGCCATTTCCATCAGGGTGCATGAACATAAGAGCATCTACCAGAGCATGGAAAGTCTCTCGGGCAGCACATTCCTGCAGAAAACTGACTCTCACGCCCTCATAAACCACCCACTGCCAAGAGATCCTCAACTAGGGGTCAGACAATTTCTTAAGATTTTTGGTCACCATGGTCTCTCTGACGGATAGCACAAAGGCGGCTATAGTCAATTTTAAAATGAGTATAGATGTGTAACCATAAAACTTTATTGACAACAAGAGGTGGAAGGGTTGTATTTCGCCTACCCTTCCCTAGAAGGAAGATCCTGGGTGAGCAGGTAGAGAAGGCAGGGCTCGGGAGCCCTGCCAGTGCCCTTGACAATGAACTTCCCAGCACTGGGGGCTAAGCAGAGCCCTAAGGACTCTCGCTGACAGCTTTTAAGGCTTCTCAGGCATGTGGTGAAGCTAGACACACAGACTCATAGTACTTCCTGAAGCACAGGTCTAACTGTCAGTGTTCTGTATATTGGTGAGTGTAGATCAAGATATTTATTCTGGAGGCCTGGAAGGGAATTGGAAGATCAGGGTGATGTCAGCAGTTAGAGAAGAAACCAGAGAAGAAAGCAGGGCAGGAGAAAGTACAGCCTTGAGACGGGGATTTCACAGTAAATATGCCACTTTCTGATAAGAAGAACTGGAGGTTTTACAGGGGCTTGATGTGGATAAGCTTATCACCTCAGGCAGGTGAGCCCAGGAGTTAACTGGTCTCTTAGAACTACACTGGCCATGCTGAGGCCAGCAGCACAATTGTATGTACAATTCCCATGCAGCATTTCCAGCCAGTACTGATGACCCTCCAGCAAGAGCCATTAGCAGACAAACACCATCTAAGGGGATGCTAGTCCTCAATGCATTACCCTTTCTTTCTTTATGAATAAGCATTGGACTTCCTTCAGTTCACCCCTCAAACGCCACAGATTTTGCAGAGGGAAATGACTAGATCATTTACCTGGGGTGAAATGTTCTTTGTTATTGCACCTCACCAATAATCTTGTTATTTCTAGATATAGAAACAGCTTTGCACTTTTGGGTCACCAGGGACCTGCTAAGAGTTTATGATATCTTTGGACTCACCCAGTGCATTGTGGGATACAGTATCCTCATTACCCCCGGATGCATAATGGTTGCTTAGGGAATAGACAGTGGCAGGTGATTCTAAAGCTAGATCCAAACAAGCCAACAATGAATTTCCAATTGTCTCTCCCTATCTTCCTCTTGTCCCAGATGCTCAGATACCCATTCATCCTAGGGCTGCCTGGAGAGCTTTTGGCCTTGCTTGACAGTGAGGATGCTGAGTCAGGGCTTCAGGGAATAGCATTTCCTCCCACCATGCCATCTAGGGGAGCAACTCAGTTGGCCCACAGTGGTAAGGTGTCCAGGGCAGCTCCTTCACTTTGGCCTCTTTCTCCTGCTTTCTACCCAAGGTGGATAGAACTAATGCTTAAAGGTATAGCCATGACCCATAAGCTCATGGGATCCATTTCTTTACACCCTGAACACTGTTCCAAGTTCTCTGTACTTGGCTCTCAGGTTATACATTTGGACCAAGGCATGCTGGGCTGCCTCCATGGTAGATGAGCAATTCTCCCTCACAACAGAGTTGTGTTTTCTGGTTCAAAGGTGTTGGGTCTAGACACAGCAAGGGAACTATGATGTGCTGGGTGCCCTTTTAGCTACATATACCTTCTCTCAACCAGCTCCCACCTCACATCAGTCCCAGAGAAGCACATTGCAGTTCCCTAGCTCTGACTAGATGGTGTGTATGACATGCGTACATCTCTCCGACTATAGACTTGTGCTACTGAGGTGAAGTGCTAGGGTGACCCAGGTCTCCTTTGATAAATATTGACCTCTCCAGACCTATCCTACCTCCCATGAAAAACAGCACCCAAAGTTCACTAATTCTCACATCTGCCAGACACAGTGCTTTCTCTCTGACTCACCGTATTTCACAAATATATTTCAACCTCTGATTTATGTTGAGAAAATTGAAGTTTAGGGTTGAAGTGACATCACCATGATTGCGAGGCTGGTAGAGGGCAGGGTTGTGAGTTTTACTCTCACACCCCAGAGCTCTATCTTATTACTCTTCAGTCTGGAGAGAAAGAGGCAAGGCACTGGGAGGCAGGGGTAGGAAATGCATCTTCCATGCTGCAGAGTGAGGGCAAGGCGGTGGGATGTGGGAACATTCGCTAGCTCCTCTCCTCGGCTAACCTTTCTGTCAATTGTTTCATGGCTGCGGTAGGAAGCTATGTCATACAATATTTACTCTCAGACAGCACGCTGAGAACAACTGTGCTCCCAGCTTCACCATTCAGGGAAAAGGCTTTTAAAGAGAATAAATGATTGTTTAAAACTGTAGTCCTTCTGCTGTGGTGTGAATGTGAGCCATCTCCATAGGCACACATGTCTGAACACTTGGTCCCCAGATGGTCTGGTTGTTTGGGGACATATAGAAGCTTTCGGAGTATAGCTGTATTAGCAAACGTGGATCGGTGTGGACATCCTCAACCCATAACAGTTCAAAGTAAAAGCAAAAGCAAAATACAGACAGACCAATAAAAATCCCAACAGTTTTTTAAATTAATTCTTTGAAATTCATGCATGGATACCGTATATCTTGGTCATGTCTACCCCCAATCTTCCTTCCAGCTCTTTCCAGGGCCCTCTTATCATATCTTCTCCCCAACTTAACATTCAATAATTAAAAAACAGATCCCAGTAGTGCTGGTCATATGTATGTGGGGTCATACATGGCTTACAAAGACTCTACCAGTGGCCATACAACTAAACAAAAGTAACTCTCTCTCCTCAGAAGGCACCAGCTGCTGCTTGGAAAGTGTGGAGCATAGAGTGCTTTGCTGACTTCTTTGATCTGTCTCAGCTTGGTTTTCATCCTCTTATGACTTGTTTACCTACTCGTTCTACCACACCCAGCAGAATTATTTCCACCTCCATCAGTCCCCGACATGTGTCATCTGCATGTGCCTTCATTCTCCTCTGTCACTGCTCAGATCCCACAGTGCCTCTGCTCCTGGTGAGGTGGAAAAGTCCCCGAGGAACAGCCAGGTGTGCTCTAGCCTCCCACCAGCTGGCCCACATGGGCTTTGAAAACCTTTTCCAATGTTAGAGTTCATGATCCCTGCTCAAACAACTCATATCTTTTATGTTTATTTTGTTTCAAGTTTGGAAAGCCTGTCATTGTTGACTGGGGCTTGTACTGTTTGACTCCTGGATGTGCTTGGTAGAGTATCCTCCTCTGCCATGTGATCGTGGCAAGACAAGCCAAATCACATTGTAAACTGGGCTAGCACCAACAGTATTTATGTATTTTATTAAAAATATTTTACAAATGACAAACTTTGGATACTTTGCATGGATGTCTGTAACTAGTTTGAAGAAAGCTCAAGCAGATTCTTGGAATTGAGTCTAGTCTAGTTTACACCAGTAACACAGCCTGTACAGCCCTGGGTAAAATGCTGATGTCATTGGAAGCTGGTTTATCTTAGTTGCCTGTAAGCCCCAATTCTAACCTTCTGTATTAGCTCCCTTTCTGTTGCTGTGATAAAATGCCACGGCAAAGGCACCTCATACAAGAGTTTATCTGGGCATATGGTTAAAAGGTTAGAGTCCATCGTGGAAAGAGGCATGCTAGTACCAACAAAAATTCTACTGGCTCACATCTTGAACCCTAATCATGAAGCAGGGAATGAACTGGAAGTGTCACGGGGATTTTAATCTCAAGGCCCATGTCTGGTGATGTCCTTCATCCAGTAAGGCTGTGCCACCTAAATATACACACACAGCTCTGATGTGGGATTCCCCTCTGTATGCTATGCATATGTCGTATAACCATTGGTTATTAAAGAAGCTGTTTCAGCCAATGGCTTAGTAGAGTAAAGCCAGGCAGAAAATCTGAACAGAGATATAGACAGAAAGTATGTGGAGTCAGGGAGATGCCATGTAGCTGCCGAAGGAGAAGGACCTGGAAACTTTCTGGTAAGCCACAGCCTCGTGACAATACACAGGTTAATAGATATGGGTTAATTCAAGATATAAAAGTTAGTTAATAGGAAGCCCGAGCTAATAGGTCAAGTAGTGTTGCAATTAATACAGTTCATGTGTGATTATTCAGGTCTGAGAGGCCGGGAAACACGAGCCATCTCCACCTACACAGTGTCACCAACTGGCTCCAAACATTCAAAGGCCCAAGACTATGGAGAACTTTCTCATTCAGCCACCACACCTTTCAGACAGGCATCTCAACCCTTTCAACCCTTACTCCCCCATCAATGAGAAAATGAAACTGAACTATGGCAGTACTGTGATTTAGCTACAGTTTCAGGAACAACCCTTTGGCTAGATCATTTGATCTCTCTTCTAGGAAATACAATGCACAAAAGCTTTTATTGTCTCAATTTCAAAGCCTGCAGCCACCCTGTGAAGCAGACTCTCTGGAAGGCAAGTCATACAGTCTCAATTTTCAGCTGACCACACCTTACACATGTCCCCATTAACACAGTTGCCGGCTCATGGGCATGGAATATGCTTCCCTCACTGGCACAGGCAAATATGTGGCACAGGCAAAGCTGATTGTAGTCATAGAATCAACTAATCAACTAAATAGCACACTCCAAAAATTCAGCTGTGTCAAATGGTTGCGATTTCATTCTGACTTAAAAGTGGAAAGAAAATGTCACCTCACTAGAAAAAAAAAATTCTCTTTTAAAAAATCCTTGCTGTTTCCCCTACAATTGCATTGTGCCAACATAGGTTTTTAACATAATTTTTTATTGATTCTTTGGGAATTTCTCGCCATGTACCCCAATCCCACTCATTTTCATTTCCCTCTGTATTGACCCTTTACCCTTGTAGCGTCCCCCTCAAAGAAAAACTAAAAATATGATAAAATATAACTAAAATATTAAAAACAAAAAACAAAAATAAAACAAAACAAACAAAAAGGAATCCAAAACCCACTTTGTTCCTCCATCTCTCTCACCTGTCCTCTTCATTCATCTATGGCATTGGGAGCTGCTGTGTATCATGCAATATGCATGCATGCAGTCCACACAGCTTTACTTGCAAATGTTCATTATATAGTGTATGGATGGTCAGGTTCAAGACCTCTGGCTTCTGGCACACCATCAATACTGGACCCTCATGGAAATTCCTCTCGGATATCATGCTGTTGTCCCAAGTCACGGAGATCCTATGGCTATGCTTGTGTGGGACTAGTCCCCTTGTGCACTTCATCAGGTCATAGAGTAGACGTGGAGTGCCAACTCAAAGCCCTGGATGTGTGTCTGGGTAGTAGCATAGTTGATCTGACCTGGCTGTTGGGACCATGCCCTTCGGGTGAGAGCCAGAGCCAGCTCTCCCCAACCCCATGGTGAGGGGTGGGGCCAGATTTCCCAAGTAAGGATGTGGGGTAGCTCTCTTACTAGGGGCAGGGCCAACCAATTCTCCCTTGACCCCTAGCCATGGTTACTGGGTTCTTTACCTCAGGGCTGGTGAGGGCAGGGTCAGCTCTCTGGTAAGATGGGAGGCTCTCCCTGGGCCAGTGAGGGGCAGGGCCAACATGGCCCTCATGTTTCAACACATGGTTCAACACATGGTTCTCATTGGCTCCTGTGGTAATATGGGCAAGGGACATCAGCACAGACCCCAGCTACGGCAGTCCCCAACACAACCATCAGCAGCAGCCTGGGTTCAGAAGTCACCATGGCCCTGGGTGGCAGTGCAGGCCTCTCAGATCAGCATGAGTCCAGCAGCAACATGGTCCCTGGACTCCAACAGCCAACATGTTAGTTAAGGTTGGTTTACAAATCTGTTGTCTAAGGTATCTTAATACAACTGACATGGATAATTTAAGAAAATATAATTCTCCATTTATTTAGATCATTTTGTAGGAGACCTCTTTGGGGAGGCCTAATAATAGGTCATTCTACGGCCCTCAAGAAAGTACCCCCTCCCCAGCATCCATCAACTGCCAACAGCTCCGTAGCTAGGGTTGGGGCTTTATGTGCCCCTCCTCCATCTATACCTGAGTGCTGACTGACGTGGTCTTGTGGAAGTCTAGGGCAGATAACGACAGCTGCTGTGAGGTCCTAGGTGCAATAACAATGCCATGCCCAGAAGACAGCATCTCCCAGTACCCCTCCCCCATTCCATCCTGCAGCTCTTGCAATCTTTCTACTTCTTCTGACAGAGCCGTAAGGTTTTCACGCAGTCGTAGGTTTTAGCTTAGTTTTTAGCTTTTAGCTACCCTTCTTTCTGCCACTACTCCCATCACCATCCTTGCTTAAAATTTTTCATCACCAGTGCTTTCCCTCATCCTTTCCTCTCTCCAACCCTATCCTCCATTACACCTTTCTACCCTCAGTATCCACATCACCTCTTCCTCTCTCCTATCCCTACCCCACTCCACTATAACGTTTGTACCCCCAATACTCCCCCTCACTCCTATTCCACTTAAAATGTTACCCCTAGTACCTCCCTTCCCCCACCTGGAACCTTTTCTTTGGCTTATATGATATAGAGATGAAGGTTGACAGATAGGGTACATATTTTCCTGGTCTTTGCCTGAAAATAGAAAGCTTGGTTCTGCTTATGAATCAGTGTTTGGAGAAAAGACAATGCAGACAGTTGGTTTCTGCAGCCAGTGTGATGTCATGTGTGTCAACAGCTTGTTAGAGATGCTTTGAATTTCACTGTCACTTAATAAAAGCTACTACATTGAAATCACACACACCACAGCAGTGGTGCAATTCAATCTGCTTCCTGACAAAATTTCTTTGTGTCAAATTAAAGTAATTTGAAGGGTGAAGGCACACAGTATCAGCCGAGTCCCAGAAATTCAAATTAACATTACGGACAGCATGAAATCACAGAACCTAGATGCAGAGATCCCCAAATCTGGGAAAGGCATTCAAGATTATATATTCAGCCCCCAGACTCCCAGACCTTACAATAAAAAACCTGACTTTTGTACTCAGGTCCCACAGCCAGGACAAGTTCAGACACCTGACCGGGGACTTTCTTTCCAGGTGCTCTTACTTTCTAAATAAGGCAAATATCCCCACGGATTCCATGGGAGCCTTGGCACAGGGTGGCACACTGCTACTGCTTATATTAATGAGGTGAATCATGATACTTAAAGCAGAATTTTACTTGTTGGTAGATGACACTAAAGAGTGTAACCTCGGCAAAGAATGAAGATCTGAATGGAAAAACAATCCAAAAGCATGCCTTCAGAGTGGGAGGTGAGCTGGACATAGCTATGACAAACAGCTTGCTACTGAACAAAAAAAAAAAAGAAAAAATAAATTAAAGATCCTTGAACAAAATTTTTAATTTCACAGATGAAAACCAAGCCATCACTGCTATGAATCTGAAACAGCCTCTATTGTCAGTTCTACTGGATTTGGAATTGCCTGGGAGACGCACCTCCGGGTGTGTCCGTGAAGAGCTTCTCAGAGAGGATTAACTGAAAGAAGCATCCTAAGCACGGGTGACCCCCATCCTCAAGGCTGTGGGAGCCAGGCTGAGATGTTTGAAACTTTGTGGGTGCCAATGGCACAGTATTAGTCACATTTTGGTTTCTGTGATGAAATCCCTGACTAAAGCAACTTAAGAAAGGAATGATTTGTGTTGACTCGTTGTTTGAGGTGCATTCTATCATGGAGGAGAAGGCGTGGTATCCACAAAGCCAAAGAATGATGGATGCTGGTATTTACCTTGCTTTCTGTTTTACATCCAGCCCAGGACTCCAGCCTGAGGAATGCTGTACCAGCCACCATATCCACCATTCCATTAGGGAAAAGAAATTAGTTTTTCAGGTTTTTGTCTTTGACTTTCCAAACTTCTAACTGCATTCATCAAACCACAAAGCACCACTACGCTAAGCACAGACTTCAGAAGAAAAGGCTCCTGAGTCTGCACTGAGTCACAGGAAGGTTTCATGATGCACACAGCCTCTCCGAGCCTCCATTTCCTTGGCAGATGCACTAGGATTAGATAGGTGGGACCCAGAAGCCCTCCTGATGCTGGTGTAATCTAGACCTGCAAGTGTGTTCCACACAGATTGCCCTGCTTACATGGCCTTTGCAGGAATGAGGTTGCTTCCCCTCTGGATGCTAACTGCCTTTCCAGATTATGGATCTCATTAAGCTCTACGTGTCTTCATTTTCTAGGCTCAGTAGTAATTGAGTGCTCTGTCATTGTTATGTTCACTATCCTGACAACATTTATTAAAATGAAACAATTAACTATTGTCTTAAATGGAGTTTAGAGGTAAGGCTCATTAGACTCTGGCTCATTACAATTAACTTAAATGATAAATGCAAAATTATTTTATCCCAGCTTCACCCTGAAAATTTGTTCAACTGGATTTCTCTAGAGCTGGCTTTCCTGACTCACGAAGCAGCAAAACTAGTTAGGAATATTTTAGTGAAACACAATATTCATTTAAAAGATATTATTTTAAAAATGTAAAGCCCTAAATTGGCTCACAGGAGTCCCTGCACTGTTAGCACCTGAACCTGAGCTCATCTGGCCCCACAGGGTGCTGTGTAATTGGACTCAGTGGCTCTCTGAAGACCAGAAGAAGGAAGCAGGCCCAGGTTTTAAATGCTGAACCCGTTTTTGCTCTCATTTTCACAGGAAATATGAGCCCTCTGCATGGGCAATGGGGAGAGTTCCTCTCTAGTCACTTGCTTCAAGCAGGGCAGGTCATGTAGTATGAAGAGATTTTCTACTGTGCTAATGAGTTACACAAAACTGTTTTCCCTGTCCCTTGCTGGATGGCAGACATTATAGGTAATAGCTAGAAACACATTCCCCGCCCCAAATCTTATGAAAAGGAAGTAATTTCATCAGGAATGGATCTGGAACACTTGGGGTTTCCTCATCTGTAGTTATGCTAATGGAGTTAAAAAGGAATCCTGCTGTCTTGGTTTCTTTTCTGTTGCTGAGATAAAATACACTGACAGAAGCAACATAAAGGAAGAAGCATTTATTTAGCTCGTAGTCTGCCACAGAAGGGAAGTCACAGGAGCAGGGACTGTGGTCTGAAGAAGACAGCCATGGATGCCCAGCTTTCCTTCTCCAGCCACCCAGCTGCCTAGGGAATGGTGCCACCTACAGCGGGTTAGTCTCCTACCTTGGCTGATGCCATCAAGATAATCCCCCAGACACTCTGTGGCCTGTCACCCAAGTGACTCTGGATTTTGGTCAAGTTGACAGTTATCTTCGAGCACCGTACTCGTCAGACTGCAGAATGTATTTCACTCCTGACTGACAGTGACTACCTATGTCTTCTTGTTTGTAGCCTGGCAAAATGTCACTTTCGTGCTGTGAAAATAGAGATGTTGAAAGAAATAAATAAAAATCCTTAACCTCAGGCATAACAGACTGGCAATAGAAGAGGGCTCCCTTCACCCTTGGCCCAAATAGACTGTATCAGTTAGTACAATCAGAAAGATACGACACTCTTTGCTCAGATATGGAGCGCGTACGCACGTGTGTGTGTGCATATGTGCATGTGTGTGTGTGCATATGTGCATGTGTGTGTGTGTGTGTGTGTGTGTTTTCAGGCAGGATCTCATGTAGCCCCAGCCCCAGACTTGTTATGTAGCTAAGGATGTTTTTAGACTTACCATATTCCTGTCTCCACCACCCAAGGCCTAGGATTCCAGGTGTGTGCCACCACCTAGTTGAGGACTTTAAATTGTGCCAGCCACTATTAAAATTGTATGAAAGCTTCTCAATTTTTTTTAGAAGTCCTGTATGTTGTCTAGAACATCACTGTATATTCACTATCTCATCTCTGTGCCATGATTCCTGTTGTAAATAACTTATAGGAGAAAGGCTCTACTTTATAGTACAGTCCATGGTGGTGAGAGGGTGGGG
Organism: Dicrostonyx torquatus; assembly: GCA_028555095.1. NCBI lineage: Eukaryota > Metazoa > Chordata > Mammalia > Rodentia > Cricetidae > Dicrostonyx > Dicrostonyx torquatus. The sequence goes on from JAQHUG010000159.1 coordinate 1,857,964, forward strand.
ATCCAGAGCTCACCAAGGTATAATCTGAAGGTCTGCCAGTCAGAGACCCGGTGCTTCCAGCCAGGCCCTCCTTCCTTAAAGTTCTACAATTCTTTCACAGACATTATCACCAGCTGCGGTCTACGGTGTGAGCATATGGCGCTCTGGGGGATATTTAACTTTCAAACCAACACACTCATCTTGATGCCCCATCCATTGGCTCATGCATGTCATTATGAAAAGTGCACCCCAGCACCAAGGGGTTATTGCTTCTCCCGCTTCTCACTTTCTGGAAGCATTCGACACCTGAGCTTCATCTTGCCTGTTTTCCACCCTCAGAGATGTAGCCAGTGCTCCTGGTTCCTCACTAGAAGCTGGGCTCTCAGCCTGGCTTGTTGGCTGGGGGAGGGTAATTAAATTTCTTTAGGCAATTTGCATAATGCCTTTATTAGAATTTATCAGATATTTTTCTCATGGTTGGATTTTGATTATATGTTCAAAGACAGCTTATAACAGATGTACCTTCACACTTTTTAGTATACATACATATACAGACACATAATTTTTTCTTCTTCTTATTGGGTGTCTGTGTGTGCATGTCTTATGTGTGGTATAGAGGTTATAGTGCACATATGGAGGTCAGAGGATAACTTAGTAGAATTATTTATCTCCTTTTGTCTTTACCTTTGTCTCAGGGATTGAATTTGTCACCAGGTTTACATGGCAAACTAAGCCATCTCGCCAGCCCCCAAATCCATATTTATGTGTTACTTTATGTTCTGGGGTCAGCTATACATGAGGCCATATAATGTCTCAAACTTTAATTCCTCACTACACAGATCAATCTAACCTGAAGACTCAACTTTAAATAATGCAATAAGAAAATTAATATTATCTGTAGCCCAGTGAATCATGTTCTTGTGGTTACAGATAGAGACTTGTCTACAGCATGAGTCTATCAGCATCCAGAGTAACTGGAACTTGAGCCTTAGCCATTTGCCTGGGTGAGAACAGGCTAGATTAGGCTGTGTGAAAGGCTGTGTAAAAATGTCAGCCGTTTAGCAACCCCACACTGACCTCTGGTTTGTGTGACATGGAGAGTGAGTGGCAATGGCACTGTCATTTCTGCACAAGATGCTCTTGGCCAAAACAGGTGCAGTGGCCTTGCCTAAGCTGAACAAGATCAGGAAGTGAAGCACCCCTAGAGAACCCAGCAAAGGAAAAATCAGAATTTTTATAAATAGCCTTGACAAGTACTAGTGAAGATAAAAGTTGCATATTTCAAATGTGTGTGTGTATGTGTGTGCGTGTGTGTGTGTGTGTGTATGTGAGAGAGAGAGAGAGAGAGAGAGAGAGAGAGAGAGAGAGAGAGAAAGAGAGAGAGGTGGGGGATGTAGGGAATACATGTGAGAACATCCTCTGAGGTAGAAAGGGGGTGTCAGATGCCCTGCAGCTGGAATTGCAGGTGGTTGAGCTGATGGAACAGAACTTGGGTCCTCTACATGGAGCCATCTCTCCAGCCACTGCATCTTTCACATATTTACACGTGATAATTCAAGCTGCTTTTAAACACTTCACTATCCTTGGGCGTGATTGACATAGAAAAGCAGCACATGTCTAAGGGGCTTGCAGATGAACATACCACCCACGTTCATCACTGTAACCTATCCTTGTATATCATCTGCCCTTTTTATTATTAGTTCTGTGCTGATAAAAAATCACAATATTCAAAAAAAAAAAAAGAAAGGCTGGGCGGTGGTGGCGCACGCCTTTAATCCCAGCACTCGGGAGGCAGAGGCAGGCGGATCTTTGTGAGTTCGAGACCAGCCTGGTCTACAAGAGCTAGTTCCAGGACAAGCTCCAAAGCCACAGAGAAACCCTGTCTCAAAAAACCAAAAAAAAA
>JAQHUG010000159.1:1870271-1880952 GCA_028555095.1 Dicrostonyx torquatus
AGGTTTTGGTACTGTCATATTGCTCTTGAGGTTGTTTAGTGTATTCATGCATTGGTGTTTACCCATCTCTTCCTCCAATTGGTATCTTTGCCTCATGGTCCAAATTTTGCAGTTGATGTTTGTGTTGCAAGGATCCTCTCTTGAATCAATTGTTGAAATTGCTGTCTGTGTCTCAGGGAGCTGCTCTTGGTCCACTCTGTGAAGTTTTTGTCTGTGTCTCAGGGACCACTGAGGTCTCCAGGGATGTGTGAGTTTGGGGGCAGAGTGGGCCTTTTAGATTACAGAGTCTAATAGAGGGGTTTTGGAGTTGCCTGTTTGCAGGAGGCTTGCCTGCTGATTGGCTATCCCAGCAGAAATAGGTGGGGAGAGGGACTGGAGTTTTGCCTCAGGGCCTAGAGCCTAGAGAGTGGGTTCTCTACCTTTTGGCCTGCTCTGTGAAGACCCAGTCTATGACCCAGAGAGCCACTGAGGCCGTGGGTCCTGGGTGGGTTTGAGCATGGAGTCTGACTCAGATTACAGGATCTAATGCCGGGGTGTCGGAGCAGGCTGCCTGAGGAAAGTTTGTCTGCTGGCAGACTAGAGAACCTGAGGCAGGTCGGGCAGGGGCCCAGGGTTTTGTCCCAGGACCTAGGGCAGGTTGTCCAGCTGAGTAGCCAGTCACTCACCTTGACTTGGTGACCACTCATCTTGGTCTGCTCTGTGCAATCCCAGTCTGTGTCCCAGAAAGCCACTGAGATCACGGGGGATGAGTGGGTTTGGGAGTGGAGTGGGACTTGTAGATAACACGGTCCTATGCAGTGGGGAGGGGTATTGGGGCAGTCTACATGCAGGAGTCTTGCCTGCTGGCTGTCTAGTACAGCTTAACACCTGAAATGGTAACATTTATACCCTCCAAGGAAACTTTCATCTCTATTTGCCAGAGCAAGTGCAGCAAGCACCTTCAAACTGTGCAGCTGTATATGAGAAGCACAGGAAAAACAAGTGTACCGTATCCCGAAGAAAGAACTTAGCATCTCCTTGGAAACTTAGGTCCTTGGGGACATCGGCTGCCTCTGGGGCCAGAGGCAGAAGTGAGTCCTGGGATAGGAGGGGCTATAAATAAGCTCCTTGCTTCCTCCAGGTTTAGACCCAGGTCCCTAGCTCAACAGAGAAGGAGTCATGCACCTCCACACCTGTGCTCTGAGAGGCCAGGCTGTCCTGCAAGCCAGATCAGTCTCGCCCTCTAGACGGATCTCTCTTCAGCTGAAGTGCTCCCTCTGCTCCATGTGTTTTGAGTGCCCCTCAATCAGTCTAAGTCACACCACCCTGGCCCCTCCAAGAGGAACTTCAAGGAACACAGCCACGCCTGTCTCAATCTGTGCCTCACTGATGCCTTCCTGCTGCTAACTGGCAGAGTCTGCCCCTGGCAGAGCCTGAAGCAACTGAACAGGCTGGGTGACTGCAAGTAGCAGAACGTGTTTATGTGTGTGTGTTGTCAGTATGTGTGCACATGCATGTGTGAATGTGTGTATGTGTGTGCACGCGCATGGGTGTGAGTGTGTGTGTGCGTGCATGTGTGTGTGTGTAAATAAATGTGTCTGAAAGCTTCAGGGTAGAGGTGGAGGATAGAGCAATTTCAAAATATTGTCTAAAAGAAAGATAGAAAATTAGTTTTCTGTTCTCTTTTTGTTTCATTCTCTCCCTTCTCTTTCCCTTCCCTCACTCCCTCTCCTTCCTTTTCTTTCCTTTCCTTTGCTTTCCTTTTCTTTCTTTTCTTTTCTTTCCCTATTCTCCCTCCCTTCCTTTCTCTCCTTTCTTTTCTGTTTAGTTGATTTGTTTGAGGCAGGATCTTACCATATAACTCATGCTAGCTTGGAATTCAGCTTTGATCCTCTTGCCTCTGCCCACTGTCCTGGGTGCTGGGCTAACAGGTCTGCACCACCCACCATTACCCTGTGCCTAGAGCTTCTTACTGAATGTTTTGGTGGTTGTTAATATTTCTCCATTTTTATAATATATGCAACTAATGCCATACATTTTAATCAGAGTATAACTTTAGACATATTCCATGAGTTTTAAGATGTAGTATTTTCATTGGAGATGTTTTAGTTACCATGGAGAACCCTTACATTATCAGTAGTTATATTAGAGTTTGGGACTTAGCTTAAATATTAACTATACAGATTCTCCTTGGTGTGTGGTGAGATTACATCCTGAGACATTTGTCATAATATGATATTGGAAAAGATGAAAACGAATAGTAAATCAAAAGTGCTGCAACTTGAAAGTGCATAGAACATGCTTAACCTACTGAACTCCACACTTGAGCAGTGCAGCACACAGGAGATGGTGGCTTCACTATAGTGGTGGTATGGCCAACATGGGCAAGGGGCAAGTCTGCGTGCTGCTATCACTATCCCCAGAGAGTAGGGGATTCACATCACTAGCCTGCCCAAAGATCAGAGTACTGAATTCAAATATAGCCCAGCATGTATTGCTTTCACTCCAGAAAAAATAGGAAAGAAAAAAAGAAAGGAAGGAAGAAAGGGGAAAAAAAAACCACATAAGAATCATCAAAAGTCAGGAAAGACTGTTTACGTTAAATTTCATTATCAAGTTCTTTTGCCTTTTGAGGAAATGACTTTGTTTGAATTCAGTCATTTTAATTTGCTAAGGTTAATGTTACAGTCAAACAATAGAGCTTTTGAAAATTAGTTCATGTGCTGCTAGACAAAAAAAGAATGAAAAGATGTATTCGACAGTCGCTCTATACTCAGGTAACTTAATCAAGTTTTGCAAATCTTTAAAATTTTTTTTGCTTCTGTATAGTCATTCTTTGAGAAAGATCATTCATTAAATTTTAGAAACTTTATAGGTATATTCTAATAGTTAATTTGGTTTATAGGAATATTATAATAGTTAATTTGGTATATAGGTACATTCTAATAGTCTATTTAGGTTATAGGTATATTCTAATAGTTGATTTGGTTTACAGGTATATTCTAATAGTTAATTTTACTTTATAGACTAGGATGTATGTATTCTTGATGGTTTTGCTTTATTTTTTATTGTTTGATTTCATAACACAGTATTTTGATAAAATCTACCCCACACTCTGTCTTCTCCAACTCTTCCCACACCACCACTTCTCCCTTCTGCTCCATGAATGCACAGCAGCTGGGGTTCCCCGTGCAAAGCATGCACAGCCAGTCCGCATTCCTGCACTTGACCACGGAGGTGCCTGCTGTGCAGGTGATTTGGCTGCAATGCTTCCTGTTGCTTGCCTTAGTAAATAAAACTTTTGACCAACCTTGTAGCCAAGTCAATCATTTGCTTTGAGATCATTTAAAGTAATGTACTGTATACTCATCTTGTATAGTTTAATTTGTCTTTAAAAAAGCAAAAATAATCAATCCTACTATTTTTTGGATTCCTCATGTCAGCTTTTATAAATGAAACAGGTTGCAAAGCTTTAATCTTAAATCATGTTTCTTCTTATATCTCCTCCATGGACCTGACTCAGAACAGTGTGTGTGTGTGTGTGTGTGTGTGTGTGTGTGTGTGTGTGTGTGTGACTCAGAACAGTGTGTGTGTGTGTGTGTGTGTGCGCGCGCGCGCGCACGTGCGCATGGGGTGTGGTAGTTAGATTGAAGACCTCTTCTGAAAGCAACAATGTTGAAAAGAACAAGTGACCCACAAAGCATGTTGATGCCAACATGTGGACATGGGCTTGTACATCCCTGCCTGTGGTTTTGCTTGTTTTTGTAGGTCAGTAAAGTTAAAAAAAAAAAAAGGCAACTTCTGCCCTATGAAACACTTGCAAAAGCTGGAATAAGACAAAGTCCCTTAGTCCTGTCCCAGAACAGGCTTGATGTGCTGTTCGGTAGATAGAGAGGACGGTCCTTTGTTAAGGGGCTGGGGCCCACTTTTGGTTAAACATCCCCAGGAATCAGTTTCTTATGTACCCTGCCACAGCCCAGGAATCCCAGGGAGCTGGAGAGATTGGTAGTTGATGGGGATAAATACAGAGACTCATGGTTGCTCAGAGTGCCAAGACTATGAGACTGTGGAATGCCCATCCTAAGGTTCATGGACCATCAAGGGATGGGAAATGATTACAATACCCACATATGTGTATATACAACAGTGTGGTAACTGCTGTCAATGCCTGATAGTGCCAGCCTCCCCCCTTCCCCTCGATTCTTTCACCTTATGAGTATTCCTGAATGCTAGAATTTGTAAGGCCCTTCTTGTTTGTTTATAAAGAACTTCCCTTTCCTTAACAAGCTTCAGAGCAGTTCATGTGATCTTGGGGGTCCTGGATCCCCACAGTTAGAGGATCAGGCTGCTCACTCTGCTATACCTTGTTACTTGTTAGGTATATTAAGAAGTTTGGGTGTTTGATGGAACCCTGACTTCAGCGTTCTCTCCCAGAAGGCTTTGGGGTGACCCTAGGTAGGAGTCAGCATCTGTCAGGGGGTGAAGAAGAGTGGCCTCACCCCAGTTCTCTTTCCTCCTTGACATGAGGCCTCTTGGCTTTGCAGTTACAGCTCATTGCTCATGCCTTTCGGTAGTCCCAGCTTCCTTTATGTTTTATTTAGAGCTGTGAACAGCATTGATCAGAAATGTGTTCTGATATTACCAGAGCATCACAGCCAGATGCAAAGCTGCTGACTCCTCTGCCACCTTGGGAGAGCCTCCCCAGCTTACTTCAATTTTCAGTTCTATCCCTTATCTTATTGTAAACCCCAGGGTATTCTGGTGAATTTAAAAGCATTTCCGTGTAACATTATTTGTGTTTTATAGTTGAAAACTCTTCAAGGGAAAGATGTAGTGCTTATTGGAAGCAGAGGTATAGATTAATTTTTATGTTTGTATGTATCATATATTTCATAACTTACAAAATAAATATATTTTTAATCGTGACTAGGATACAATGATAGAATTGAAATAGTCTCCAGCAGGAGCATATTCAAAAGCTTTGGGGATAATTCAGATAACATTTAAAGAGAAGGAATGAGTATTGTAGTAAATGACAGGCTTTAAACAATGCAAACTTATGAAACTCTATTAAGATAAATTTAATGACGATTGATGTTTCCAGAGCATGTAACAAGCCAGTCAGGCTCACTGTCCTCCTACCTCAACCTTCCAAGTGCTGGACTATAGGTGTGAACTATTGCATTTTGTGTGTGCATATGTGTGCATGTATGTGCCTTTGTGTGTACCTATATATGTTTATGTGTATGTATATATGCATGTACATATATGTGTATACATCCTTGTATGCATGTATGCTTGTTTATATATATGTTTTGTATGCTCCATGAACGTGTATATTGTATATTGTGTATATAAATGCATATATGTGTGTATTCCTGCATGTGTGTTTGTATATGTATGTCTGTGTGCATATACATGTGTATATATAGGTATGCATGTCTGTATGTGTTTATGTATGAATATATGTATATATATGTATGTGTATGTTTGTATGTGTGTGTGTAAACATATGCTTTTACTATGTGTATGAAGCTATTGCTTTATTGTTTCCTAGTTTGAATTGTCACAAAAACCCAAAGCAAAACAGAAAGCCTAACAAAATTCTTCTTTTTTCTCTTCACTCTTACATAACATGACTATTTCCTCTCCATGTTTTTAGGACTTTCCCCTGAGAAGTGTTTTTAAATGCTGCAGGGATGAGATTGCACAACCCTCAAACAGAAGGTCACTGTGACCTGGCACAGCAGGTTCCTGCAGCCTGTGTAGTGTCCCTGAGCTCTAAATTACGCAGACATAGCCTTTTCCTGAGGGCAGCGGCAGTGACAGTGGCAGCCCTTACCTGCTAGGGTCAGGCCCAGGTCCTGTACAGGCTCCCGGGCTGTGTAAAATCAGTGAGCAGTTGCTCTGCCATGTTTTTGTCAATTTGGTAAGAAGTTGGGAGGGAAAAGTGGTGGGGAGGGAAAGGGTGATGGATATGACCAAAACGCGCTATATGCACACATGAAACCATGAAGCCATAAGGACATTTGCAGACCTTCTAATGGCAGTAGACTGACAGGGCAGCCAGCATCGCTGCAGAGCGGACCCTGCTTGCTCTGCCCCCACCTTAACTCCTCAGTCTGCCTCTCAGGCCTGCAACCCTTGCTCCTTGCTGCAAAGCAAGCTGGAGTGCTCTCAAGCTGCTCTCTTTGTTCTTTGTGCTGTAGTTCACTGGGAATCAGACACTTCCTGTTCTGTAGGTTTTAAAACCAGCTCTGGGCAATTCACCTTAAGGCATTTATTCGAGAGTTGCTTTCTCTTTGCTCCTGCAGAGAATCAGTCACTCCTGTGACTGGGCCTACAGAGGGGCACTGCTGTCGGAGTCCCCCTTTTCTCTGTTATTTCGGTAGCTCTTGGGGGAGTCTGTTTTCCTTTTTGCCTGTCTTTCTTTCGCTTCATGCAATTAGCCATTAATCTAGCCTGTTGTCAATCCCACTTTGTGCATGGCTGTTTTACTGTCAGAAGCTCCACTTTTGCTACTTTTGTCTTTCATGACTGTACCCAGGAGGCCTAGGGTTTTTCTCTGCTTTCTTGGACATATGGAGTGTAGTTACACCAACATCTCCCTGGCCTTGCCTGTGAATCATGCTGTCATAGTCCTGTGTTCGCTAACGTTTAAAGTGGTGTAAATACCATCTCACACACAAACTGCAGATCAGTGACAGCCTCCAGTCTCTTAAAGAGCACATTACTGAGACAAGAAATGGCAGCAGGTGCCCTCCACGGTTCCCTGTGGCAGTCAGGATACTAAGAAGCCACAGTCTTGTCCTCCATTCATATATTGTCATTGTTTGTTTGCTTGGAGCTGGCTGATCTTGAACTCTTATGCAGATGAGGATGAGTTTGAAGTTCTGATCTTCCTGTCCCTACATCCCAGGTCTGAGATTGCAGAAAAGTACCAGAATGCCTAGGTCTATGAGGTGTTATAGTCTGAGCTATTAGCTGATCTTACCTGATTGCTACAGAGTGGTATGGACCAGAGTAATGCTAAGAAATTATCCTCTCAGAAAGTACATTTTGCTGATATAAATCTTGAATTCATGTTCACGTAGAACTCAAGAGGTCTTGGTTTGACAACCAACATTGTGATAGATTCTAGACTGCATTAATGTTTGTTTTTAACTTTCTGCAGCAACTTAAAAAACCGTGAAGCATTCTGGGATGTTATTACAATCACATCTCTAATGAGCACTAGAAAGCAAAGTTAAAGCCTGGCAGAGCCTCCAGAGAGTTGGGAGGACATGTGGCAGCTGACCCAATCCCATTTCCACTTCCTGGACACTTCTGATAGAGATGTACTGAACCTATGAGGTTTCAGGAGCTATTGAAACTGGTCATCCTGTGATGTCAGGTCTCAATGTGTGTGTGTGTGTGTGTGTGTGTGTGTGTGTGTGTTCATGTGTGTGTCAAAAAAAAGAAAGATGGCAGATGCTGGACATTTGGTTCTCATGGTCATCCTCAGTCTCTGCTCTACTTTTCTTTAGATTTTTTCTTTTCCTCTCACTTGTGTGATTTCTTCTCAACTGGTGACATCCTGGGTCAATTTTAAGAGGTCCCTGGTGTTGTGATTTGAATGAGAAATGTCCTCTAAAGGCTCATGTGTTGGAATACTTGGTTCACAGTAGGTGGGGCTGCTTGGGGAAGCAATGTGGAGAGGTGGAGGAAGTACTCCACTGGGGATAGATTTGAGGGTTTATCATCTTCTTTTAGAAGTGTTCAAGGCTTCCTTTCCTGAAAGGAGCACATTAAGTTTGTGGTCCTCCCTGACCTGAATCTAACTTGGGTATCAGTACAAATAGGTGTGCAGTCACACATGAAATCTTGTCAAAGAAATGTTGAAGTCACGGTATATTTGCAATGACATCAGTGACATTTGTTTTCAGGCATGTCATAGTCTTTTTGCCTTACAGTGAACCTACACAGCAGATGTAAGAGAAAGGGTTCAGGGCTAACTTTCCAGGGTCCTGCATGGCACTGACTCAGGAGAGAAGGAGAAGGAGAGGGCTGGGGTGAGGGTGAAACGGAACAGTAGAAATGGGCAGATGGGAGGAAGAAGGACCCGAAGGAGGCTGGAAGAAGGGTTCCTGAGGAAGGTATCCTCTCCATGTTTCAGCACACCTTAGACTTAATTGAGGTGAACAAGCTAAAATAGTCTTATGTTTGGCAAAAAAAAAATTGTCAGAATAAAAAGAAGAAACTTGAAACTCGGATCAAAGTACTAAGGATATGTTGAAGTTAACAGGAATGCAATTTGAAAAGTTATGTTTTCATCAGTGAACTAAAAATGTCTTTTTAGAAACAAAAGAATGCAGGCACACAAGAGCTGAGTGTTGTCTTGTTTCCCAGGGAATGTGAATAAGTTGCTTCTCACCTCAGATCAGGCACTGACTACAGAACAGAGGAACAAATACACTGAAGAGCAACTTGGAGAAGCAATGAGCTCATTGGGGTTACTTATAGGAATATGGATGAGGGCTCACTGACAGGAGTGTGGATGGGGGGTCAGGACAGGAACATTGCTGAGGGGTGAGGACAGGAGTGTGGATGATGGGTCAGGACAGGAGCATGGATGAGGGGTCAGGACAGGAGCATAGATGAGGGGTCAGGACAGGAGCGTGAATGAGGGGTCAGGACAGGAGTGTGAATGAGGGGTCAGGACAGGAGTGTGGATGAGGGCTCACTGACAGGAGCATGGATGAGAGCTCACTGACAGGAGTGTGGATGGCTGAAAGGCAGCTGTCATCGTTGACAAGCCCAGCCCAGCCTGAGTGCTGACTCAGAAGCTGCATCCTTATAGCTTCCTGCATGCCTGAAGAGGGTTCTACACTCAAGGGGACAGACTGTCTCCTACAGGCAGACCTGTGACTCAGTTGTTGCCCATAGCACTTACTTACTCCTTGTACAATCTTGCGGAATCTGTAAACTTCTGTTTTCCAGGATATGTGAGGTTCATTTCCTCCTTGAGTCTCACGAGCCGCCCTTGCAGAAGAAGCAGAAGGAATTGCTACACAGCACTCCACCCCTCCATCTGGTGCATGCTTTATTTCTGCTCCTTCTTTTGCAATATTTTCTGAGTCTTTCAAGGGGTGATATAGATGTCCATATGTGGCTAAGCATTAGGCAGTTTCAATGAGAACATTTTGCCGGGTTATTCCACTTTGTTTGGTCATGTGGTTGGACATACAGATACTTTATTCCTATCTCAGCAACATTAACTCTCCAATCTGATATCAGTTTGTAAATTTCTGCATGTAGATATATATGTAGAGAGTACATGTGTGTTACGGAACATTCATTATGCAAAGGACTGCAGAATCTGCAGAAATGTTTCTTGAGGTTTCAAAGCTAGGCTTATGGACATGCAAATAGATTGAATTTATAAGTTACAAACCTAAACCAGCTGTCAGGAAGAAGCCTCAACCACAGGGTCAGATGATCCAGCCACAGGGTTGAAAGAGGAGCTGTGGAATTGAGTCCAACTGCAAAGATAAAAGGACACATCTTTTATGATATAGTTGAGGCACAGGAGTAAGTGGACAGGTGACTAGAGGTCCATACAGGTAGACGAAAGGATGGGCAGAAAGCACTGGGTAGTCCAAGTCAACAGCAGGGAGCGGACCGAGCTGAAGTCCTGGGATAATAGAAAGTTCTCTCCCTGCCAGTCCTTGATCACATGTAGGGTGTCAGGTGAGAGGTCTGTGGAAGTCTCTAAAGCCTCAATTCACCTTAGTAATTTGTAATGAGGCATCCTTTCTACTCCTGGGACTAAGTCATATATTAGTCTGTGCTGCGTGGATGGTGCCGGGCAGACAGTATTATTTGAGGGTCCATCCAGGCATCTGGTCATCCTCAAATGGGAGGTAATAGCTGCTTGTAAAATGGAGTCTCTTAGGATGAGGTACAGTTTGAAAACCATTTCATCTGGAGCAAGAAAGCCTGATTTCACCACCAAGTCCCTTGGCAGCACCCATTCTCCCGTCGTCTGGTGTTTGATAGGAACCTGATGGACTGTGCTATCCCAGCCATCATCTGAGTTATCTCCACGGCACTCAGGTTGATTTCATTCACTCCCTTGTTCCACAGCCTCACAAGCCAGGCTGTGGCAGGCTCTTTCCTTGCTTGTTAAAAGTATTTCCCAAATCAAGCAGTTCAGAGGCAGAACACTCTCTGATAATCATGACTGCTTGCATCAGGTTCCTAAATTCCCTGTCTGCATGCTGAAACATGGATTTTCTCTTCCTCTCTGATAAAGGCTGGACCTGAAGGCTATCTTCTGTCACCTTTACCTCATTCTCTTCCTGATCCTGTTCTGACTCCTCCCATTGGGTCCAGGCTTTGGGCTCCCACTACGGACTCTACAGCACAGATCTGTACACTTTCCTTTGCATCCCAACCACTGTAAGAAACAGCAAACTCCTCCACCTCATCCTCCCCTTCTCTGCTTTCCTTATATCTTAGTTATTTTCCTAATGTCATGATGAGACAGTATGAGCAAGGCAACATGTAAAATAAAGCATTTAACTGGGGACTTGCTTACAGTTTCAGAGGTGAGTCTGTGATCATCATGGTGGGGAGCATGGCAGCAAGCAAGCTTGGCACTGGCACTGGAGCAGTAGGTGAGAGCTTGTATCCTGACCCACAAGTTGGAGGCAGAGATAGA
>JAQHUG010000159.1:1899046-1919429 GCA_028555095.1 Dicrostonyx torquatus
GAGGTACAGACTGGAGTCACAGGCTAGCTGAACCCTCCACGATGGTAATAGGAGAAAGAATTGTGAAAGGGTATAGGGACGTTTTATGTATCTCTTTTAATTAACCACCCAAATATAGCTTTGACTTCAGTTAGGAGTCTTGACTCCAACCACAGCTGTATTTGCAAAACGTATGACTGCTACAGTTGGAAACTGAGCACTATTTACAGATTTTAATTATTTAATGTGTGTGTTTGCCTGTATGTATGTATGTGCCAACATATGTACCTAGTGCCCCAGAGACTGGTGTTACAGAAGATTATGAGCCACCATGAAGGTGCTAGGAACCGAACCTGGGTTTCTGCATTGCAGCCAGTGCTCTTTACTGCTAAGCCCTCTTCCCATCTCCAAGAAAACTGAGGATTTTTTTTAAATCACATTACTGTTGTTTTAAATATTTTGAATGTTTGCTCTCAGCAAGAGTCTGAACTGATTATATCTATCTCATTTAATTCAGAGTCACACTCTTGCTATTCTGAGTTTGGGTCTGTGCTGTCTAACTATTGTTTATTTCCTTGGGTAGCCCATTGTCCAGTTTTGTTTCTTTGCCTTTAAAAACTTCTCCTGAGAAGTGCCTGCAGACCTTGCTGGTCTCCTGGGGGCCAGCATGCTAAAAGAGGGCAAGTGGTGTGCATGAAGGTAAATGAAGGAAGAAGTCAGGGCTCTGTTAATAAAGTCCTCCAGCTTCGCAATTCTGCCCTTGGCAAAGCAGCGATGTTCCCTTATGAATAAACTAATGGACAATTTAAAAATCAATGTCAGGGCAATGCTGGTGAGCTCAGCTCCTGAAAGAATCCTTTTCAGGTTGCCAGGCAACCATCATCCAGACCCCAAATCTTTGTGTGTGTGTTTGTGTGTGGTGTGGTGTGATGTGGTGTGGTGTGGTGTGTGTGGGTGTGGATGTGGTGTGTGTGTGTGTGTGTAGGAAGCCTCTTTGTCCTAGGGAAATTCACCTAGAATTGTGCAACAGAACCCAATTTCCTGATGAGGGGAGGAAGTTAGGTTGTCGTGAACTATGGTTTGCAAACAAGCACAGAACCCAAGAAGGTCACAAGAGGACCAGGCCAGGACACTCTTTTTTTTTGAGCATTTCTTTTTCTTCTCCAAAAGAAACAGGTGAAGAAGAGGAAAGGCAATTCTTTCTCCTGGTCTCCCCAGATCATTTACTGCCCATCTGGGTGAATGTTTCACCAGGAGTTTGACGTTCTGATCTGGCCACCTTCACTTTAAGTTGAACCAAACACAAGATTGAGTAGAACTCTAATGTGAATTTGTGCTGGATATGTTTTTAGTTGTCAAATCCTTCTCTATTGAATATATACTTGCTAAGGTTGACTTTTCTGTATCCAGGGCTGGGAGATTGTCTATAAATGGCCATTCAAGAAAGAGCTTAGATTTTGAAACTGCATAATACTGTCCCATGTGCATGCAGAATGAGAGAGCAGCAGCTCCAATAAACCTTTTCTATATGAGGGTGGACACTTCTGAGTTCATGTATAGAAGTTATATAATAGAGTTATGAATAGATGTGGGCATTACAGGTGGTTTTGAGGGGCCATGTGTTGGCTAGGAACCAGATTCATGCCTCTGAAAGAGCAGCCAATGCTCTTAACCAATGAACCATCTCTCCAGCTCAGAATTTTTTGTTTAACGTCACCAATTTCTTCACTGCTTTGTCTACACTTGCTTCTCCTGACCAAACTGCACACTTTTTCATACCCTTCTGCTCAACTTTTCTCTTTTTCTTTTTTTTTCTTTTTCTTTCTTTCATTCGTTCTTTCTCTTGGGGGGTATTTCAAGACATGGTTTGTCTATGTATTCCTGGATGTCCTGATACTTATTATAAATGTGAATAAAGCAACAAGAATAACAGTGCCAAACCCTTACTTGGTGCTGTTTCAAATATCCTTCAATGCATTAATTAGTTTATTACTTCTAAATTTGTCCTCACTCAAATTTTGAGGACATGAACAGAATGTAGATTAGCCATTCTGCCAAAATATAATGTAAACTGATTCTAGTAACTAATTTCCAAAAGAGCCCCTGCTCATACCTGAAACCTGAAGAATGTCTCCCAGAATTCTGTTTGATCAATTTGGGTGTGTTTGGGGATGGGACTATGGAATTTTTTTTCTTTTTTTCCCCTAGTATTATTATTATTATGTTATTAGAAAATTACAGTGAAAACCAGCAGCTTAGATACCATATATTTTTTCTTTTTATTTTTTGCTTGGAGAACCCTGTGAGCAATTTGTTTTAACATTTAATTAATGGTCTGGGGCTGCAGGTTGGTGGGGTGGAGCACAGTCTAGTGTGGGTAAGGTCCTGGGTTTGATCCCCAGATACACAATAATAAATAAGTCATTTTAAAAAGATACCTTGTAATAAAATCTAAATCACTTTCAAATTTGGTACTACCTTCTATTGATTTAGCTATGCAATGGAATAAACCTATGTCCTCTAGGGAGTAGTTTTTTTTTTTCAAAGACTCCAAAATCTTCATTTTATAATTGATATTAGAATTCACTGACGTAAGTTTTATGTTTCTAATACAACAACAGATGGGGTTTTTGTGTTGAAATAGGATAAAACACTCTTGGTTTTACAAGCCATGTCCTGGAATGCTGCTCTCATCAATATGGAGTATCTCCCAGGTGGGTGGGATGGCTAGTCTTCTGCCAACTTGACACAATCTAGAGTTATCTGAAAGGGAGGAATCTCAATTGAGAACACGCCTCTATAAGATCTAGGTATAAGGCATTTTCTTATCTAGTGAGGGATGGGAGAGGGCCCAGCCCTTTGTGGCTGGTGTCATCCTTTGGCTGGTGCTCTTGAGTTCTATAAGAAAGCAGGCTGAGCAAGCCATGGGGAATAAGTCAATAAGCAGCAAACCTCCATGGCCTCTGCATCAGTTCCATCTTTCAGGCTCCTGCTGTGTTTGAGTTCCTATCCTATGATGGACTACAATGTGGAAGTGTAAGCTTACACTGTGCACCCTTTCCTTCCCAACTTGCTGTTTGGTCATGGTGTTTCTTCACAGCAATAGAAACTCTAACTAAAAAGATGGATAGACTTCTTTCCTTAGTGTTCAACACTTACCAGGTCTTTTCATGTCTGTGTGAAGAACAGAAAGAGGTGAATTTTTATCTTCAGCAACGGTCTAACTCAACTATAGCAATATAAGCACATGGACCATCAAGTGAGAAATATTCAAGAATGTGCTGGAATTAATTCCCTAGTTTTCAAGTTTAGATTCCTGAAATTCTGAATGTGTAGACAGATGCCTATGAAAATTCTTAGAAGGTGTGATATTTAGGTTTAAATGTCAAGTTGACACATTCTAGAATCTCCTGGGAAGAACGTCTCCATGAAGGATTGCTTCTATCAGGTTTGTCTATGAAAAGTCTGTGGGGTTGTCTTCTTTGCATTAGTTGAGGTGGGAAGACCTGCCCATTGGGGGTAGCTCTGTTCCCTAGGTTAAGGTCTGGGACTATACAAGAATTGAAAGGGGGTTGAGCACCAGTAAACGTGTGTGCATTAATTTCTCTTTGTTCTTGACTCTGGATGTGATGTGGGTAACTATTTCAAATTCCCGCTGCCTTGACGCCATTGTAGCCATACACTAGAACCTGGGATTGTGGGCTAAAGGAGATCCTCTAAGAGGAAACGTTTTATCACAACAGAAACGAAACAAGGACAGATGGAAATCCAGCACAAGCAACTCTCACAAAGGCAAGTCAAGGTGCCCTGTGTTGTAACCGCCATCTGGCAGGCACAAGCTTCATTACACCTGCAGAGGAGTGGGGACTTCACAGCATATTGTTTCAATTATTATTAATAGCCAATCCTCACTGGCAGCTTGCCTCTGAAAGATATCAACATGTGATTTAGAAACAGAGCCTAGGCTGTAAGTAAAATTCTGTTATTTATTACAGATCCATTTTCCATGCATGACTATGAAGTCTCCTCTGTGCTAGCTCCTAGACAGTTGGAGACAAGAGGATCTGCTGAACAACAGCAGCTGCAGCTCGCATCCAGAACACTTTCCTTGTAGACACAAGGCCCTGGTTCAATTCCTAGGACTGCAGCAATTAAACAAGCAAACTAATTAATTAATAAAGAAGTGCTGAGAGTTAAAACACTAAAAATAAAAACAAATAAAACAAACAAACAAACAAAAAACCTATTAAACCAAGACTGGGAAGATGGCTCAGCGGTAAGGAAGAGAATAGAGTTTGGATTTCAGGACACTCAAAAGAGCTGCATGGGAATGGTGGCATACCTGATACTCCCAGAGAAAGCTAGCTAGAGAGACTAACCAAGTTGGTGACCTTGGTATTTGATCGAGATCCTGCCTCAAAGGATAAGGTAGAAGAACCACTGAGGAGGATTCCTGATATCAACTTTTTGGCTTTTACACCATGCACACATGTGCCTATGCACACGCACGCACACACACACACACACACACACACACACACATGCACACACACCACACATGAATACATAAACATACATGTAAAAACACCAGCACATGCATAACACATGCAAAAAGAAGATGGAGGAGGAGAGGTGAACTAATTGAATCAATTCACAGAGGACCAAAGATGGATAATGTGTCACAGCAGAGAGAAAGTGTTTGTAGCTGAGAGCATTACCCGACTTCACTCAGACTTGAGGTATAAACGTAAAGAAGGTAAAGAGCTGGAGATGCACATATCCTAAACAAGCAAAAACTCGCCTCTGTGGGAGTCGGAATGTTGGAGGTCAGTACTAAGACTAAAATAGATGTGGATTCAGACTGTTAAAACACCTATAGGTCAAAATCTATGGGATCGTTTGCTCGGATCTTGCAAAAAGGCAGCATTGTCTGTTTTAGGAAGACTCCCTGGACAGTACGCAACCACAGCCTCATCTTTCCACTTCGACTCTGCTGTGTCTTTACATAGCAGGAACAACTACACATGTGTTACCTTCTGCCCTTTGAGCAGTGCATGTGATTCCACTGAACTGCGCCCTTCAGGCAGCCTATTCACTGTAAAAAAAAAAAAAAAAAAGCCCAGTTCTGGGCAGGTCTTCCACCCAGGGAATGCACATGAGAACCAAGGGGTTGCATGCCCCCAGCACGTTCAGAATTTTTGTCTCCTTAAAGCCTCCCCTTACATATCATTACCACCCAGCCCTCCAGGAGCTGTCCGCATCTTTCCATCACAACACAGTGCCATACACCCAAGACTGTAAACACACAGCCATTATTTTCCCCCAAATGTGGTGTGAAAACAATCTAATTCCAGGGCCCATCTTGCTCCTAGTATCCTATTTTAGAAATACTCCACTAGACGTTCAGAGAAGCTTTAGTATGCAGGTATTTAAAATTAAATATTAGTTTGAAGGTTATCAGACATGGCCTCACATAAGGCTTTGAAATCTTCATAAGGTAGTTAGGAGGCATTGCCGACCTAGCTGTCTCCCCACTAGCATTAAAGTAATTCCATAGTATTACTTTGAAATAGTATTAACACAGCAGGCTGCTTTTCTCCTTATTCACTTCTTGCAATGTATCTGTGTATTGTAATTGTGTAGTCCCAAGATGGGTAACCTTCTTGTGTACCTATCCAGACCTGGGCTACTTCAGTCCCTTCATCCCTCAGGCATCTATGTTTGGCCACACTGGTCTTCAGACAGGACTGAGCTTATAAAACCCTGCTGCCCTATTAGTGTCCTTCTGGCATCATATTCCTTAGATTCTTGTTTGTGATGCACATCACATCAGATTGCACCTTGGGGAGCTAAGATAATGAATGCTCTTGCTACATCCGTGTTCTCCAAAGAGCCAAAGAATTGCTGATGTCATGCAGGGTGAGTGGAAGTATATGTTGATGTAGTGATCCCCAGGAGTTGGAGAGAAAGAGGATGCTTATCTCTTTTCATTACAAACATGTACACATCCACAGAGATGCAGTGATTACATTTTTAAGCCAAGTGGAAATCCTGATTTTAAAGCACTCAGGAAAGGGTTGCTGTGGCCTTCATTAGCCATGGTTTCTGTGCTCTGTAAAGACATTGCTGAGCCATTCTCTCTATGGGAACACAAAGGATTAGACTGCTGCCTGCATGTACCCACACTTTTCATTTGGTCAGTCATTTATACATGCACCAATTTATTGTTTTTTCTGTCTAAAACAACCTATCACATGCTGTTAATTCATTATATATTAATTACACTGAACCATGATAGCATGAAGGAAGCCACTTAACGTATCATGCTTATTTAAAAAATTTCTTTTGTGTGGTTTTCCTGCATATATGTATTTGTAGCATGTGTGTGTAGTACCTGCAGAGGCCAGAAGAGTGCACTGGATCCTCTGGAAGAAGAGTTATAGGCAGTTGTCAGCTACCATGCAGGTGCTGGGAACTGCACCTGGATCCACTATAAGAGCAACAAGAGCTCTTAACTGCTGAGCCATCTTCCCAGCCCCTATTGTGGCCTTTAACATTTAGAAATGTTGGTTGGCACTTTAGTACCTCACAGCAAACTCACTGGCAGGAAGTAAAATGCAAAGAGCAGGGCACTGCAGACCAGGGAAACCAGGGGAAGGGCATCTCTTTCCAGAAAACACCCTAAATTAGGAGATAAAGTCTCAGGCTCCCCTTGCTCCATCTCAGCTGTGAGAGAGCACAGGGGTGGTTTAACTTTTCCATACAGTTCATCTGCAGATGGCTGGGACAACTCAAGTGTCTTCATTGGGGTTTCAGACAGGCAATAACGCAAGTATGGCCTCTGTGGATAACGAAGATGGATTTTCATGGATGCTGCAAATCTTCGCTACTGCTGCAGGTAGAGGGGGGAGTGTAAGGTTGGCGTTCACTGCAGGAGCTTTTCTTCTGGGGCTCACTTCTACCCTAGGAAGGGCGTCAAGGAAAACAAAGATGCCCAGAAAAAATACTTTTGCCCTATCCCAACCTAGTCACAGTGAGCTCTCTGTGTGTGAACTTTAATCTCCTAATGAAATAGAACTGGACAGGACTCCATCCAGTTTAGTACTAGGGAACATCTGCCTCCCATATGCAGCTGTTCTTTAAGGACTACTCACTTTATCCACAGAAGTTTTAATATCTAGCTATTTCCAGCTCAATCCCGGCTTCTGGAGACCTGAAATATTATTTCATGGACTCTTTTAAGTTATGATGAGATACTGTTAAACAGTAATGACCTGGCTGGCTCTTTTTCTGTCTGTATTTCTGTTGCATGGCTTACACAGGTTTCTAATCCACATTAATTTGGGCTTAAGCTCCTTTGAAAACCCACCTTGGTGATTCAGACTGCTGCTCATAGTCTGACTTCACTGCAAAAACAAAGAACTGCATTTCCATGCAAAGCTTCTGGAAACCCTTGGAAGAACAGAAAGATCCCAAGGTATAGGAGGAGCGACCCTTGATTTTCAGTGTGTGTGTGTATATGAGTGTGTGTGTGTGTGTGTGTGTGTCTGTGTCTGTGTCTTGAAATACTTCAACAGTCATCATCTATAATCAAAATAGTCATCCTTTGGTAGATGGAATCTCTGACACTTCTTTCTTTCTCTCTCTCTCTCTCCCCTTTGAGAAACAACATCTCTGTTTGTTAAAGCACCTTTCTGCACACTGCCAATTACTTTGCTGATCCTTAATTGACTTCTCTACTTGCTGTTTGAAAAAAAAGAATCAGCAGGTCACAGAGAAATGTGCACATGTCAAGTAGGTGTGATGCCACCTTGGTTTAGATTTGTCACCTTTCGGGTTGAAGAGAAACAGGCTTGAATTGGAAAGACAAGAAAAAAAACAAGAAGAAAGAGGCAAAGATCTAAGCAAAAATAAATAATAATAATGACAACAACAGCAATTATAATGATAAAATAAAATTAAAAAAATAACAGATAAAAAATAAAAATAATAGATTAAAAATTACCTCAAAGACCAATATGGTGAGATGTTTGGTTTTCACTTTTGTGCCCTTTTTAAATTTCCTGAGAATTTTTAAATGTGTTTCAATCAAATCTGCCCTTTACTTCCTCCCCTTCAACTTCTACGTTCCACCTACCACTTTTCTTCTTAAACTCAACAAGCTCAGTTGGTACTGCCGGTATTGTATAGGGCATGGAGCATGAGCAGCCTCTCAGGGGTAACATCCTTCCAGAATATGATTGAAGGATAAGACTGTATTGCTGAAGACACCACATAATTGAGACATAGGATATAGAGAACTCAACCTGGGGCTGACCTGGGAACATATCACTACTGGCTAGCTCTCATAATGTAACAAGATTCTAGGCATGATACAAAAAAAATCAGCAGTCTTTTCTTGCTATGAAACCTGTACGCTATAACGATTAGCCTGCTAAGCTATGCCCAGTGGGGCAATAGTGGCATGGATGTTAGAGAAGTAAGCACCCACTTTCTGGTTCAATTTTAAAAGCCTGCTCCACAAATATAACTCAGCCTGATGTTAGTCAGACCAAGAACCTGCAGCTAGCTCAGCCACAGGCCTTGGAGAGAACCTAGTATTCTGATAGATGATGAGGTATTTTGCTTAGTATTTTTGTGTAGGAGTGTTTTGTGTACATATATTTCTGTGTACCATGTGTGTCTAATGCTATAGAAGCCAGAATAGGGCATTGGATTCCATGGAACTAGAGTTACAGATAGTTGTGAGCTACTATGTGAGTGCTGAAAACTGAACCCAGATCCCTTCCAGGAACAATATATATTTTTTTTTAACTACTGAGCCACAACTCCATCTTCTAAATGATATAGTTTTTGAAAACAGAGAAAAAAATCAATAAACTTTTAGCAGAAAAAAGGACTGGAAAAACAAGATAAATAAAATACAGACACAAAAAGAGACGTTCTAACTGCATCACATGATTATACAGGATCATTAGGTACCATCATGACAACTATTTGTTAATGAATTTGAAACCCTAGAAATTTCTGATAATTTCTAGGCACATTATGACCTTCTAAATTTGAACCATGGTGACACAAAAATGTCTCAATAGACTAATAATTAATAAAAAGATTGAATCACTAATGAAAACATTCTGACAAAGAAAATCTATTTGTTTTCATTGCTCATTTTTACCAAAGTTTTAATGAGCTAACAACCAATGCTTTCCAAACTATCTCAACAAATCCAAAAGGAAGGAACCCTGGCAAACTATTTCTTTAAGACATGCATTACCCTGGCATCAAAACCAGACTAAGACACATAGAGAAAGGAAAATGCAGACAAATATCCCTGATATTAAAGCTCTATATAAAATTCTTCAGAAGGAATCCAACGATATGTCAGAAAGATTATACACTATGAATAAGAGGTACTTACTCTAAGCATTCAAGGATGGTTCAACTTAAGCATATTGATTAATACATCAAGGAACAGAATCATAGACCTAAATTATTTCAAGGTGATCATCACAGAATTACAGAATGAACAGTAAAATTCAACAACCTTTAAGATAAAAACAATTTTAAAGACAGACAAAATATCATGTGCTTGGGACTGAAAACTAGTACAGCCACTTTGAAAAGCAATATTAAAGCTTCTCAAAAAGCCAGCAATAGATCTACCATATGATCCAGTTATACAGCTCCTGGGAATATACCCCGAGGTCTCTGTATCTCACTACAGAAATACTTATTTTCATAGCCTCTCTGATCACACTAGCTAGGAAATTAAATCAGCCTATAGGTTCATCAGCTGATAATAAAATGTGATGGATATATACAATAGAATATACTCAACTATGTAGAAAAATAAAATTATGAAATTTGAAGGTAAATGGATGCAGCTGAAAAAAAATTACAGAGTGAGGAAATTCTGGCCAGAAAGAAAAACATGGTGTGTTTTTTCTCATATGTGCATCCTAGCTTCAAACTCTTATTTTGTGGTTTCAACCTTAAGCACATATAGAGTCAGGAAACTAGAAAGAGACCATAGAAGGAAAGGGGGATTGTAGAGTGGAAGTAAAATGAAAGTGTTAGTGGGGAATACTCCTGAAGGTGGGAAGGAGACAGGTTCAGTAGGTAATGGAGTGAAGGGGTCAAGAGAGGAGGGGTCAGGAAAGATTAACAGAATGAAGTGTGCTGGAAGAAGCTACTTGGGAACCAATGATCCTGCAACACAGGTAAAAGAATATAGTAAGAGAACACATTGAAAAGAATGACCACAGAGTGGGGGGAAATGCTAAGAGCTAAAGGTTTAAGCATAGATGGGTAGAATGGTAGGGGAGAGGAAGGATAAGGGATGAGCTAATTAGACCAAGAATATGTGAAGAAGATGTATGAAATCCATCCTAGTTTGTAAGCTACAATACTTTAAAAGGGGAATCTGAACAGAGATACCTCACACAAGTGAACAATGCTGCTCCCAGAAGACAGGGATTATTAAATGAAAATCTCAGTGCCAGGTAATACCTCCCTATGAGATATTGGTCAGGCATCTAAAACAATACAGGTAATTGTCATTGTTTTTGGTTCCCAACATAGGTAGATGATAAGAACGTATTGCTGAACATACTACACATTTTGATTGCAGATTACATAGAGATCAGTCTTGAACTAACTAGAAAACTCTCTGTCCTGGTTAGCTTTCATAGTGTTGGTGCTATGAAGGTTGATGGGGAGAAAGGGCATCAGTCATCTTTGACAGTACTGGACCCCATATGCTACAACACTGACCTCTCACTGGTGAGACAGGGACAAGACTGTTTCTTGGGTAACTACCCCCTCTTGTGATTGGACTTGAGGCCTGATCCATAGAGAATTCAAGCCTGGTACCATGAAACACATGGCTAAGGTAATCATAGCTTAAGGGAGAGAATGTAATTTTGCTAGGTGAACCTGTTGTCAGACTGGCCACTAAACAGCTATGTTTTCATTCCTGTATTAAAGCACTTCTCAGCCCTGGACAGAGAAGCTTCTTAGTGCAGTGGGTAGAGATAAATGAAGAGTCTCATTACTGAGTCTAAGGATAGTTCTGAGTATAAGTGATTATGAGTGCTCTGCCATAGATGAGACATCTGTATCAACCCTCCCTCCCACCCCAAGGCTCAGGAAACATCTTTGAAGAGGGGGCAGAAAGAATACAAGAACCAGAGAGTGCGGAAGTGTGCTACGAGGTGAGGTTCTTAGACATGACATATTGCTGCACACATGCACTTGCAGCAGCTATGGTTACTTGTACAAGATCAAAACAGTTAAAAATCATAGCACACACAACTTTAATCCCTGCACTTGGGAGACAGAGGCAGATGGATCTCTGTGAGTTCGAGGTCATCCTGGTCAACAGAGCAAGTTCCAGTCCAGGCAGAGCTGTTATACAGAGAAACCCTGTCTAAAACAAACCAAAACAAACAAAAAAACAAAAAAAAACCTACAAAAAACCAACCAACAAGCCGGGCACGCCTTTAATCCCAGCACTCGGGAGGCAGAGGCAGGCGGATCTTTGTGAGTTCGAGACCAGCCTGGTCTACAAGAGCTAGTTCCAGCATGCACAGGCTCCAAAGCCACAGAGAAACCCTGACTCGAAAAACAAACAAAAAAAATTAGACCATGGAGTGGGGTTGAGGGAAGCTTCCAAGGGTCTACTGCTAGCCAAGATGCTACTGGCAGTTTATGGCTACTGTAGAAGGATGAGTGTGGCCATTGGTCAGTTCCCTGTGCCCCGTAGATGCCCGTGCTTCATATATAAGCAACCATTAATGGCCTCAGTGGGTTTTATGCATATGCATCATATAGAAAAGAGGACATAAAGTTGAGGGGGAGATTGCTGGGGGATATTCAGTAAGAGTTGAAAAGAAGGAGAAGGGGATGAATATAGTCAAGATACAATGTATACATGTATGAACTTTTCAAAGAAAAAAAATGACCTTCTATGCACTTAAGTGTTGGTGACCTAAATTAGCATTGGGGCATGCTGAGTATAGAATGAATAATGCAAATCTTTCTCAATAATATTGACAGGTCTTAGTGTTAAAACAGTGACATACTGTAGAAAAATCTCATTAAGCCATTTTTTCTTACTGTGTTGGATTATTAAAGTAATAGAAAATAAATGAGGCTTTAAAATTCCTGAATTCCCTTTCAGTAACCACTTTGGTGTTCTCACTGTTACAAATTAACTGCTAATACTTTTGTCATAAGAACATCCTATCTCACTGGAGTTGGAGTTTAGATAAGTTTATCAATAAACCAATCTCATCTTCATTCATAAAATGAATTTCTAGACATGGATACTTAGATTGCTGAATGGTCAAGAATAAATGGAACATCTATATCACACCCCATCCTCCCAAGACTCAGGGATCGTGATGGAAGAGGGGACAGAAAGGTTCTAAGAGCCAAAGGTGGTGGATAACTACAAGGATATTGTGTCTTCTGGATGCGGAAGTGCAGGGGTACATGTGAACTCACAGTGGTTGTGGCAGCATCAGCAAAAGCTGTGTAAGTACAAGCAGTACTAACTTCCATATGGAGAGGAGAAGTGGGCATGATGTCCCACTCTTAGCTAAGCAGACATTTGTAATGGATAACTGATGCCTGAGAGAGAGTCAGTTTCTTTAAGTCTTCCAGTGGATTACCCTCCCTCCAGTTAAGACCACATATCTGAGAGTGTATGGGCAGTGCAAGCTGAACGTGATGTATCTTTTTTTCTTTTTTAAGATACTAAGTAGGGTGTGTAGAAGTTGTGTGGGTCTGAGAGGAATGAAGGGATGGGTAAATATTAAATTGAATTGTACAAAATTCTTAACTAAAAATGAGGAAAAATATGATTAATTCAATGCCTTAATCACAACGTTAAAAACAGGGAGGCAAACCACTTTGCATTAATAAAGCATTAATCTAATTAATCTTTCTCAATAAAAGGTTGGCAGTCAAATATTGAGGTAAGAAGCTAAAGATCAGAGAACAGGGAGCAGCCACCAATTGCTTTCTTCTGTTCCTCCATCCAAAAGGACCAATATCCTCTTTTCTCCATGTCTTAGCACTTCCTGTCTCCTCTCTGTCTACAGTCCTCCAAACCTCTATGATCAGCTAGTGGCCAGCTCTGTCCTCTGACTTCAAGCAAGCTTTATTTGTCAGAACACAATCAACATATCACACAACACATTAACAGTAAGTTTTTAAAAGATATTTATTTGTGTCTTACATTGGTGTTTGAAAAGCAAACCTATATTTTATGTCACCTTGCTCTTTGATTCAATTCATTTAGCATTTTAAAATTCATCACTTATAGTCCCTAAATGTTTCATTTGCTTCTTATTGTGGCTTCTCTTGACATTGTGTTCTTGATGCATCTCTTTCTACTGTATCCCTCTGAAAAAATAAAAATGCATCTCTAGCATGGAGAGATGTCTATGAGACAATATAACCAACTGCCAGAAGCACTGAAGGCTGATGCCTACCGGAATTTTGTGCATCCAAGAGCGTTCTGTTATAAAATGGAAAGTGAAATTTGGTGGAGACTCAGCAATAATTGCACAGCATCTATCTGAAAGTTTACAAACTCAAGCTGACCATACTTAAGAGTGACCCGGCTTCCAATGCTACTTTCTCCAGTGGGTTTTAGGAGAAACTGGGGGTATTATACATATAATCAAGCCCACTAGACAGAGGTAGCTATGTCTGATTTTCTGGAATCATCTTTGTTTATAGATGACTCCATTAGGGGGTGAATAGGTCTGGTAAGTGAATGCACTTACATTACAAGATTCAAGTCAGCATATAAAAACTAGTGGCATTTTTGTGCACTAACAGTGAGCTTGCAGTAAAAGAACTGCAGAAAACAACCCATTTCCAGAAATTCACACACCTGCACACATGCCTATAAAATGTCAGATCAATCAGGCTGAGACTGACCACAAGACCCCAGCCCTCTACATCTGACCATCATAGAGAGAAACTCACTGGGCCTATCATGACATGTCCATTGTCATAACTCGTAAGTCACAGGTCTTCAACAAAACTCAATGTGTTGACATTCTTTTAGAAGAAAACTAAGTTACACATAGTTCGTGGCATTGTCTGCACTCCAAAACATGTAGGTACCATAGAAAAGCTACATCAAAGGAAGGTCTCTGTCCTAGTTTGTAGTCGGAGGCCACCTGTTCAATTCTGGCTTCCCAGACCTGAAATGATCACACAGAAACTGTATTAATTAAACCACTGCTCAGCCTTTTAGTTCTAGCTTCATATTGGCTGGCTCTTACATCTTAATTTAACTCAGTTTTATTAATCGGTGTATCACCACATGGTTATGGCTTATCAGCAAGGTTCCATCCACAGTCTGTCTCTGGTGGGGCTACGTGGTTTCTCACTGACTTCACCTTCTTTCCCCCAGCATTCAGTTTAGTTTTCCCCACCTAGCTCTATTCTGTCCTATCTCTGGCCAAGGCAGATTCTTTATTCATTAACCAATAAAAGCAACACATATGCAGAAGGACTTCCTACACCATTTCCCCTTTTATGATTGAACAAAAAAGAAGGTTTTAACTTTAACATAGTAAAATTACATATACAAAACAGGTATCAAGCAAGAATGACAGTTACAATATTTATATCTACTTTATCTTTTATTATAACTAAAGAAAACTGTAATTATATCTATTCTTCAACTCCATCAAAGACTTCAAAAGGATATAATATTACCTAAGTTAACAGAAAGTACATTGTAAGCAACTTCCAAAACTTTAGAATTGACAGGGACATCTCACTGCTTGGACAGTCGCCCAAAGTTCTTCTGTAATGTTGGAACATCCATCTTCAGCCTACAGGCCCATAGTATCTGGCAGACTTTTCCATGAAGCAGGAAATTTCAAAGGCAGTTCCACCTATATTAGCAGTTTGTCAGTCACTTTCTTCTGTGTCCTGCAGACTATCTGGCAGACTCTTTCATGAAGCAGGAACCACAAAGGACTGTCTTGCCTTCTATAGGCAACTTCAACAGTTTTTTTCTGTGGGTCCTGCATATCCAGTTCATACAGCATTAACATCAAGCAGTCCAGGCAAGAGCAGTTTCTTGCTCAAATGGCTAACCAACTCCATAAGGAGCCTCTTCATTACCCATCTTCCTCTTGAAATAATTGGTGTTGCCAGGAGCAGATGTGTTTCATTGTCATAAAAAGTCCTAATTTCTTAAAACAATTTAAATGTCATATTCTGAAGGTCTCTGAAAGATTTGAAGAATATCTATCTAACTGAAATATATCTCTATATATCTAGAAAACATAACATGACTAGAAGCTTGATTATTATAGATGACTCTCTATTAGCTTATATTTCTAATTACACATTGCATTTTAAAAGAGTTGCACAAACATAATACCTTAACCAAGAGCAGAAATATACATATAACAAAATTGACCTTAAATTTGTGTTAATAGACCAAAATCCCTATCAATGCAAAGTACTCATATCTATATCATATCCCCCTTTAAAAGTAAAGAAACACTTATAGACAATATTTGGGGAATTTGGGTGTGGTTCTCTCCAAACTGTTTCTTGTTTTTTGTTGGGTGAAGTATTTTCTTTTGGGGGGTTCACAGAGACTTTTCAAGGGGTCTTGGTCCATCAAACAACATTAGTCAGGACAAAATTCATAGTTTCTCATCTTCTGTAGAAACAAAAGAAGAACCTCTTTTCCAAAGCAACAAATTCTTAGACCCAAATGTTGGAATCAAGATACCTTTAAAATATATAGGTTGATTTAGCTTAGCAGTCCATATAATTAAATGTCTCTCTGTACTTAGCTCCTTCACAGTCAAAAAATTCAAAGAAAAGACAATACTATACATAATTCAGACTCTCTGTGTATATTACATCTTTGTGACTTATTTTTTCTTACACTTTTTCTATAAGTTTAATATTCATTTTATTATCTCTATTTCTTTAATCTGTGGATGTCTGTACTCTTTTATATTACATTTACTGTCTCTTTGCTCTTTCCTCTCTGGAAAGGACTGGCTAGGACTAAGGCTGCTTTGCTTTTTGGTTCCACCCAGACCAACATGTTGGAGGTCTGCTCATTGCCTCTGAGAGCCATTCTCTCTACCCTAGATTCAGGGCCAGGTCGCAGCAGGTCTGTGTTGCCATTAAGCAAGTTATAGTACTCTGTTCACAAATCCCATTCAAATGCTCCATAGCTGGACCTCCCAAAAGAGTCAGAGTTTATGCTGGCAGCACTTCCCTGGAAGCTGCCCTTTCAAAACCATGTAGGTTTTTTTTCCTGCTACCACTGAATCAGGAAGACCTCTCTTACATGAACTGCAGCAACTGCCAGCAAGCAGAGCCCATCCAAAAAACAAAACAAAACACAGCTAAACTTTGTTTTCTAGTATCTAGAATTCCTTTCCAATCCCTCTCAGGTTTTATGTGGATTTAGTAAGCACACGTTGGTGTGTCAATCTCTAGGGGGAGGCTGCTTATTTGTTCCCAGCTGCCCAGACTCAAAATAACCACACAGAAACTGTATTAATTACAACACTGTTTGGCCAATAGCTTAAGTGTATTGCTAGCTAGCTCTTACATCTAGAACTAACCCATTTACATTATTTTATTTTTACAATGAGGCTCATGGCCTACCAGGAAAGTTTTGGTGCTCCAGCACAGGCATCTGTCCCCAGCAGTGCTACATGGCTTCTCACTGACTCCACCTACTTTCCCCCAGCATTCAGTTTAGTTTTCTTCTACCAACTTCTACTCTGCCCTATCACCAGTCAAGACAGATTCTTTATTCATTAACCAATAAAAGCAACTTCCCACACCACCAGTATCTTTCCTGTTGTCATAATAAAACACAGACCAAAAGCAACTTGTAGAGGAAATGTTTTATTTGCCTTATACTTCCAGGTCATGATCTGTTATGGAGGAAAGTTAGAGCAGGAACTAAAGAAAGGAATCTGATAGCAGGCACCATGGACAAAGATGCTGGCTCACTTTTTGGCTTGTTCATGCTCTTCTAGTTTTCTTATACAGTCCAGGATGACCTGCTTAGGGAATGGTGCCTCCCATAATGGGCTGAACCATCTAACATCAATTAACAATCAACACAATCCTACACAGTTACACTCACAGACCAAGCTAATCTAAGCAAGTCCTCAGTCAAGGATTTCCTCTCAGATGACTCCAAGCTGTGTCAAGCTGACAATTAAGGCTGACTAGGACGAGACTCTAACTTTGTGGGAAAATACCAAGAAGCCCAAGACCACCAGAGGACAATGAAGGAAAGAAAAATGTAAGCGAGAAGAGAAAGATGATTCCTACCACTTGGTGACAAGTCAGAATAATGATAAAAGGCAACAGACTCAAGACTTTTGTGTTCTAGGAATACCGAATGAAAATAGTTTTCCTTCCCATTTGGGAAAAGGTATTTCTGTTATTGAGCACTGATACAAAGGTTCATTTGGAATTAATCCAATTCTAAATCTAATTCAACCTACATTTAATGATACAAATTTGATACAAATTTTAATCTACATTTAATAAATTGTATATTATTGGATATTCTAGAAATCTATTTTCTTTTTTATTATAAAATTAATCTAACATAATCCATCATGAATCTCCATCATATTAAAAGAACATTTAACATGGAATACATCATTTAATCTCTCACAATGTGAAGAAAGAGCTAAAATAAGCAGATTTGAAAGGGTGTATTGCTATATCTTAACAGAAATGGTAAAAGGCATTTCTGGTAAGTTTTTAAAAAATTATTCTCTTTTAAAATTTCATTCATCAATAAGTTATTATTATTATTACTATATGTATTATAAAGTAGGAAAAAATACAGTTAGTTTTAGTTTTAAAAAGCATCATCAATTTAAGAAAAACTTATGAAATATCACCAGACTTCATATTACTGAGAAATTAGATATAAAATGTAAAGTATTTTTGGTATTTATCATGAGCAAGATAATGAGAAGCTCAGTGGACAAGTTAGAGATGACAAAAGGCCACTAGACTGGAAATTAGATGAGTCCCCTCTCTGCCTCTATTTAATGGTGATGGTGTCTCAGTAGAGAGGACTTGAAAGTCACCTCTTCACTCAGTAAATAAAAGAAAAAAGCTATCCCAAGCTGTATTAGTCAGGGTTCTCCATAGAAACAGAGCTGATAGAATGAATGAAAGCACACACACATACACACACACACACACACACACACATGCATGCACACGAGGATTTATTAGAATATTTTACAGGCTGTGGTCCAACTAGCCCAATGATTGCTGCCTAACAGTGGAAGGTCCGAGAATCCAAATTGTTCAGTGCACAAGGCTGCATGTCTCAGCTGGTCTTCAGTGTAAGTGGGAATATCAAAGAAGTAGGCTCTAATTCCTACTAGTGAATGTACTTGCTAGTGAGAGCAAGCCAGCAAAGAAAGCAAGCATCCTGGTTCCTGGTCCTTTATATAGGATGTCAGCATATGACCTTAGCTGGTATTTATAGTTAGTCACCTTTCTCTACCACCCATTCTGCATTTCTTCCACCCTCAGCAGGTCTTAGCTATTTTCCTGGATGAGTGACCTATACCTTCATTCCTGAAGGGTCTGTGCTGGTCATCCTGCCTGGATTAGGATGCTGTAGTTTCTCATTGACTTGAATCAAAGGACAAGGTAACTATAAGAGCTGCCCTAAAGGATCTCCTACAGTATAGACATAATCTTTCTTACCTCCATTGTGAAGATGCAATCCAATTTTCCCTTGACAGTATGGATCACCACTCTTCCAAACACTTATTCCTTTCATAGCCTGTTGGTTTAAGGGCATCAGAAGCACCAAGAGGCAAAGGAGACGTATGAACCTTCAGTTCAATAACACTAACCCCTCTGGGCAGCAAAAATTTTCCTAGTGTGTTTCTAGGGGTAGTAGTGAATGGAGCTATTCCCCTTTTCACCCCTTGATTCCTGGATCTATGGATCCTGGATATGGGAGAAACCATATCATATATTAAATGCTGATTCAAAAAGCATATACTGCCTTCTGGAGAACACTCCAGACTGCTGCCACCTAATTGGAACTGGAACTGTGTCTTTAAAAGGCCATTCCAGTTTTCTATAAGGCCATCTACTTCAGGATGGTGGGGAACATGGTAAAACCAGTGGATTCCACGATTGTGGACATATTGCTATACTTTTATGGCTGTGAAGTGGGTTTCTTGTTCAGAAGCAATAATGTATGGAAAAACACGACAGTGGATAGGACATTCTGTGAGTCCAAGGCTGGTGGTTTGGCAGAAACATTTTGTGCAATAAAGGCAAAACAATAAGCAGAATTAGTATCTACTCTAGTAAAGACAAGGGGCTATCCTTGCCATGAAGAAAGTGGTCCAGTGTAGTCAACCTGCCCCAGGTCACGGACTGGTCACCCCAGGTCATGGTTTCATATCTGTGGCTCACTGTTGCTCTCTGATGTTGGCAGATCTGGCAATCAGCAGCAGCTGTAGCCAGGTTCAACTTGGTGCGTGGATACCTAGGTTGTCAAGCTCTTGCATAAACTCTGTCTCTGCCACCCTGACCGCTTTGTTCATGGACCCATCGGACGATGATAGGGATGGCTGGAGAAAGAGAATGACTGTCCACAGAATGGATCATTTTGTCTATTTGACTATTGAATTCTGCTCTGATAAAGTAACCTTTTGATGAGCATGAGACACTGAGACATGAGTATCTTTACATTGTTCACCTGTTTGCAGGAAGCTACCCACAAACTTCTTCCCCAGATGTCTTTCCCACCAGTTTTCCAATCATGCTCTTTTCAAGTCCTCAGTGACCCAGTCAATCCAATTTATGGCTACACGTAAATCAGTGAAAAATCACACATCTTGCCATTAATCCTTCCAAACAAAATGTATGACCCTGCATAATGTCCAAAGTTCTGCCCACTGTAAAAGTTTCCCTTTGCCTGTGTCTCTCAGGATTGTGACAGAAAGGGGTTATAATGCTGCAGCTGTCACCTTTTGTTTGAGGCTTATATAAATTGCAGAACCATCCAGTAAACCAAGTCCCATCCTTCTATTCCTCAGTCAACTGATCATACAGGACAACCCCATAAGGACGTAGCTACATACTGGTCAGCAGATGGCACTGTAATGGGACTAGGAACCATAGGCATTTGATCAACTTCTTCATGTTACTTGCTTTGCCTTCAGGACATGCTTGGGTCCCATCATACTTTTCCTACCACAATTTGGTCATGGTTTGCTGCTGTACACATCCTACTTTATGACTTAGAGGTCAGATATTATCACTCAGCTCATGGCATGCAGCTCAAGTTGCATGGTAACTTTGTGGTCCATTGTCAAATGTC
>JAQHUG010000159.1:1947968-1983660 GCA_028555095.1 Dicrostonyx torquatus
GCAAGACTCTCAGCTACTCCAGCACCACATCTGCCTGCATGCCACCATGCTTCCCATCATGATGAAAATGGACTGAACCCCTGAAACTAAGTCCTCTGAAATTAAGTCCTCCTAATTAAATGCTTTCCCTATAAGTTTTGCCAGGGTCATGGTGTCTCTTTATACCAATAGAGACCCTAACTAAGACAAGCTCCTTGCTAGGCAACATTCTCTCATTCACCCATAATGCTTCAGTTTTCCATCATTGCCCAGGAAACCCTTTGACCAACTTTTCACAGTTTGGGTCAACACACATGGCTCTCTGGAGTATCCAGTTAAGTATTTATTCAAGACCTCTTTTCAAATGGGGGTCTCGCAAGGCTTTGCCCTTGTTAACACTAATGCCAATGCCTTGCTTGTTTTCCTTCATGCTGTGTTGTGATTGGTGATCACTGTGTTTTAGATGTCTGCTTACTAATATTTGTGTGGCTGATTGGTCATCGTGAGAGCCCTGTGATTGCCAGGGTCATAGCCATTTAGGAAAACTGTATCTGCAGTTTTCCAGGGTGCCCAGTGCCCAGTGGTTATGTCCTTAATGAATGTGGACTACATCAGGCAGACTGGACAGCTGTTACCATATCTTGTCATTAATCATGATCACTTGTACTGATGAAGTTTTTCATGTACAATTTGAGTTTAAAGTTTGTTCATATTCACAGGAAAGAGAGAGATGATTTGAATCAATGACCCAAATCTGAAAATTTAAAATATGAAGATGATAATATGTCTCCCTTTTCTGTTTGATGATGACATTTTAGACTGCCTCCCATCCCATCAATATCCCCACTCTTTTTTTTTTTTTTGCATCCATAAAAGTCCATTTTTGCTGGTCTTCTTGTCAAGTTGACATGGACTAGAGTCGTCCAGGGAGAAGAAACTAAGTTGAGGAATTGACTCTATCAGATTTTCTTGTAGCCATGTCTGTGGGGGCATGGAATTGAGTAATGATGGATATGGGAAGACCTGGCCCTGTACGGACAGGTGGTCCTGGGTTATATAAGAAAGCAAATGTTTCGGGGAACAAGCCAGTCAGCAATTTCTCCATAGTCTCAGCTTCAGTCCCAGCCTCCAGGTTCGTTCCCACCCTTTTAAACTCTCTGCTAACTGGAAGTGGTGTTCTTGGTCTTCTGGTCACCTTCACAATCCCTTGCCTGGCAGGGACACTTGCAGGGATGGACTGTAAGGTGTAAAATGAGATAGACCCTTTCTTTCCCAACTCATGGTCTTCATCACAGCTACAGAGGGCAAACTAGGATGCCATTCTCAATAATAAAATCCTCATCTTCTCATTGTGCAGTGCTGTAAGGAAGATGCACAAAGCTTACTGCCTCCTGGAGGGTCAGTGGCAAGAATCTTGGGCTAGCCAGATACTGTAGGCCTGTGGGCAATGGCGGGGCTGTGTTAAAACATGCCCCGCAATGAGCAGTCTGTGGGGACTCGGTCCAGTGCAAAGGAGTTCCTCAGAGCTGTCAGTGCCCATCCACACTGCGCAGACAGAGAAGGAAGTTAAACAGGAAGCATGGTGCACATAGTCACAGAAACAAGAATGATAAGGACTCAACAGAGTAATGATGATGCAAAATCGCTTCTTTTTCCCCCAACCTAATGGTGAGTATTTTAGGTTACAACAGTTGGAGGCTGCTGTGGGGGGAATCACTCTTCCTTGGGCCATGGCCACTAGTAGGTTGTGCATACCCTAGTATCTGACCCCATACTCATGAATATATGATTTGCTAATTGGGCTTAGTGGATTCTTTCAAAAGAAAAAAATCAAGGACATGAAGTTGGGAGGGGAATGTGTGAGAGGCAGAGTTGCAGGGAATGGGGAGAAGTATGATCAAGATACATTCACGCATACGTATACATGAAAAATTTAAAAGAAGTAAAAGAAACTAGTCTAATGTCTCTCAAATTTGCAGTCTCCAGGAGACATTGCTTTTGCTCCCATCACAGATGATTGAGATGTGACTCCACACTCATCCTCAGTATTCTGTTCTTTTTGCCTTTAAAAACAAATGTATGTCGTTTCAAATATGTGTTTTATACATGTGTGGGTTCCATGCACATGAATGTTCCAGGTGTACATACCCTTGTATGTTAGGCATGAAGAGGCCAGAGAAAGACACTGAGTGTCTTCTTCAACCATGGTCTATATGATGACCTTGAAAAAATGGTTTCTCACTGAACTGAAAACTTGTCCTTTTGGCTAAGCTGGATGACCAGGAAGCTCTCTGGATCCAGCTGTCTCCACCTGCCAGTGTGAGGTTATAAAGACACACGACCATACCCAGCTTTGTATGTGTGTACTGGGGTTTCAGACTCAGCTATATGTGTTTGCAGAGCAAGCACTCTTACCCACTGAGTCATCTTCCCAACCTTGCATGTTATCTTAAACAGTAAAGTTCTCAACCAGTATTCCAATCAGTGGGTTTTCAAGCTTAGTTATCGATTAGTATGGGCACTTGTGACTGGACATGAAGCTCCTCCCTTACAAATCAAAATGATGATGAGAAGTCCCTTGGGATACACAGAAATAGACCTGGTGGCTCTGGTGGCAGGTGTTGCCATGCTCTTCTCTGTTCACAATGCCTCACTTCTCACAGTTTTGTGTTTGACTTTCCCATGCTGGCCTTGGCTAGTAGCAGCATCAACCCCGGGTTGTGGAGTTCACTGGATGGCTGATACTAGAAAACCCAGGGCAGAAAAACATAGTCAACTGTCTCCTAAGGGCTCACATCTCAACCCTCAGAACAAAATCAAAATGGTGCTGAAGCTGCAGACACACTGGGACTAGAGAATCCAAAGGACGCTTTCCCTTCCTGCTAAGAACTACCAGCTACTAGCACCTTCCTGCCTCTTGCCCACGAGACACAAAGTTGAAACTTCACAGTCAAGCACTCAGCCTACTTTTTTCCTCCGAGTCACCATTTGCCACAGTAAGACCAAACTGCTTGATTTACCAAAACAAGTGGTGAGTCTTTCCTTCATGCCGACACTGCAAGGCATTCTTCTTAGGATCTAAAAGCAAAAAATCAAACCAAAACAAAACAAAAACCCTCTATTGCTCTCAGGAGCTTCCACTCAGTCCCAATCAACCTGTCTCTTGTAAGATAATGCATGCAACAATGTCCAAATTCAACTTTTCATAGCTTGTCAAGGTCCGTGTAGATCTGAGAGGAACCCATATGGCCCTACTCCTCCCTGTTGATCTCTGGGATACCAATGGATTCTGGGGAAGAGCTAGTCATCAGTTTCCATTGTGTATCCACTGCAGAACCCACCAGACTCCAAAGGATAGCTACAGCCCTGTGGTCACAGATAGTCCTGGTTAAAGTCATTGGATTACAGAACAGAACAAAAGGGCACAAACATTGGGAAGGGAATTAATAGGAAGGAAGGAAACTCAATCAGTCTAGGAAGGAGATGAGAGAGGGAGAGTGACAGTAATAAATACTCATTAAAAACATGTATATAAAATTGTCAAATAGCAAATTTACTAAAATATAAAAATTGTGAATATAAATAAATTTCTAACTTTGTAACATTGCAAATGGTGGTTTAATATATTTTCTGGAACCTTTGTTTATTTATTAAAATAAATAAAGGTCAGAATAATTAGAAAGCTAGAGTTTGCTTTAGCTGATTTAAATCATAGAGTGGGGTGGTGGGATGTTTACACAGCATGGAGAATGTACAGTGGTGTTAATTTAAATGCACATTTAAATTTTAATTAAATAGTAAATTGATGAGCAATATTATTTAGAAACAACCTTTTCTTTTATGTAGTTGAGTTTTTAAATTTATTTATTATGTATATGGTGTCTGGGCACCAGATCTCATTATAGATGGGTGTGAGCCATCATGTGGTTGCTGGAAATTGAACTCAGGACCTCCTCAGTCAGTTCTCTTAACCTCTGAGCCATCTCTCCAGCCCATGTAGTTGAGTTTTATTTACACTATTGATACATTTGCTCAAAGCCTTCTTCATAGAGAAGGCAAAAAAGTGTACCATCCATGGAATTTGACGAATGAATAAGGTTCTATCAAAATATTTTACTCTCTTCTTTTGATACTGTGATTAAATATGCTAGCAAAAGTTCCTTAATAGGAGAGAGTATTTAATCTGGCTCAGCTCTAGGACAGTCCATCTTGGTGGGCAAGTCAAGGCAGCTGGAGCTAGAATCCTACATCACAGTCAGGAAGCAGAGAGCAACCAATACTTGCTGCTGCTCAGCTCCCTTCTCTGCTTACAAAGTTCAGGATCCCAACCAGGGGCTGGTGCCGCTCACAGTGGGCAGATCCTGTCATCTTAGTTAATGCAGTCAAGATCATCCCCAGAGGTATGCCCAAAGGGTCATCTCCCAGCTGATTTTAATTCTGTCAAGATGACAGTTAACACTACCTATCATGCTAACAATTCAGAAACCATTAATCATTTGAAATTCAGACAGTTCCACTAATATCAGCAGAATTTTAGAGGCTTTAATAACTTTATTATTTTATTTGTAAAATATAGCAATTCATTTACTTTTTCTGAAATTGTCTTTTTGTATACCTGCATGTATGGAGTAAGAGAGGAGGTGGAGAGACAGGGACAGAGAGGGAGAGAGAGATTCCATGTTAATTTAATCCAGATAGTCCATTGTAAATGTAAAAAAGTCCAGCAATAACTTTGAAGAGGGGTGTGTGTGTGTCTGTGTGTGTATCTGTGTCTGTGTGTGTACCATCAGTAATTTCTGAGGAATGAGAATCCTGGAGTCCATGGAACTGTCTATAGTAGAGCATGTAAGTCTCTGATGAGTTGAGGTTGCACCCGAAGGCACAATGGATCAGCACTAGAACGGAGGAAGGCTTCTGTTCCAAACTGAGAAGCAAACGTCCTGAAATAGAGAGTCTGGGGCAGGGAAAGGTTGTGGGGTTAACAGACTACATTGATTGGCATACATCAAAAACTTAGAAAGAGGACAGATGAGGAAAACCCAGTGAGAAACAACTGGCAATCCTTTGCTGAATTTGGCCAGCGTGGTTTCAGTCACTCAGGTCATAAGAGAACAGAGTGTAGCGTGTGCCATATGTAGCTTAATAGAGTTTTGAAACAATAACATGGGGCATTGAGCCTGCACGATCAGCTTAGAGGCACGCTGGTCTTCTGAGCTCTCAGTGGCATTCCCCAGTAAACAGCACTTAAAGAATACTGAGCTTTTTGTATTCTGCTTCTCCGTATTTTTTCTAGATTCTCTCTAGAAACCAGTTTCAGAGGGCTGCCAACCACAAAGCCAGGAAGACACAACAACAGTTCTACTCCTGGTACCAGTTCTTAGTGTCATTCAGATGTTTTATCGCCATGAAAATGACTGAGAAACAATTGACAAGAAGGAAAGACTCATTTTGGTGCCTGATGGGATGGAGTTTAAGGCTCCAGTCCTTGGTCCATACTTTCTGGGCTTGGTGATACAGAACATTGTGCAGGATTGGCATGGTGGGTCAGACTTGAAGCAGAGAGAAGAGAAAGGAAGGGCCCATGGCAGAACATGGTCCTCAAGGTCCTTCTGTGGCCTACTTTCTCTGGCTGGGTCCAACTAACTGAACGTTTCTCAAAATAACCCTATCAATGAGAGACCATGTCTTTAACTTATGAAACTTTTGGGCCACATTGTAAGTATAGCTATGTTTTCTTTACATATTACACCTCTGATAATGTCAAGGCAATTCACATCATTTTATGAAGAACTAAGCAGTCTTTATGTAGACAATACACAGTAAATAAAGACTAGATACATATACATATATGCATGTACACATATATTATATATATACATATATACACATATATTACAAGTTTGTATGTGTTTGTATTTGGGTTGATAAAGTGCTAATTCCTTTATTCATGGTATTTCTAGCTTATAAACAAACATTGGAAACAATTATGTATGTGAGAGTAGTAGATCTGGTCCACCAACATTCCAGACTCAGGGTTCACAATGCTGGGAATATACACATACACAGGTTTAATACCCTGGAATTTTCATTTTACAGGCTTAAAAATACTATTCTAAATTAAGAAATCAAATTATCATGTGTTGTTTACAATGGTTTCTTTCCAAATGGAGGTCATAAATCTATAGCTTTTCAGGTCACACGTTTATTTGAAGTCACCCCTGCCTGTGCCCTTACTGAGAGACAGACAGACTCTCCTCGGTCGCCACACGAAACAAAAGTACGCCCCTTCTATTTATTTCCAATTGTTGTGGATTTTGTAAAATTAAATTAAGGCTGTGACTGTTAGCTTATTCCACCTAATACACCTTATTCTGGGATTCTCTATGGAAATAAATCAAAAACTGTCACATATAACTAGCGAGGGTGGTCAAGATTTCCCTGGGCAAGCAGGAATTGCAATACTCTCTCTTCAGAAAACAGACATGACGTGGGATTTGGCCTTAGCAGATTTGATGAGGGAGGATTCTTGTGTGAGGGAATGAGGGAGGTCTCACAGAGTGTAACGTGGGCCCCAGTGAAGGATCGAGGTGAGAGGCCTGCTTGCCTGGCAGATCTGAGAAAGCACTTCAGGAAATCTTCACCCCATGGCTGGATACAGACAAGGCTCAGCATCTCCCAGGAGTAGGCCAACATGAGGACACTTGCCACTACCCATGACAGATTTGAAGAAGGAAGGAGAGACTAAGATGAAACCATGGGACAGAGGCAGAGCTGGTTTGTGTTTTGAGGTGGGTACCCTGCCAGGGCTTCCTTGTGTATACCATATGAGACTGATCACTCAAGAACAGCCAACAGCAGGGATGTTGTTGGTCAGTTTATACTTTGGGGGACACCTAGATCCCCCAAAGATGAGTGGTTAATTGTACCTCAAAGTTACCTTACCTACGACTCAGGATAGGGTATTTATTTGTCAAGTCCCACTGTCAGTTACATAGGGTTGCCAGCAGGGACATAAATTCAGCTACCCAGGGGCAGGCACAACCTGCTGGCCTAGGCCAAACCTGCTTACCGGTGAAAAGTCAGGCTGACAAACACAAGAGAGTCTTATTGCCACAAGGATTTGGGCAGAACCATCTAAAATGTCTGCTGCAAAATACTAGATAGATGGAAACACGGGTGTCCACCTGACACTCCCTGAGAGCCCTCCCTCTAGCAGGTCATTCAGGATGATCTCCTTATGATGGAGCCCGGGGGGTTGCCAGGTGCGGATGCTTTAACAAGTAGGGATGTCTCAAGGTCACTCATCCCTCATTGCTGCCATTCTTAGCGAAGCACTGGAGTGTTCTCAAGAGGTTGC
The DNA here is from genome assembly GCA_028555095.1 of Dicrostonyx torquatus. Lineage (NCBI taxonomy): Eukaryota > Metazoa > Chordata > Mammalia > Rodentia > Cricetidae > Dicrostonyx > Dicrostonyx torquatus. The sequence continues at coordinate 1,955,305 of JAQHUG010000159.1, forward strand.
ATGCCACCTTATCACCCAAAGAACTGCATTCCTTCTTCCTTTCTTCCTGCCTCCCACCACAAGATTCTCAAAGCTAGATTCTATGGTCTTTTTTTTTCCCCCTGAGCTCCACCCCCAGTCTCTCTTTATGGGATGCATTGAGAAAATCACTTCAAAGTTAATTAGTTAGATTGTCAAGTGAGAAGGCTTAATGGCCCTAAAGTTAAGGAAATAAGGTCCAGGAGCTGTTAGGCTTCACAAAAGAGCAGAGTCAGCATTGCCAGAGGGGGCCAGTGTGGAAGGTGCTCTAGGGACAGGTGATGAGTGCAGGATGGGAATCTTCTACTGATGAGAAAAAGAATCTGAGGAACAGAGCAGCTACAACAGCGTCTGATTGGTGGGATTGCCTGCCAAGGGCAATCTTGGACTCTGGCACAGGCATCTTGAGGCAGTGTATTCAACTGGGGTTTAATGACAGCCATGAGGTCGAGGTGGCATGCTCTGCCTCGTTTACTCGCAGAGGGTCCACCGCCTCAGTCACAGGACTTTGGAATGTAGAATTCCACACTGGGTTGAGAATGGCATTATTGGAACTGGCAGCACGGCAGAGTTGGCCAAGATGCTGGGCTGATGAAAACGTGTTTGGTATGAGTGCTCTGTTGAACACTACCTCTCCTAAGAGTATCCGTGGGATACATACCCCATGTTCAATAGACATCACTGCAGTCTAATAATTAACTGTGGACATAGTAAGAATCCAGAGTAAGAAAACTGCTATTTCTGTGAGTGCATTCATCTCTTCCCTGCGTTTTAGATTGATGAGAAGGATCTCTGAAATAAACTCCATCTGCTCATCTTTCAGCCTAGAGATGAAGAAGAGGAGGCCAGCATTCTAGGTCCACAAAGCGCATCCCAAGTTATCTCTCTTTCCTCTGGACGGGGTGCAAGTCTGCCTAACAAGTGTTTTAATGACAGCATATCCTTCTGCTAGAGAAGACATTTAACCAGTAGACATGTGGTGTACCACATGCAACTTTGTTTTCTGTGTTCTTCACCCTGCACTGCCTTGTGCAAAAGATAGAATACCAAAGCATGGACAGAGAGAGAGAGATGAGTAAACATTATATATTACTATCAGGGGAGCTGGAGTGATGGCCCAATGGTAAGGAACATTGGTTGCTCTTGCAGAGGACCCAGATTCAGTTCTCAACCCCTACGTGGCAGCTCACAATAATCTGTTACTCCAATCCCAGCTCTGATGCCTGTTTCTAGCCTCTGTTTGGCACCAGGCACGGATGTGATACACAGACCTACAGGCAAGCAAAACACCAATACACACAAAATGAAAATATGTGTGTCTTTAAAGAAATATCAGAACATGGAATTGCCACAGAAAGGGTTACTTGACAAACACAATGTCAATGGCTCAGTGGTGACTTTATTGCTCGTTCACTGTGGAAAGCTGGCAGACTTGTAAGTGGTCTACTCGGGTAGCCATTTCTTCCCCAGGAACAGATACTCAGCACTTAACATGTCTACATGGACTTCTGTATCCTTGTCAGGGAGGAATGTCTACACTGACTTCCGTATGCCTGTCGGGGAGGAACGTCTACACTGACTTCCGTATGCCTGTCAGGGAAGAATGTCTACACTTACTTCCGTATCCCTGTCAGGGAAGAATGTCTATACAGACTTCCGTATCCCTGTCAGGGAGGAATGTCTACACTGACTTCCGTATGCCTATCAGGGAGGAATGTCTACACTGACTTCCATATGCCTGTCAGGGAGGAATGTCTACACTGACTTCCATATGCCTGTCATGGAGGAATGTCTACATTAATTTCTGTATCCCTGTCAGGGAGGAATGTCTACCTTGACTTCTGTATCCGTCAGGGAGGAAGTTGGCAAGTACTGGCTGATCCATTGGGCCTTAGATTTGAAGAATCCTCTGTGACAGAGGTTGTAGGGTTTGTTGTCTGAGTTCATCACAACTTAAGAGCCATTTTGTTGGTTCAAATGAGAAATGGCCCCTGTCCCCCACCCCTGCCACAGTCTCAAATATTTGAGCACTTGGTCTCTTGTTAATGGAGCTACTGGAGGGTTAAGGACATGTGGCCTTGCTGGAAGAAGTTCATCATTGGCCAGGGGCAGAGTGGGAGCTGTTGAGAGTTTAAAGCCTAGAATCACTTCCAGCTCATTCTCTCTGCTTCCTGCTTAGACTTCAATATGTGAGCTCTCGGCTTTCACCTTTCTGTCTCAGCTAGCATGCCTGCTGCCTCCCCCCAAGCTGTCTCCATCATTCTGACCTCTAATTCTTTGGAACCATAAGCCCAAATAGGCTCTTCCATTTGTAAGTCGCCTTGATTGTGCCACTTTATCCCAGCAACAGCAAAGGAACAGATATAGCCATTATACAGCCTGGTTTGCTGGACAGCAGCTGTACTGTAGAAAAGTACTCTGCTGCTCACTAGGACTCCCAAGATGGGATCTTCTGAGAAGAAGGCAGGCATGGGGCAAATGAAAGAACGAGGGAGTTTCTTCTCTCTCCTGGCTGCATCTCTTCAGCCAGTCAGAACGCAATCTATTGTGGGGTGTTGTTGCCCAGGCCTGAAATAAAAATCACTAATGAATACCACTATATCCACAAGCTCCAAGTTTCACTGCCCAAACACACAATTTATCAGTAAAACTGGCCACACAACAGTGAATGTTATGGCTCCTATATTAATTATCTAAGAATATATACGGCAGGTATAGTAGGATGCTTCTGAAATGGTTGCGTGACCCCACTGGAACTGAACTGTTTATCATACAACAGCAAGAGCTTGGAGACAGTGTCATCTGCCACCCTGCTTAAACAGACAGAGTACTGGGTGGAGCTGGCTATACAGCGAAGACTTCTTTTCGGCAGAAGGAAGCATTTGCGTTTTCCTTACAGCTTATAGAACAGCATGAGAGAAAAGCTATGAGTCAAATAATAGCTGTGAAACAAAACCCAGGGGAGCCTGAGGTCCCAGTAATATACCACGAGACATTGCTTCTGCTCCAGCACAACAACTAAAGAGCCATCATGCCCACACTCACAAGAAAACCCTGAAAAATCTGTGAATTTCTCAGAATCAGATGAGAATCGAGTTTTCAAGGCAAGTTGTCACCTGGGCAAAACCAGGATCCTTTCAGAAGTCACAGTCCAGCTCTGCCTAGCGGGAGTAGGATCCTCCGGAGACCTATAAACATGATACCAGGGTTTGCCAGAGGGTGCCATGGTTTGATGTCTTGGGTGGACTCAACAGTCTCAGGAATTTTCCTGAGACCCCATAAAGTGCTCACAAGGAAGAACTAGGAAAGTGTTGCTATGGCTCTAGAAGACAAGAGATCTGGGGAGATGCTTCGTGGATAAACATCTATGGCAAGCTCAAGAATGTGAGCTCTGAACCCCAGCACCCATGCAGAAGCTGGCTATAACAGCACATCAAGAGCCCTATCCTTGAGGGTGTGGAGGCAGAGGTAGGTGGATCCCTGAACCTCACCCACCAGCTACCTTCAGGCTCAGTGAGAGACCTGTCTCAATATATAAGGTAGGGAATAAAAGAAGACACCCAGTGTTGACCTCTGGCAGGTGGGTATATGGACAAATACATGTGACACAAACATAATACATTTTCAAAAGAAAACTAGGAGGGTCAATCATTATGATAGGCACCTAGAGCATCCTCTAAAACAGAGACCAATTCTGTAGGAGTAAAAGTTGGACTAGACATTCATACTTCCATAAGATGGTAACACTTCCCACTTCAGACTCCAGAACCTTTCTTCTCTCTCCAAAGTGGGAAAGAAACTCAAGACCCGTAAAGATCACTGGCCACTCAAATGCTGACATGTAATTATAGGATGAGCAGGTGTTTGCCCTTGCCACACCTGATACACATACCCCATCCTAGAACCCATACTGGGTCCATCCCATGACGGTCTTCTGGACATGAGTATTTGATCCAGCCTAACCCTCCATCAGATTAACATCGAAGAAAACCGCCACAGTAAAATTTGTTCATCATACTTGCTGGCTACCATGCCACATCTGGCCTTCTAAGGAACTTTGTCTTAAAATATTTTAGATTTATTTATTCCATTTTATGCATATAAGAATTTTGCCTGCATGCCCAAAGTGTGAAAGCGGTAATCATGGGAGTCAGAAAAGGGCACTGGAGCCTCTGAAACTGGAGTTACAAATGGTTGTGAGCCACTTTGTGGGTGCTGGGAATCGAACCCAGGTCATCTACAGGAGCAGCCAGGGCTGTTAGTCACTGAGACAATTCTTTAGGTCCCTACCTAGGAAATTTTAAGGCATGAAAATTGGTGAAGGACACAGAAGCTACACAGCAAGCATCAGGACAGACTCAGGTGTGACGACAGTTTGAGATAAACAGAATAGCAGCAGCATGTTAGATATCCAATGGGTGAGGTAGATGGCGTACATCATAGATGGGTAGTAAAGGCAGAGAGAGGAAGATTCTCAGAAAGAGCCCAAAGGAAATAATTATCTTATTGGTTCATTTCTGTTGTTTATTTGATTTCCATTGCTGTGGTTTTGTTTTTGTTTCTGAGCGAGAGAGAGTGAGATAGCATGACATTTGTGTGAGCAAGGTAGGGACAATCTGATAGGACTTGGGGGAGAGGAAAACATGATTAAAATGTATTGTATGGAAATTTTTAATTGGAAACAGTCACTGAGGGAAATGAAGAATGCCCTTTGGCAGCTTATCTGCAGAGAGGGCAAGTCCGAGAAAATCCGCAGGGACTGGAGGCTAGGGCAGTGGGGACTCCAAGGTGTGAACACATATGTTTAGAATCCCAGAAGGGAAGAAGAAATACATATGATAAGGATAACATAGATACTTCCAAGTCAGTGACAGACACAAAACCACAACCCAGAATGTACATAGAATATCAAATAAGACAGAAGAGGCATGTCACTTCCAAACTGCAGAAGACCAAGGATAAGGAGAGAGGTCTCAAAAGAAGTTATTGGAATCAGAGAAAGTGAGAAAGAAAGAGAGGGGCCAGGGGAGAGGGGAAGGGAAGGGGGGAGGGGAAGGGAAGATAGAGGAAGGGAGAAGCAGAATTTTTTTTCCAGCTATAAAAGAAAAAAAAAACCAGAAAAACCAAGTCATGTTGGTTGTAAACAATAGATACAACTGGAGAGTATCATATTAAGCCAGTTAGGTCAAGACTCGGGCAAATGTTGCCTTTCTCTCTTGTACACCCTAGATTTTGTACATACACATAAAATCATGTATGTCTATATGATGTTAAAGTGGAAGCAAAACTGTCTAGAAGAAAGGAAGTTAATGGAAAGGGGAGAGGAGAGGAGAGAGAAGGGGGAATGGGAACAATAAAATTTCATTATGTGTTTATATGTAGAAATGTCCCCCATTAAAAGTTGTACTGTGCACAACAACTCTACATCAATTAAAAAAAGTGTAAAACAAGTCAGCATTTTCTACACAGGAGCAAGGGTAAGGACGACTTCCAGTTTCCCATCAGGAGCCAAGGGCACAAGAGGAGGCGACTGAAAGCCTGAACGCATTAAAAAGATGGGGATGAAAAAAAGCCCAGGCTTGAAAGCAAACAAACAAATTAGAAGTGAAGGGCTTTGGGAATCAGTCACACACAGACCCGCGAGCAGGAATTTAAAGATGAGGGCCTCAGAAATCAGAAAGAGTGTGGAAAAGAAAGAAAGGTTAAAAAAATATCTTCCTCTCTTCTTAGTTGGTGCTACAGCTAATGTTCAACCCGAGAATGATCTGTGTATTGATAAATTTTAGCATACAGTTAGGTGAAAAAGACAAAGGGATGACAATTGAATTCTGCTGTTCCAGGATGAGCTGGGATCATTTACAATGCATGTTGGGCTTTCCAAGGCCAGCTTTAAAACAACTGAAAAAAAAAGTGTGATTATATGCTTAGATAGAAGAGAAATGGAGGCACATAAAATTTTCAATTAAAACCAAAGAAGACAGAAAAACAGGTAAAACAGAGCAAATTTGTAAAATCAGTTAAAAAAAATACAGGTAGATATTAATCCAGCATGTCCATGACCACTATCAGTGTAAATGTCTTAAAGACAACATTGAAAAGACAGAGATTTTTTTATAAAAGAAAAAATCCAACTGCATATATTCTACAGTAAATGAATTATGAGCATACCTGGATATCTGAAGCGCTTATGAAACCACCCTCCCTGAGGGACCACTGGGGAGTTGTTGGGAGAGGGGCATCATTTTCTCCAGTGGTGTAACCATGGATACGTAGTTTATTCTTCAGGAAATATCATCCCACCCTTGCTTGTGCAAGCAATGATGATTAAACTTAGGGGGCTACACACAAAAAAGATAGCAGAGTGGAGGGGGCTTCGTTTGGAGAAGAAGGGCTTCTGTAGAAGAGGGAGAGTTAGGGGATGGTGAGGAAAAGTGATGGAGACAAAAACAGCTGAAACTCAATGTATGTATATTTATATTTATATAAACTTTATAGACTAATATATACATAAACTTCATATATAAAAAACTTTAAACTTTCATTTTAATTTATATATATGGGCATTTTACCCACATGTATGTCTGTGCACCATGTGTGTGACTAGTGTCCTCAGGGGCCAGAAGAGGTCAATGCATTCCTGGAACTGGAGATCCAGAAGGTTGTAAGCTGCTATATGGGCATAACTGATCCTGAATTTTCTGGAAGAGCAGCTAGTATTCTTAACCCCTGAGCCAGCTCTCTAGCCTCATATATATGAAACCTTGAAATAACTAGAGAAAAATAAACTCATTATAAATGCAGAAAGGTCAAAGATAAAGGCATAACGTTATATATCCCATGCTAACAGTGATTTTAAAAATTCCCAGGACAGTGTTAAACTTGAGCAAAGCAAGAAAACCTATAAAGAAAAAAAGCAGGTTCATATATAATAGTAAAAGGGTCAATTTTCCAAGAACAATCAATTGTTCTAAGAATTTATCCATCCTGCAACAGCAAAAACACCCAGCATGATGTAAAAGCTGACAGAAATGAAGAGACACAAATCACTATTGCAGTCTTTCAGTAATTGATAGCTCAGACAGGCAGAAAATCAGTAATGATCCAGTTGATTTGAAAGGCTATCAATCAACTTGATGTTTTGACAGGCATAGAATATCGTACCCAGAAAAACATTACACTCATTCTTCTCAAACTCCCTTGAGACTTCCACCAAGGTAGGTTGCATTGCAGGTCTTAAAAGGAACGAACAATGGCGAGAGACCAGGAATCATACAGAAGATTGTCCCAGATCCCAGAGAAGTGAAGGGAACCCAGAAACAGAACGATGGCTGCACAATCCCCCAAGTATTTGAGACTAACCCAATACTAGGGCCAGTAATATAGCTCAACAAGTAAAGGTACGATAGAATATTACTCAGCGATGAGAAGAGCAAACTGGTGAGACATGCCGTCATGTTCTGGCTCTCAGAAACAGGTCATGTGAGGGAGTTCACAATGTAGACTCCTTTACGAAGATTCTAGAACAAGCGAGACCATCTATAGTAACAAAATGAAAGCAGCTCAGTGCTGGGGAGATTATGGAGAAGAGGCAAGCTGCACCCCGGTCTGTGCGATGAGGGTGCTAATTTTTATTGGCACATTGGCTGTGCAGAGGTGTGCACCTGTCAACACAGACACTCGTTTTCTTCTACACACACTATACCACAAAAGAAAGAGCAGAAAATAAATAAAAAGAAAGAACTGAAAAGACGGAGGAATCCCAAAACCACTCTGCAGGAACTTTTAAGAATAAATCTGCCTCCTTTGTGGAATAAGAATGAACTCTGTTGCCCTAAAATGTTAATTGGTTATATCAAAATCCAACACACCTTCAAGAAACTGATGGAAAGCCACTAGACAAGTCTGACGGCTCCCTGGCCTTTTCTTTTGCAAACCTCCAAGCTTGGTAGCTAAAGTATGCTTCTGAAGAACAGGGACCCAGACTGGAGTTCATGGTGAGTTTCATGGCCACTGCCAGCTGCCTGCCCAATCCTTTCCAAGGCTCTGCCCCCTACAGTAACTGAGTTTGCAGTCCAGAGTGTGTGAGGGAGAAAGGGAGGAGCTGATAACCACGTGACCCCACAAGTCAGTGCACAGGAGTAGGTGAGGACCAGAAGAGCGGCCTGGAGGAAATGTGTCAACTATGGCGTATCTCTGTGAGCAATCTGGCCAGTGGCCAGGTCTAGTGTCTGCCCTGATAGAGCCCTGCTATAACACCAAGGATCTTCCCTGCATAGCCAGTTCCCAGATTTGGTCATCCTCCTTGGAAAGCAGCAGTTGCGAAACCTACCTCAGAGATGCAAGAGTCAATGAGAGAATTTGCTCAGAGAAGCCCAGGGGAAAGTGGCAGAACAGATTCTAACCACTATCTGCCCCCAAACCAATCTCAGCCCACTGCAATTCTTGCTGGAGTTGCTTCTGAATGGGAAGACACAACTAAAGGGGGTCAATCGAGGTTGGAACTGGGAACAATAAATATATAGCAAAAATAATTTCAACAAATAACTGAGGACTTCCCCCACCCCCAGTTTGGTGGACCAACGAGCTGTCTGGAATTAGTCACAGGAGTGTGGAGGACTCAAAGGCAGTTTTATCATGTATTCCGTGAGCTATGAAAATAGTACATGAACTTGGAAGGGGAGCATGGCATGGGGTTCCTGGGGGGAGGGGAGAGAGCTGGAGGGGAAGTGAGAGTTGTATGATAAGACTCACTGGTGCTTTAAGAACTCACCCCATTTTACTCTTAGCAGGGTGCCCTTAGCAGGTGCTTGAAGCAAACCGAGGTGTCTAACAGCTATGGGTATTCTGGACCCCTTCTGAGCCCAGAGTCTTCCTGCACACTATATGCACCATCCAAATAAGGATTTGGGGTTCAGAAATGGAAGGTGAATTCTGTGCCTTGGTATTTCATCCAGATTTATTCAAATCTAACGAACCATGCCTGAAGGAAAAAAAATCCAGGAAAAAAGAAAACCGAACATCTTGCTCATTAATACAGTCGTACCCAAGTGTGCTCTTGACCACAGTGCAGGCTTTGGTTCTAAGATGTTGCAATGCAGTCTCAGGAAGCCTCTGCGCTTTCTTAGTCTGTGTGCCTGCATTCTCAAGGGCGGGGATTACTCCCACCTGTGTCCAAATGTTACCAAATTAAACTAGGACTCCCCCAGTAGTGTGTCTCTGCCCTCCACAGTTACCGCTCCAGTGAAGTGGATGCTGGGCAAAGGAATCCCCCCTGCTTCTGAGCTCAGGCATGCGGGGTGGAAAGGAGCCTGCATCCCTCAGCTATGATTTTTAGGAACCTTGCCAAGGATCTCCGCGTGTCAGCCCTGCTCCTCCTCCGCCCCCTCCACTTTCTAGCCTTAGTAGCTCCTGGTAGAACCTCGCATGCCACCTCCCGACCATCCCCGGGGTTGGCACCTGGAGCAAGAAGCAGAAACTGAAGGGGAGCGCGGTTCCACCGAGTTGCGTTTTCTTAGTTAAGCCCTCGAGGAGGGGCGTGCCAGGATCCGCACCGGTTGCACTTGAAGCCTGGACTGCTGTGGGTCTGCAGAGACCCCGCTGGAGCTTAACGCCAGCCCTTGGGGTCCCGACCCTGTGGCTTTGGCAGGTGGCGCATGAGTGCGTGTGGCTGTCTTAGCTTCCCAGCCTCTGGCGCAGGGTAGGGCAGCGTGGACATCTCGCACTCTCCACCCAGCTTCTTGCCCCTCCTCAAGTCCTCTTGGAACTGCTCCCGCTTCTGATTTGGAGAGACCTGGACTGTTTCCCAGCAAGGCAGCCCTGGGCAGAGCGCCTGGCGCCGGCCAGGGCTCCCTTTGGGGTGCGGGCTGCTGCTCAGTGGGCTCTGGGCTGCGGGTCTCACCAACCCGGGCTAAGGGGCTCCCACAAACTAGGAGTATACTTCGGACTGGAGAGGGAGGACGCCCAGCGCATCTCCCCTGAGGCGCGCATTTGCATCGCCAGCTTCCAGGCTCCCAGGAAGTTTGCAAGGTAGAGGATCCCAGATCCCCAACTTCTCAGGAACATGAATCAAACAGCTGGAGCCTCCAACAACGTCAGGTGTCCCCCGGGGAAGGGCCATAAGGTAAGAGACCTGCAACGGAGGGGAGGACAGCTGTGCATGTCTAAAGAGTGGATGGAGATTTGCAAGCCTTAGGAGGTGACATGAATCCCTTTCCAGGGCTGGTGTGTCCTTCAGTGGCGACAGTAGATGAATGGTGTAGATATTTCACAGACCCAGAGCCAGCCAGCTAGAAGGGCTCGGTGTATGTGACTGTTTTGGGGTATCCCGGACTTGGACATGCTTTGTTGCAGGTTTTCGCTGGTCCAGGTCTAGTGAATGCAGATGTTTGCCTCTATTAAGTTTTTCGGGAGGATAGTTGTGCAGGAGGCAGAGCCCTAAATCAGCTTTTCCAGGCTGGAGGTGCCGAAGAGACTTCGTGCTCTTGTTGGTGCCACAGACACGTGCTATGTTAACTTTAATGGACAACTGTGTGCCTGAGGTTATACCTAGGAAGTAAGCAAGGTTCAAAGAAAGGGGTATTCAGGGTCCGGAGAACCCTAGCAGAAGCCTCCAGAAGCTAGCATGTAGGGTAAAAGCTTGGAAATGTCTATTTCCCACACTCAAGGGTGAAGATCCAGATTCTTCCCTCACCCTTCTCCAGCTGCAGTCTTCCCTTGATGGCATCCGGGATTCCTGCTCTTTCTCAATCACTTGTGGTTGCCTTGTGAGCAGTTGCGAGGAAATAGTTTACCTAGATACCCAGGAAAGCACAAACCAATACATGTGTACTTGCCAAATGTTTCAAAGTGCTTAAGGTAGTTTTTAATCTAAAGACAAGAACTTGGAGTATTTGGTGTGCAGACTGAATCTATGCTCTCAGTCTTTATGTTGTGCTTGCTATGCCTAAACTTGCATAGATATTACAGGCACATGGCTATTGGCATTCAGGAAAATATTGCCATTGGAATGTGTTTGTTCAATTTTGGGTTGTGGGGTTGGAGTTAGTAATGACTTTGGGTTCATCTGGTAGCTAAGGGAAGCCATGGTCTACTACAGTTATGAAAGAAGGTGCTATGATTGTAATATATTTTTATTTCAGGTGAATAGTAACTATCATTTTCCCATCAGATGTGGCTGAAACATTTTAATCAGCAGGTCATGTGACTGACCTTTGTTCTCATGAACTATGATCCGATCAGTTCCCAGTTCCACATTTACCTTACTTAATAACCAGAGGAAATGTCTTTTAAATCCATAATGACTGACATTATAAGATTTTAAATTAAAAATAATAAAGTTTTGCACGTTGGTGATTATGCAGTGGAGACATCTGTGTGGTTCATAAGATTGTTCAATAATTTATTTTTTTTAAAAAAAAAAGAAAGAAAGCCTTGGTTCCACTGGCAAAGTGCCTTTTTGGCAGAATTGGACTGCAGGGTATCGACACCAATAAAACCTTTCTGGGAAGTATTGGAACACACACTGCCAGCACTTGGAAGGTGCTAGATAGAGAACCCCTTAGTCACAAGTCGAGGATTGTCCCATTCATTTGTGATGTGTCTACACCTCATTCAGTTCATCAATCCCTTTAATTCAGCAATAAGTCATGATCAATCCACCTTTCATGTCACAAATGCGACACTTTGCTACAGCCCAGGGACCGAGTTGCTAAGTAAGAACTTCGGTGATGGTTACTCTCTTCAGAGTTCCCATTAGTCCACCTCTCATGACTGGAAGTCTATGGCAGCTCTTCATTGTCAAAGCCAAGGTGATGTCAGCTAAGGAGAAAGACAGTGAGTCCTGTTCACAGAGAAGAGCCCTTGTGGGGTGTAGTTTGTCATGAAGATGTTTGGCAGGGAGGTTGCAATTGTAGAAATGTGAATAATGGGGGCTGGGGCTGGTGCCCTTCGTGATTAAGAACAAGTCAGCAGAGGGTCTTGGCCATCAAAAATGCACAATACCATTTACTGTGCATATGTTTGGACCATATATGACTTAGGTTACAATGTTTCTTAATACAAAATTCAATAACATAAGCTTACTCTATTAGAAGTTTGAAAGAAGTTGCTTCCATTGCCCCTGATGCTCTGGGTCATCTTGGGAGATGACCATGATGGACTCCATTGATCTGACGTCATTCATCCACTGAGAGAACTAAACCACCTTAGCTCGGCCAATGCGTTAACACTTGTTTTTGTGCAGAAAGCTCTTTGTGTGTGTCTCTATGTGTGCGGGTGCACACGTGAGCTTGTACATGAGGAAGCCAGAGAACAACTCTGGAGGTTTCTCATCCACCATCCATGTTTAGCCTTAGAAACAGGAGATCTCACTGGCCTGGAATTCTTCAGGGAAACTAGGATGGTTGGCTGGTGAGCCTCAGGTTAAAGTCTCAACCTTCTTAATGTGACTGTGACTCTTTAATACAGTTCCTTATGTTGTGGTGACCCCCGACCACAAAGCTGTTTTCATTGCTACTTTGTAACTTTAATTTCTACTATTATGAATCATAATGTGCATATTTTCGGAGACAGAAGCTTGTCAAAGGGGTCACGATCCACAGGCTGAGACATGCTGCTCAGGGATCTGTATATGTCTGCCTCAAGCTTGGATCTTGATACTCACAGCGTTTTCCTGACTCAGCTGTCTCGCACCTCAGCACAGACAGTCCTGGAGGGACACTGTCTTGTAGGCTCCCCACTGGGGGAGTTCAGTGTGCTGAGATGTGTTGCCAGTAGCTGTATTCTCACTTGCTGAGGGCCCAGGCCTGAGAAACAAAACCTGCTCCTCGGTGTAAGACAATCAAATATCTCCTGAGGGCTATGGAGGGGAACCTGCCCATCGTCCTCTGCTGTAGACAATAACAGTCACTGTTCCAGTGCTGGAAAGTACAGCAGTTAGGGTCACATGGGATGGTAGATGAGTGTTTTCCATGGGGTCATAGAGTCACTGTAAAATTGGGCTGTGGTACCAGGCAGTGCCTGAGACTCAGCGAGTACTCATTAGCAGCCAGGGATGTTGTGCAAGTAGCAGAGTCTGGACTGACAGGGTGTGGTCGCTCATGGTCTGATCCATGCCACAGCATCCCCTGTGTTGTTATTGACTCCTGGAAACTTACAAGAGCTCCCCATTCTTGAATGAAGGCAGCAAGGTTGAGTTTTGTAGACAATGAAAAGCAAGAACTGAAGACTGTGCAGCTCGAGCTCTGGGGGACCACACTGTCCCTGTTGTGGGGCTTGAATGAAAATGGCCCCCAGAGGAGTGACACTACTCAAAGGAGTGGCCTTATTGGAAGAAGTGTGTCACTGGGGATGGGTTTTGAGGTTTCAAATGCACAAGCCAGGCCCAGTGCCTCTCTCTTTTCCTTCAGATTTGATGAAGAGCTTCTTCTGCAGCATGTCTAAGTGTATACATACTTTCATGCTTCCCGCCAAGACGTCAATGGAAAAAAATCTCTGAACCGTGAGCCAATCCCAATTAAATATTTTTCTTTGTAAGAGTTGTTGTGGTCATGATGTCTCTTCACATCAATAGAAACCCTAACAAAGACATCTACACAGGAAGTAGAGTCAGACAGCCAGTGGGAAAAAGTCACAATCAAAGAGGGCTTCTTTTACTCCTCAGGACTAGGGAAAAAAACATGGCTTTCAAACTCTCATGAAAGTTTTTGTGAATTTTTTTTGTTTTGTTTTGTTTTTTGTGGTTTTTTTTTTTTTTTGCTCATAGGTCTGTCCAACCTGAGCCCTAGGCTGCTTAAAACTCAAGAAAGCTGTGGCTATGGCTCAACAAAAAGTCATAAACTTACTTAAAACATGAAGTATGGGCATGCACATGCACATGCATGCACTCTCTCTCTCTCTCTCTCTCTCTCTCACACACACACACACACACACACACACACACACACACACACACACATTGGGTGCATACGCGGAGGGCAGAAGTTAACACGAAATGTCTTCAGGTATTGTTGTCTTTGTTGATTGCATTTTTCCTCATTTATTGTATCTCCATCTCATTGAACCCAGAGCTCTGACTGGCTAGACTGGCTGGCCAGCAAGATCCAGGAATCTTCCTATCTGAAACTCCAAGTTCAGTTCCTCCTCTAAAATTTGGGATGCAGACATACACAGCTTCACCGCAATTTTCACTTGGGTGTGGGATATGAACTTGGCTCTTTAGGCTTGTACAGTGAGTCCTTTACCCCCTGAATTAGCTCTCAGCCCCACATTATGGTCATTTCCATGGTTGTTTGTGTAACTAGATTGCACTGTTCTTTTAAAAATATGTTAGATTTATTACCGCCTGCTTTGGAGACCTTTTTCCTCCTACTGGATTTCCTCTTCTAGCCTTAATGTGAGGGGATGTGCCTAGTCTTATTGCATCTTGATAGGCCATGTTTGGTCAATATCCTTAGGAGGCCTGCTCTTTTCTGAAGAGAAATGAAGAGGAGTGGATCTGGGGGAGAAAGAAGTTAGTGGGAGGGACTGTGGGAGGAGAGAAGGGAGGGGAAACTGTGGTTGGAATGTAATATATGAAAGTACAAAAAATACTAAATTTCATACGTGGACACAATGTATCTTGATCATATCCACTCTCTCCCTCTAACTTGTTTTCTTCTCAACTTCATGTTGGATCCCTGTCACCCTGCTTCTTTCTTTGATACAACTTGCTGAGTCCAATAAGTGCTGCTTGTCTGGGCATAAATCAAAGGCCAGCCACTGTGACATGAGCAACCTACTAGAGGCCACACCACTTAGGAAAAGTTAGTCTCCACTACAGGAGCTATCAGCTGTATGGCTCCTCCGCCAGAGGTGAGCTAAGGATCCTTTCCCCCAGCTGTGCTTGAAATTGAACTGGGTTTGTCTTGTGCAAGCCTTATGCATCTGCTATAAATCTGTGCATGCAAAAGTCATATCCTATCCAGAGGACAGCACTTCCCAGAATTCCTCCCTGAATCCTCTAGCATTTAATTCATGTTGCCTTATCTTCCATGATGTTCCCTGATCCTTGAGAAGAGGGAGGGAGGTTGATATCCATCTACGGTGGAGCACACACAGTTTGCATGGTTCTTGAGTGTGAATGTTGTAGATGATAATGTCCTTTGACAATGTCAGAAAGTTAGATATGCCTGGCGGCTTTTCTGAAAGGGGAGCTAGCTCATAGCTTTGTGTTGTCAGTCTTTCATTAGCATCAAAGCAACAACTGATCTGTCCTCCATTTCTGCAAGCCATGGAGACAGCCATCCAAGTTTGCTCACAGAAACTCAATTATACCAGCTCGTCATGAAATTAGCTCACCTCTGCGTCTGAGTTTTATGGGGCTTTATTGTAGGGTCTTCAACAGCTTCCAGGTGTCCTCGCCACTTACAGAACCCCCTGAGGGCTTCTGCAGTGACAGCCTTCTGTCTGCTCCTCTCTCCAAACCCTGCCATCTCTGAAATGACACTGTTGAAAAATTTACCAAGCTATTTACATTCTACTTTGTGCTTATCTCACTAAAATGGGGTAGGTGGGGTAGGAAAGACATTAACTGTTGGCTCGTGTGTGTGTATGTGTGTGTGTGTGTGTGTGCCAGTTTCCCTTGATATTAAATGAAAAAATATCTATTAATGGAAACCATTTTGGATCAGTCAGATGGCATTTTGTGGAATAATGTGAGCCTGTATTTTCACTCTTGTATGCCCTTGCATATGTGTGTGTGTGTGTGTGTGTGTGTGTGTGTGTACATATGGGTTTTTTTTCCAGATAGAAGGACACATTTATTAACCAAGGTAAACTGGTATTATAATACCTCTAATAAAATCTCTACACATGTATTTACAAATGTTCTTACAAATGAAAAACAATGGTTTACTTCAAAATAACTTCATCCTATAAAAATGGGGTTTAGAAGACTCATACCCTCTATTTTTCTGGGTACAGAATGCGATCGAGTAGGAGTTTGCCTTTCTTTTGATGCTGCATTCCCGTCTCATTTGTCTGTTCGTTTGTTTGTTGTTGTTGCTTATTTGTCTTTTTCATACTGAGCCATAGAACCAGTTGAGTTTTTGTTCCCTGTCTGGGATGTATCATCTTCTCTGTTTGATTTCAAGATCGCATCACTGTCTCTGAGTTTCCACATTCAACTGTCACCTGGCCAAGTACGATTTTGTTGATATTTACCCTGCTGGAGGTTCAGAGGTCATCTTGAATCTTTAAATGCCTCCGGTTTGGGAACTCTATAGCCTCTGACTCTTCAGTGTCTTTTTCTCCTGTCTCATTCTTTACTTGTCAGGGTGACAAGTGCCTGTGTGACTCTGTGGAACTCTGGGCCTCTTGTCAAATTCTGTCTTTCAGGACAGCTGCTGCCTTTAAGAGATGCCTGCTTGCAAGAGTCCATCACAATCTGGCCTGTGGGCTGTTGACATTCCCCTCTGTATGGAGAGGTGGGGAGGATTATGGGACCCTCATCTGCTTATCCAGCCATTTCTTCCAACCAGTTGTATGGAGTTCTGCCTGAGTTGCACTGGCCTCGGCATCTCAGGGATGGGTGGAGAATATCGGCTGGGGAAGACAGGGAAAGGGTGAAGGGAGCTCCATCTACACAGACACAAGGGAGTTAATGTCTATGTTGGGTGTAGCCTTTTCAGTGCAGCTGTTTCTGGGTCACCTCCTCAAGTCGCCATTCATCCATGCCCTGGAAGTAAGCCTAGTAAACTTCTTGGTACCCAGGGTGAACTGTAGTGAAGTCATATTTCGTTCTGTAGTTGGGATCTTGGGAAATGGGGGTTGACATAGTTCCAATCTCCCCTCAGAGGGAATCTGCTTCAGACACTCGTCAGATTTTCCCTCTAGTTTTTTCTCATCTTTGGCTACAACCCTTCACACTCTACCTTCACACTGAATGATTCTTTTTCTCTCTATTCTGCTATCAACTCACTTAGACATTTGTTTTTGATGCAGCATGCTTTTTAAAAACTATTATGAGCTGGGCGGTGGTGATGCACACCTTTAATCCCAGCACTCGGGAGGCAGAGGCAGGCGGATCTTTGTGAGTTCGAGACCAGCCTGGTCTACAAGAGCTAGTTCCAGCGCAGGCTCAAAGCCATAGAGAAACCCTGTCTTGAAAAACCAAAAAAAAATTATTATTATGATTTCCACTTTGTTCCTTTTTCTTTCTTCTGATTACCTGTTTGAAGCTATAATGTTTCTCATCTATGGTAAGCACCCAATTCTTTCTTTGATGAACCTCATTACAGTAACCACTTCAGACCCTTGTCCTAACATCCTAGGGTCCCACCTTGGGAATCAGTCAATGCAGACTGAGTTTTCTCCTTGAGAATCCATCGTATGACTCTTTCCTTGTGTTTAAAGTCCACCTTATCTTGGGCATTGTGAACCTTTGGAAATTCTGGATTCTCTTAGGTTTCTCTGATGATTTGTTACTTGTTCTTATGAATAATTTAGTTGAGTGGCAACCCAAATGCAAATGTTGTTCTTTTATCCTTACTTAAGTCACTGGAATCTTCCCAGTGTTTGTGTGGGAGCAGCTGGAGTCTCAGGAGAATCGAGGCCCAGCACTTGAGGTTGTTTTGCTGTAGTCTGAATTCTAGAACTCTTCTTCTCTCTTATTCTTTGGCTTCAACAGTTAGTGAACCCCTGTTCTGTCCAGAATCTGGGGCCTCTCCCGTGCTTCCACGACTTTTCCTTCTGTGTTCTGTGTAGAGATGCTGACATCCTGTGTGTGATAGTTCAACCAGAGATTATCTTATCCATGGCTGGGCATGAAGCTGCACCTATATCCTTCATCAGTAAACTTGGTGCCTAGGCTTAGTGTCACACGCTCTGTAGGTCACACCTACTCTGGTCCTTGAGTTTCAATTACAAGCCAACAATTCACAGTTTGTTTCTTCAGATCCTTAGCTCAAACTTAGCAGGTCGCTGTGACCTGAGACTCTGTCCAGGGGAAGAATAGGAACCTAGGCTTCTTCTCTCCACTGTGGCTTCAATTACCTTCTCAAGAGGAGACATTGCTTAAATGTTTGCTCACTTTTCTTTGCGGATAAGAGCTGGTTCTCACTTGCCTTTCTTCTTTTGCCAGTTCCCTCTCCTCCTCTCTTCCACAGAGCCTGCCTGGTTTAAAGGCTTCCTTTGTCACCCCCCTCCCCTCCATTAGTGGCAATGCTTTTTTATTGTTTGAGAATTTCATGCACGCACATAATGTTTGGCCAAGTTCATTCCCATTCCTTACCTTCTACTTCCTCTCCTACCTATCACTTTCCCCTTCCAACTTCATGTGCTCTGTTAAACCCACCAAGTTTGGTGCTGCTCGTATGTGCATGGGTGTGGGGCTATATCTACAGGAGTATGGATAGCATTTTGGGTAAAAGGAAATCAGCAGTCCTTTCCCCACAGTGGTCAGCATTTACCAATAGTTTCTCAGTTAGGCATAGGAGCTGGGTTTTGTCTCACTCAATCTTGTGTGGGTCTTAAGTACACTGTCTCTGCTGCTGTTAGTGCCCGTGTGTAACCACCCTGCTGTGTTTGTCATCTCGCCCCCATCTTGATGTTGCCTCGTCCCCATTGTTCTTCCTCTTTCTTTTCTGCTGGAATGTGTCACTTGGTTTCTAAACATTTAGATCCACACTCCATTAGAAACATGCAGCCTCCTCCTCTCCATGACATGAAGGCTCTGTCCTCAAAAAAATTTCCAGACAACTTGGTCACAATCTCCCTTTCTGGAAGGTTTTATCTAGAATGATGACATCATCAGCTGAGTCACAATCTGCCCTGGGCCAAGAAGAGCTCAAGTGAGCGCATGGCTCCTCAGTGATCCTACTGTGACACGCTGTGTCTCCTTCCATTCTCTCTCCTTTCCCACAGAGGCAGGAGCACTACACAGAACTCACTTCTTCTAAGGAGTTTCCGTAGTAACTCCTAGCCCCAAGAATCAGCCCCCAGCTTGTTCTTTGGTTTTGAATTGCACCTTTCCTACCTACTCTGACCTTGGTCCCACCTGTGTCTGAATCTTCTGATTTGCTGATCCTAATGGCAGCATCTGTCACCTTCTGTGGCAGAACCTGATTCCTCTTGTGTTGCGAATCCCCCACACCTAATATGCAGCATTTAAGGACAGAATCTAGTCTAGAAGGCTATTTCTCTCAATCTCCTCACTTCTTCAGCTGAAGTTGAAAATAATGCAGCTGACTAATGAGAGAGCCAAAATGCTCTCATGCCGGCGCCCCACTCCCATTCTTGCCATGTTCCACCACACCAGATTGCTCCAAGGCTTGTCTGTCCCTCTGGAGGAAAGACCAGGGGTCACATTCAGCATGAATGCAGGTACTGCACAGCCTGTTGAATAGCCCGAAGATCTCTCCCTACTGCCTAGTGTTAGGAAAGGGCATGCTGCATTTATTGTGAACCGCGCTCATCACCCTTCTCTATACTAAACAAAAAGGCTGCTTGTTTGATCATTTCTGAAAGAAACAGAATAGGGCACCATATAAATAAAAAATGTAAATACTTTTTACTCCCCAGGAACTAAATCATCCTGAAGGATTTTAGAAATTTCAATATGGTACATAAAAGATAAATTGCCTTAATGACTTCCAGTATATCAGTGAAAATCTATTTATGTTATTTTGGTTTTACATTTTATTGATTTTTAAAAATTTAATTGTCCCCATTTTCTGAGTTAAACGCATAAAATGAATATAAGCTCATGCATAAGTTAAATTTCCAGGAATAGAAAGCAGTAAATGAGTGGTAATTGTTTTCCTGGTTTCATTTGTTGAATCTTTTTTTTTTTAAGTCAAAAGCTGAATCTTGAATGTGCCACATGGCTGGTACCTCCCCAAGGGCTTCCAAGTATGACTCAACCAGCCAGGGCTTGAAGATATTTAGGAAAATGTATTTCAGTGATATAGACTACAGACAGACTGTTTCTCTTGTCACCCCCTACACAATATATCACCACAACTATTTTACGATATCGATGCTGTGTTATGTCTTATAAGTAATCTAGAGATGATTTGAAGGCAAATATTATAGCATCTCAATATGCTGTCGATGGTTTGTGAACATCTGATGAGTTTTCCATGGGTCCCAGGAACCCATCCATCCCAATGAGTACCAACAAGCAATTATATTTTAATTATGTCACACTTTGTACTGCATGAAGAAAACACAGCGGGATTTTATGGCACTTCCAAAGCAGACAGTATCTTTGTATGTGGGCTTGCCAATCTGTGTAGTCGAGAGAGGTAGAAGAGTGTGTGTAACTGCTCGCTCGTCTTCAGCTGAGTGTGTTAGGGCTTCAGGATGCTTGTGCTGTTTTCATACACAGTGATCATCTGAAGTGTGCCCTCTCCACGTTGATCTTTCTTTCTTATGAAGATTCCAAAGGAGAATATTAAGAAACTGTAAGGGCCGGGCGGTGGTGGCTCACGCCTTTAATCCCAGCACTCGGGAGGCAGAGGCAGGCGGATCTTTGTGAGTTCGAGACCAGCCTGGTCTACAAGAGCTAGTTCCAGCGCAGACTCCAAAGCCACAGAGAAACCATGTCTCAAAAAAAAAATCAAAAAAAAAACCAAAAAAAAAAGAAACTGTAAGGTATAGAAACATGACTAAAATCTAAAATTGCACCAAATCAGGTATACACAGAGCCAAAATATCCATGTTATTCACTGTATTTATTTATTTACCTATTTTGAGAAAGTTTTCTGTACCTTACATGGGCCTCAACCTCTCTATGGAGCTAAGAATCATCTTTTGATCCTCCCGTTTCCACCTGCAGAGTGCTGGTATTGCTGATGTGTGCACCCCACTCACTGTTATGCAATGATGGAGACTGAACCTAGAGTTCTAAGCCTGTTGGCAAACACTCCACCGATTGAACTACATTTTCAGACCTTAAAAAGATTTGTAATACGAACAAAAGATCTGATAATGTATTGGGCCATTGTAAAGCATCTTGACTGTCCATATATAAGGAGACTTGCCTCAGGAATGTTACCGAAAGAGACTAGAGCAGAGAAAATGGAAAGCAACAGACAGGACCTTGTGAGCTGAGTGTCATGTTTGTCACCAGTGGCATCGAAGCCTTTACTTCCGAGAGTGGAGAATATCCAGCTAGGTCTTGAAGCCCTGTCAAGATTGAATGCTGTTAACGTTCCAGCTTTCAAAGTATCCAGCAGGCACACTGACAGCCATTAGAAACCCAGGGCTGAGCACAGGGAACAAACCATCCAGGCAGGCCCAGCGATGGCCGTCAGAAAGCCAAACCTGAGCACAGGGACCAAAGAAGGTTCTAGTGAAATATTCTTAGTAACAAAACCAGTACCAGTGGGTCCTTCAGCCTCCAGAGTTCACTCAGTTGAAGGACATATCCAGTTGCCCAACAAGTTTCTTCTGGGGTCCTTACTGCTGTCCTTTGTTTTGAATGATTACCCAAATAACTGCATAATCATATAAAACACTTGCATTAATGAAGCCCACACTTTGGGCCTTAAAATCAATTATGGTGATTGTTACTTCTTTTGCTCTTGAAATATCAAGCCACTGGAAGACTATGGCTAACAACTTACTTAAGATATAATCGACCATACAAATTCACATTGTACAGTCTTTTGCATAAGAGTGCACACACCCATGAAAGCCCTGAGGAAATGAAGTATCATTCCAGAAAGCTCCGTGTGCCTTGCAATCTCTTTCCTGGGCCCCCTCCCCCACCTGTTCTTCCACAAGCACAGCATTGCCTTTTCTTCAATTGCTCTATTTTCATTTTCTAGCATTCTGTATGAGAACGTTAAAGTGCGAGTACTTTTGTACCGACTTGCACTAGGTGTAGACGTTTTCAGATGTGTTCACGTAGTAAGGATGCACTAACAGTTTACTTAGGGCCTATGTGCCTCACATTGGCCAGGTTCTGGATTTGAACCCTAGTGCTACTACATGAATCATTTGTTTCAGAGTGATGTGGGATTGTGTGTCCATACTGTGACTTCTGTGTCTTCTACCATGATGGACATTTGGAAACTTCAGGTATGGGAATATTACCAACAAGATGTTATAAACCTTTGTTTATAAGTCTTTTATGAGTGTAACTGGCATTTCATGTAAATAGGGGTATCTGCACTATATGGTAGATATGTGATTAGTGCATGCACGTGTGTGTGTGTGCGTGCGTGTGTGTGTGTGTGTATGTGTGTGTGTGTGTGAAGGGGACATGTACAAGGAAAGGCCAGAGGTCAAACTCTGGATATCATTTTTAAGGAGCCATGAACCTTGCTTCTTGAGACAGAACTTCTCACTGACCTGTAACTCACCACATAGGGTAGGCTAGCTGTCCAGGAAGTCCCACATACCTACCTGTCTCCACCTCCCTAGTGCTGGGATTACCAGCACATTACAAAGTCCAGATTATTTGCCTGACTTCTGGGACTTGAATTAGGGTCCTCGCGCTTGTGCAGGGGCCACTTTACTGACTGAGTCATCCCCACAGCTCTCTGATTAGCTTGTTTTAAAAGTTTAAACTACCAAATTGTTTCCACCAGGAACTTTAGAATTTTGCTTTCTACCCATGTGTAAAAGGCTTCCAGTCTCTGAATCCTTGCTGAGACTTGGAATGACTCTCTTTTGCTGGTGAGTGTCTCAGCAAGCATGTAATGGTGTCTTGGGACACTGAGCTACGTATTTTGCCAGTGACTCACTGAGTTAATCATCTTCACATGCAGTTGTCTGTGTACACGTTACTGAGAAGGGTATGGAAGTCTCTGGCACATCCCCAGCGGCCCACTTGCTTTCCGTTGGGTTGAGAGGTTTTCATGAACTGTCAAGCACGTGATGTGCTAAGTGTTCATCCCCTTCCATGGCAACTTTGGAAGAATCTAGATTTGTGCTTTGAATGTTTGCATGCAGGAGGAAGAAACAGCTTTGATCCACACCTATCACTGTATGGAAATATTTGCTCAAAGTGCATCATAAGTACAGATGTCAAACCTGAAACCTTCAAAGATCCAGAAGGAAGTATGAGATGGCAGTCTGGTTCAGTTGATCAGTTTCACAGACCTTCTCAGAGAATTAACTCTGAACAGTTTTACTTTGTCTTGTTTAAACATCCCTGTTGTATGGACTCTGATTTGTAATTTGTTTTACCTACGTTGAGTTTTTTTTTTCTTTCTGCCTTTCTTAAAGAAAGGACTGAAGTTATTGATTTAACCCCCATATCACTATTTAACATGGGTATTTAATATAAATTGCACACTTCCACTTTTTAAAAATATTTGTATTCGTTCCTTGAGAATTTCATAGGTACATACAACATATTTTGATCTTATTCACACGATTCCTTCTCCAAATCCCCTTTGCACTGTGCCTCCAATGCATTTCCCTGGCAATTTCATGTCATCCTCTTTTTAGTATAGATTAGATATAGATATAGATATAGTATTCAGTCCAGCTAATGTGACCATGGGTCAGGGCCATTCATCAACTGGAGTTCCAGCAACCCACTAGTGTCCACGCCCTGAAACAAAATGACGGTCTTTTGTGCAGCAGCTATCAACTACGAATCGCTCCTCAGCTGGAAATGGGCTGAAATTATGACCGGCTAGATCTGCTGTAGGTAACTACAGCTCCTGGGAGCTCCTGAGTGCAATGGCCATGCCTTGTCCAGAAGACAGCATTTCACAGCACCTCTCCCAGCCTCCAGCTCTGACATTCCTGCAGCCATCACTGCTGTGATGTTTCTTGAGCCTTGGATGGTAGAAGTCTGATACAGGTGAACCATCCACAGCTGAGCGCTCACAATTACTCATCATTGACCCTTGCACCAGATATGAGTCTGAATTATTACCGCCCACTGCAAATGAAGCTTCTTTGATCAAGGGTAAGAACAACACTAATCTGTGGTTATAAACAGAAATGTTTCGAAAGCAGCTTGACAGCATTTAGCATGACAGAAACAGATGCCCCCTAGGGTCTGTGACCTCCCCAGTCATGGATTTGACCATGTTTACTGTACCAGATGTGAATTTTTTCTTCTAAACACACAGTGTTTAGCATATTCTAGGTCTGAGATACTTCACTCACTATAATAATTTCCAGTTCCATCCATTTTTCCTGAAAACTTCATAATTGTAACTTTCTTTACATCTGAATAATATTCCATTGTTTATATGTATGACATTTTCATCATCTGCTCATCAATTGATGGGCATCAAAGTTGGTTCCATTTCCCGGCTGTTGTGACAGCAATGGACATGGATGTACATATGTCTCTAGTAGGACAGAGAGTTGGCTGGTTGTGTGCCCAGCTGGGGTACAGCTGAGTCATATGGCAGTTCTACTTCTAGATTTTTGAGAAATGTCCAGATTGGTTTCCAAAATGTCTATACCAGTTTGTACCCCCACAGATAGTGGATAATGTTCCCCTTTCCCCAACATCCTCATCAATATTTGTTATAACTTCTATCTCTGATCTTGGCTATTCTGATTGGGGTGACATGCAATTTTTGAACTCATTTAAATATGCATTTTGTGATTACTAAAGATGCTAAACTATTTCTAAAGGGTTTGCTAGCCATTTATATTTCTCTCTTTTTAAAATGAGAACTTTTCATTCAGTTCCATCACCTATTCTTCATTGGGTTGTTTGTTTTCTAGATGGTATTTTTTGTTTTGTGTTGTGTTTTGTGTGTGTGTGTGTTGTATTGTCTAGACACTAGTCCTCTTTTGTATGTGTAGGTAGCAAAGATTTTCTCCCACTGTGTGTGTTTCTTCACTGCACTGTTTTCTGGGCCATACAGAAGCCCCTGACTTTCACGACAAGCATCCTGTCAACTGTCAGTCTTATTGCCTGCACCCTCAGGGTTCCACTCGGAACCCTTTCCTGTGTCTGTTGATGCCTACTCCCTTCCGGTCCTGGAGAAGCTCCAGAACATCAAGTCTTCTGTACAGTCCTTGATCCACTTGGAGCTGAGTTTTGGTCGGGGTGAGAGGCTTCGGGTGCATTGTCAGGTTACTATTTGAGCTCTCTGGTGTTCTGAAGGAGGGGCTTCACTATAAACTTTCCTCTTGGAACCTCCTTCATTTGTGCACCAGAGACTATGTTTTTGTTTTCATTCAATTCTAGGGTAGCTTTATTTCCTTCTTGATAACTTCAGTGGTCAATTTGTCATTCAGTAATGTACTGTTTAATTTCTATGCATTTGTGTTATCTCCTGTAGTTTCTGCTGGTAATGAAAACTAGCTTGTTTCCACTGTGGTCAAATAGAATTCAAGATATTATTTCAGTTTTCCTGTATTTGTTGAGGTCTAACGTATGATTTGTGGTCTAAAAAATGATTGATTTTTCACTTTCCTGAATGTTGAAATCCAGTTTTTTCCCCAGCACTATTTATTGAAGATGCTGTTTTTTTTTTTTAATCCAGTATATATTTGTGACATCTTTGTTAAAAGACAAGTGGATGTAGCTGTCTGGGTTTACATCTGGGTCCTCTATTCCACTAGTCTGTGTGTCTGTGTCTGTGCCAGTGGCATGCTGTTTTTATTACTCTGTCTCTGTAGCATAATTGGAAGGTATGTTGATATCTCTTATGGTATGTTCAAGATTGCTCTGACTATTCACAATTTTGGAGAAAGTTACATAAGCTACTGAGAAGATTTTTGCATTCTTTATTGTTTGAGTAAAGTGTCCCAATTTATCCATTTAACCAGAACTAAAATTCTCTGTGAAAATATTTTAAATGTGTTAACGTATCCTTTACTATATTAGAAATTTTGATCTTAAGATGAAATAGCACTGAAAGTTGTACTTGTAAAAAAATATGTTATATACACCTATCATTTTTAGGATCTCTTTTGACATAAGCATCATCCCATATATTAGGGTTACATATCTTCTTGACAAATTGAGGCAATGATCACAATGCCCGTCTATGTCTCATTGAGCAATGTTTGATTTACAGACTATTCTGCCTCACGTATGCATCGCTTTCCTATCCTGTCCTTAGTTTCCATTTCTGTGGACTGTCTTTCTCATTCCTTTAGCACATGTGTGTCCTTAAAAGTGAAGCAGGTCTCCCACAGGCAACATATTCATGAATTCCTTTGTTTAAAAATAATTTCAATAATTTAATCCATTCACATTCCAGATAACTTTGAGTGATAAAAACTACTTCCAATTTTTTTCGTCATTTTCTGGTTTTTAATGGACAAGCTGCTTTTTCTCTCTCGTGCTGCTTCCCTTCATAATTGATGTTTCTAATAGCATATTTGAAATCGTTTTGGTGTTGTGTTATCTCCTGCCCGCCTTTGCTTTGTGGTTACCATGTTGAAGCATATCACACATGAATCATCCTTCTTCAATCTGGTAATGAATGGAGTTTTAGGGGTTTTGCTGTTCTGTTCTGTTCTGTTTTGTTTTCTGAGACAGGGCTTCTCTATAGCTTTGGGGCTTGTCCTGGAGCCCGCTCTGTAGACCAGGCTGGCCTCGAACTCATAAAGATCTGCCTGCCTCTGCCTCCCTAGTGCTGGGGTTAAAGGCGCGCGCCACCACTGTCTGGCTATGAATGGAGTTTTATTGCAGGCAACTATCGGATTTTACTCTCCATATGTTAAGTGCTTGGGGTCTGAATTTGCATCATCTATACTATGCACCTGTACACAACTTATTTTAGCTATGACTCTTGCTGATCATTTTCCCCTTTGAACCTCATCCGGGGAATGAATTCCACACCACTACTGGAGGCCTAGATATTCTGAGTTTGCCCACTGAGTCTGATTGCTTCCTCTGTTTGATATCGTCAGTCAGAACGCAATCTTTCAGGCTGAAGTCCCTGCAAAGCAGGCCCAGTGGAGATGGACACCCTTAGCTTTTGCTTGTTGAGAAAAGGTTGTTCTCCCGTTTCTGAAATGCAAATTTGCTAGATAAGATATTCAGGTTGACACGTTTCTCTCCTCAGCATATGAACACATTCTCCTGCTGCCTCCCGAGAAGCCCGCTGACAGCTGTATTCCATTTGTCTCAGGATGCTCTCAGAACACCTTCTTCTTACTGGTTTCTAGGAGCTTGATTCTGTGTCTTGGTGAGCTCCTTTTAGGGCTGAGTTTGACAGGACGTTTCTATATGGAGGTGATTTTCTTTTCTATAGACCAGGAAAGTTTTCATCCATTCTGTCTTTAGATATGATTTCTCTCTGGCCTTCTCTCATCTTCCTGAAAACCATACTATATGCATAATAAATCTTGATGGTGCCCCACAATTACATCGTCTATGTAGTCCCTTCTTACAGACAACTTGGCAGACTCTGTTCTTTTTATTGATGTAAATTGGTTTTCTCTGTTTTGATTGGGCAGCTTCAAATGGTCTACTCTCAAGCTAGCTGCTTGAAGTTTGTGTTGCATTTTTAGTTATTTTCTTCTAGAAAGTTGCTTTCTTGTTGGTACACTGTTTAATAAAATTTAAACCATATATTCTTGAAGGTTGATGAACATCTTAAATATTTTTATTACTTTAATAATGTTACTTATGCTTTTGTATTTATGTGCATGCACGTGTGTGTGTGTGTGTGTGTGTGTGTGTGTGTAGATCAGAAGACAATGTACAAGACTCAGTTCTCTCCTTCTATCCATTGAGTCCAGTGATTACAAAGGTCATCAGGCCTGGCAGCAAACACCCTGTCCTACACATCTAACTCACTAACACACCGTGAACATTTTTCAGGAGGGCCGTTCTCTGATGTACCTTGCCGTCTGTCATCCTATAGATGCTTCATTCTTTGGGGTCCTTTATCGGAGACACATTAGTTTCTTTTGGATGAGTTGTGATTCTCAAGTCCCTGTGTCTTAGTTCTGGCTTTTGCACTGTGTGGAGGCAGCCACAGCTTTGTCTTTTCCAGAAAGGATAGGGTTTTCACTCTTGATTCTAGCCTATGTCTTGTATGGGCCCCTTGTGATAACCATGGACAAGCAGAACTTCCTTTCTGGCTTCGTGTGTACCTGGGCAGCTGACTTCACTTTGAATTCACTTGGGGCACCTGTCTCAGCCCAGCTCTCTAGCAACGCTGTTATGCACTCAGACTGCCATGGTGGATGGGCGCTGAAACTGTTCCGAACCCCCTGGGTCCCAGGGTGGACCCTCCAGCTGGAAGGTATCACTCTGAGTTCAGCAGCTGGACAGCGTTGCTGGAGGTGCCTGGAAGTTGGATGGACCAATAGCTCCTCAGTAGAAATACATGCTTGAGGATTTGTCATCATCCTGAGTGAGCCTGGGGTGGTTTTAAGATTCCAGGACACACTGTTTCCCTGTATGGCAGA
>JAQHUG010000159.1:1997953-2016951 GCA_028555095.1 Dicrostonyx torquatus
CACCTGGCTGAGAGATACTAGCAGAGGTGACCAGCATGTGTTGATTACTTAGGTAACATATGCTTTGTTTAACAAATTAAGAGAGTGGGGCCCAGGGCAAAGAGAAAACCCAAACTTTTTTTGTCAGTGTGAGTTCTGTGCTGTGTGTACTGCCACTGCAGGGATCACAGGCAGCAGCATGTGGGCTGGCATGTAATGCACACAGAGGTAGTGTGTGTGTGTGTCATGAGCCAGGGAGCACTGAGTAGCAGCCTGCTGTGTCTGAAGGCTAGCTAAAGCCACAGGTGGGAGAGTCAGTGCCCAATGTGCCATACAACTGGCAGACAGATCCCAGAAAGTATTGACTGGTCCCCACATTCAGGTACCAGATAATGATGGAAGTTACAAAATAATTCCACATTAGTTCAAAATTATGTGTAATAAAGAGTTATTTATTTAGGAGAGACTCACAGATCACTTCCTAGATCACAGTCCTCTGCATGAATGGGAAACAGGAACCAAATCTAGCAGCCGGAAGCAAGAGAGCAAGCACATGCTTTACAGCAGCATTTATAGTATAAGAGACCACACCCAAGTGGGCTAGTATCTTAAAGGCTATTGGCTGAAGGAGCTGAAGAAGCTCCCACAGCAGATCAGTATGCTGTACTGTTTTTCATTTACTAGAGCACTGCATAGTTACATGGGGCAACACAGACTGATCCCACCACTGTTGATACTGTAGATGAAGAGAGTAGTCAATCTACACATGTTCACCTGCTGTACGTCTTGATATTTAATAGAGAGATAGACTCGGGAGAACCTGCTGTATGTCTTGATATTTAATAGAGAGATAGACTCGGGAGATGGTCCAGTGGTTAGCATTTGATTCCCAGCACCCATGTTGACTCACAGCCCCCTGTACCTCCAGTGTCAGGAATCTGGTGTCCTCTCTGGCCTTTTTCAGCATCAAGCACACATATAGTCCATAGACATAATGCACTCAAAACATGTGTGCACATTTAATATCATTTTTACAAGGTAGATTTTTTTATCTATAAAAGGAATGCAGAAATACACAACTAGTGTGCAGTAAGAAAATAAAATATTTTTTCAGTTCTTTCTCTACTATAAAGTGACATTTGTAATTGAGGTGTATCAGAAGGCATGAAATATGTTGTCAGCATTGTGTGGAGATCATTACTTTCCCATGATGTAGTCTGTGCACATCTTCATCATCAATATGTAGCCATAACTGCACTCACTGTGCTGTGCTGGCAATAAACATAAATCTAGAAAACTGAGCTTCTGGTTCACAATCACATGATAGTAAAAATGATAAAAGGGGATTTTTCTATCCATCTGCCTCTTAATTCTGTCCTATTCTTACCATGGAGCTGGCACTGAACCTGTAGCCATTCACGTCATCAAGGAGCTCGAATGTTCGAATGGTAGACATTTGATAACCCCGAATGCTTTAGTTCCTCTTGGTTTTAGAGAATTGATTTTGGATGATGAATTGTGGTTAAAAACAGTTTAATTTCAGGTGAAGATATGGTTATGAATTCCACTTTAAAGCTTAGACACCTGCAGGGCTCAGTTGCTATGATGCTCATAAACATTCCTGCCTACCGTTGAAGGAAGGTTGGTTTTCACTGGCATGCCTGAGGAATCTAAATAGATTTAGTGCTCCATTATTAACAGGCCACACCCAAATGGTCTGTGATTTCTTTCTTGAATGCTGAGCATCACAGGAAGAGACAGGTGGAGGATATAAATATGATTAATTAGATTTACTAGAGTTGGATAAGACAACTTTAAGGAAAATCCTACTACATCAGACCAAAACTACGCTAAATTAAGCAGCCCTAATTTATTACAAGATAAAATTGTTAGTAGAAAATTGCAAATATCAGGTAACCAGAGTCATAGATAGAAAATGAAGTTTAAACTCCACCAAATCATCAGCAATAAATAAATAAACTAGTAAATAGATAAACTAATGAATCATAGGTAACTAATCAAAAAATCCAGACACCAAACCCCAGTATCGACTGGTGACCATGGGCTTTGCTTGTCAGCACAGGCGTTATTATTTTGTATTTTGGCCTATGGGTTCTGCAGAGCTGGGAACACGGATGCGTTGGATCTTTCGGGGCAAGGAGGTAGTAGTGAACAGGTAGGAGCTGGTTGCGTAGGGCGCACCACAGTCCTTGGTGTTACCTCTAACATAGTTAACCCTTGATGCTGCCCACTGAGTGTCAGCTGCTCAAGGCAAGGCTCTTTGCTTTGGTAGCAGATATACCCTGACTGCCCAGAACAAGACTATGCAGGCTCAACACACATTTGCCAACTGTGCTATCTTAATATATTCTTATCCTCAGCTATCTTTCATCACCCATCTTTTACTTTTCCACACAGTAATCTTTTCCAAGCATTCTCTGTGACTCCTCAGTTTTTTTTTCTCAAATACAGATGCCACAATTTTTAAATCTGTGGATGCATGCTGCTTTTGATGTTACAATGGCCATAAGCTATAGGTCTAAGTAGTTCCAATTTTGCATTCTCTCTTTGAGAAAAGGATGTAACTATTTTCAAAGTGGTTTTCAATCTTTATTGGAACTTGATATTTTTTCCATGTGGGGTTAAACTGGAAAAATTCAGACCTTTTAACCTTTATTTTTCCAGTACAATGTTTTTCTATTGTGCACTCCAATTAGATGTATTTGCCAAGGTATCTCTAGGACTTTTTGCATTTGTTATATAATTGGCCATGTGCTGAACTTGGACTGTGATTCAGCTTGTTGGTGCTTTCACGTCCTCAACTCCTCTCAATGCTTACACTTCAGTCTTTTTACATTAACCTTCCTGTGTCAATGCTCTAATAAATTCTAATAAAACACAGTACTCTACACAGATAAGAGTCTGCACATTAACACAAATGTGAACCCGAGGCAAACAATGATTTGAATAAAATCACAAAATATCTGGGATGATAAAAACATTATAGAAGTTTTCATCTCACTAATAATGAAAGCAAATTAAAATTAATTAAAATGAAATATTGTTTTAGCTCATTAGCAGTAATTAGGAAAAACATTGTTCTCAGCACATGCCAGTATTCTGAGAGTAGAACAAACTCACTTCCGGCTCAGGAAGCGAGACATGTATACTCCAGAAATGAACTTGTTCTTCACAGCATAAATGAGGGGAGGAGGGGACCTTGTATCTTAATGAATGGGTCTCAAGGACTGGCAGTATAGATACTTACTACGGCAATAGTAACATGATTAGCCTTTGTGATGGCCTGAGACGGGGTTAGCAACAGATGCCGCTGGAAGGATGCTGCTAGAATACCCTACTGAGGGTCCAGGTGGGCATTCTGCTTTCTGTAGACCAGGAAAATTGTAGATGATACACAGTGGTCTCTAAACAGGAACTAGGAAAACATCTCATGACACAGGAGCAAGTAGAGAAGGTAAATGGAAAAACCTCCAGGTAGAGGATGGTATATGAAAAGTGGGGAAATGGCCTCCAAATGAATTGTTTTGGTAGTTTATCTTTGTGAGACAACTTGTTACTGTGCCACTAGCATCCCTATGATGACTTTTTCCATTTTTCTGAAGCCCACTGTCATCAGCTGTATGTCAATGACTCTGTTATTGAAATGCAGAAGCTGGATTGTTGTGAAATCATTTTTAAAATCGCCTTTATTAATGAAATTCCATGAGATCCTGGTATTTCGTGCAGCTCAATTAATTTGATTGTATCTGGTGGTCTGGCTCCTTGAAAGGCATCTGAGCATCCCTCTGTTTCATCCCCGCAGCTGAGCCCGTGTGTTTTGGCACAGCCTTTGTGATTGCACTTTTCTACTGAGTATGAAATTGGAAGCTTTGTGAGACACTGAGTAGATATATGAGCTGAACAAATTATTCTATTATTCAGGACAGTATCTCTAGTTATGTGAGCTCTCCCGTCCACAGTATTTTTCCCAGCACTTGCCCTCTATAAACCTCTCATCATACATCTCCAGATGACTGGGTCCTGACACAGAATCAGTGGATGACAAGCAACACGTTCGGCCTACTGGGACACATGCACTCCGTGAGAGCACTGTGACACTTATGGTTTGAAACATCGACCTGCACATTGAAAACTAGTGCACTTCCATACATGGAATGTTAGAAACACCCCCAGTGGAAATGCCCTTGTGGGATATTCAGATCCTCTCATGAGGGGGGTGTTGCTTTTGTTGAGAGACATGGTACCCACATGGTAAAAGTCTGCCAGCCTGCCTGGAATCACACTCCAGCCTGCTGGCTGAGAGTTGTTGTCATATTGGATGTGACTTTCACCCACATTCCAGGGAGGAAGGAGACTGCCGAAGTTTGGACCCTTCAAGGAAATAAGTGACAACATTTAGTAAGTTGGAAACAAAATAAATTTTACCCAGGGAGACCCTTCACTATGAAATCTAGGCCAACACTCAGGTAAGCCCCAGTCTTCCAAACAAATCTAGACAAAGCAATGAAGGGAGCAGGCACAGGACTCCACATGCCCGAGGAGTACTCATTTGGTTGTTGGCGAAGCTTCGACTATCATCCAGCCAAAGGCTTTTAAACTGCATGGACATGGACTTCAGAAAGTTTGCTGTTTCTTTCCAATAGCAACTGTTAGGGAAATGGACCTGGGTGTATCCAGTGCCTCTTTAATGTGGGAACATAGTGCTGAAGGGGTCCTGTTAACACGGTCAAGAAAGCATGCGTAGGGTATCCTGTCTTGGGTTACTTCTGTAACTTTTCAGGGTCTAACACAAACACAGTTCATATCTGAAGTCAAACTAAAGGCCCTACCAAATCTCCTTTTAACATGGAAATAAATGTGGAAACAAGAAATGTTAGAATAAAATGTTATAAAGGAATGCACATGTTAGTCTTGTCTAATTCAGCTGCTTTTATCATATTTTCTTCAGAGAAAGCCAGCAGGTCCAGTCAGTGACTCAGGAGCAGCACCTTCCTGAGAGGAAATCAGTTTGATGGTGTGTAACATTCAAACAGGAACTCAGAAATACAGACACACAGACATCCACCCACTTATAAATATATGCACATATATAAGACAAACATACATAATACACAGATATACAGAACATTCACATATTTACATGCATATACACACATGTACACACACGCAAATATTCATAAATAAATGAACATACATACATATACTTATAGACAGACACACACAGGCAGACAGACATATACACAAACATATATATATATATATCCATCGGTATGTATACAACACACACATATACATGCATACATAAACACATATACAAACATACACACACATATCACACCAACATTCTCTTTCTCCCTTCAATTCCTGTCATATTAGGAGTCACACATAGCCATGATGTCCGTGGGGGTTAATAAGGATGTGTTAAGGTTGAGGTTCAGAAATGTTCAAGACCATCAAGGGATTTGAATTTATGAGATAAAACAAAAAAATGTATATGAACAAATCTAAGGATAAACAGAGGATTGGAAACATATTATGAGAAAGACAGCATCCTGTCCATTGGTGGTTATTTGTGGTCAGAGTCACTGGGAAACCACACACTTTCACCCTCTTGGTTAAAAGTTGTACACTTCTAAGAATGCCAGGGGCCTTGGGAGGTAGACAGGATGCCAGCATGTGTCCACCCTGAATCCCTGAGGATGCAGCTGATGGTAGCTTCCTTCCTACACCTGATCAGAGTGCAAGGAGAACTCAGTGACGTTTGCATGAACCTCTGCATCTCTTGTCCTGTCTGTGCTGTGGTACAGTATTTATGCAGAAATCTAATTTCACTGACATTTCACGTTCACTTACAGTTCTGACGTAGGTTTCCATATTCTTGTCTGTGTGAAGTGATCAAGGTCATGCATAGCACAGTCATGCATTGCAGTGTTTGCTTTCAGCTTTTGGGAGATCACCTTCATCTTGCTGTACTTAGTGATGTCTGCTGGCTTTGATCTGTCTGGGATTACATCACAGAATATGTTCAGCTGTTACTCCTTCCAAATTTGAAATCTGCAGCCTAAGCTGATATTCTCAAATTCCGACGAAATGAAGACTGGGTAACATTAGTTAAGGATGACTCCGCGAACCTTGTTGAAATGCCTTAGTGAACATTAGGTCAGCAAAGACTGACTGACTTCTGTTGGCATTTCTGCAGTGAGATATTTTAGTAGCAGGTGACCATTATGCTTCTTGGGATTTTGTGACCTTGGTTACATAAGATATAGGCAGAGGGTTGAAGAAACATTGAAAAGGATGGAGGGTGAGTGACCCAAAGAAGATTGAAAACATTGTCTGTTGTGCCCACATCCTGGTAGATTTATGATCAACTAACACAACCGAGGATCATCTGGGATGAGGAAGTTTCAGTTGAAGGATTTGCCCAGATCAGAGCAGCCTGTTGCCACACCTGTGGGGAATTGTCGTGATGGCTGCTTGATGTGGGAGGGCCCAGCCCACTGTAGGTGGAGATCATCTTGCAGTATTAGAGAAGCTGAGTACAACACCCAAAACAAGTCCTCAAGTCTGCTCGGCATGGCAAGTTGTCATGATCATGGAGAACCTAGGGAATCCAATAAATGTCCCAGGAAATGGATGAGTAAGAAGCCACCTGTTCTGCTCATCAGTACTGTGGCTAAATTAGTCACAGTCAACTCTAATTTGTGCACTAATTTAGTTATAAAAGTCTCTGAAATATTTAGGCACATTGTATGTGTTTTATTGACACATGATTCTTGTCAAGGTTCTATGGTCTGTGCTGTGCCTTTAGTGCATCATGAGGGGAATGTGGTGTCATGGAGACAAATACAGTCTGCACAGGTCCATCTAGCAAAACAGCAGGTGTTGGCTGGCCCCTACAGTCATTGATCCTCTCAGCCATGAGCTTTTGACCAGGTTTACAGTATCTGGCATGGTTTGTCTTGTGAAGCAACCTTCACCCCTGGTCAGAAGAAGTTGGTTGCCTCCATAACAACCATGCCACTATATCACAAGTGGGCGCATCATACCTGGAAAGATAGTCATACTTATAGACACTAGAGGTCTATAACGGTAGAGACCATCAAATCTTTCTTTTCCCAGAAGCTCGTGTAACATCATCCAGCACTATGAAAGCTGGTCAGCATGGAGGAAGTGACCAGTTTAGTTCCACTCTATGACTTGCAACCAGTGTATTGTATCTTTAAGAATAGGCTCTTACCATCTTCTTGTGGCAGATAATCAAGAATGTTGGCAATTGCCTGTATTGTTTAGGGGACCTACTGGGCCTCCCTAATGGACAACTCATATGGAGGTGTCCCACAAACAGTGCTGATGCAGTGTCTTTCTATATAACCCAAGCTGGTCTCGAACTCACAATCCTCCTATCATAGTTTCCTGAGTGCTGACACTGATAACTATGCACCCTGATGCTAGGTTATTATTTCTTTTTTTTTGATTTTTTTATTGTTAAAAGAAAAATTTACATTTACTCCTCTTGTCCCAGGCCCTCCCGCTCCCCCACTATCCCACCTCCTCCCCCTGCTTCCTTAAGAGGGGGCAGGATACCCTGCCCTGTGAGAAGCCCAAGGCCCTCCCCCTCCATCCCAGTCTAAAAAGGTGTGCATCCATATAGAATAGGTTCCCAAAAAGCAATACATGCAGAAGAGATAGGTCCCTGTGCCATTATCATTGGCTTCTCAGTCAGTCCCCATATGCAGCCACATTCAGAGAGTCCGGTTTGGTCATGCTCATTCAGTCCTGGTCCAGCTGGATTTGATGAGGTCCCAATAGATCAGGCACACTGTCTCAGTTGGTGGGCCAGTCCCTCGCGGTCCTGACGTCCTTGCTCATCTTCTCCCTCCTTCTGCTCTTCAACTGGACCTTGGGAGCTCAGTCCCTTGCTCTGATGTGAATGTGGGTCTCTGGCTCTATCTCCATCCATCGTGCAAAATTTCTATGGTGATGATCAAGATATTCATCAATGTAACTATGGGACAAGGTGAGTTCAGGCACCCTCTCCTCTGCTGCCCAAGTACCTAGCTGGGGACATCCCTGTGGACACCTGGGATCCCTTCTAGAGACAAGTCTCTTGCCAAACTTAAAATGACTCCCTTAATGTAGATATCTTATTCCCTTCTCCAATATCCACCCTTCCTCCATCTCCACCCCCCCCCCCCCCCAAGCTCTCCCCAGTTCTTCCCTTCTCCCTTCTACTCCCCTCCCTTTTGCCTTCCCCCATCCCCTAGGTTATTATTTCTTAAATGCTTGTAAGACTCACCATTGAAGCCATTAAACCTGTATATTGTCTTTCTGTAAATGGTTATAGCAGAAAATTCAATTTCTCTAAGAGATGTAAGGCTATTCAGGTAATAAATGCTTTGGGGATGGACATTGGTGTTATATACTGGAATGGTTTGAATAAAAATGGCCCTCACAGGCTCATCTATTTAAATGCCTAGTCACCAGGGAGTGACACCATTTGACAGGATTAGAAAGATTAGGAGGTGTGGCACTGTTGGAGTATCACTGAGGATAGACTTTGACGTTTTAGAAGCCCGTGCCATGGCCAGAGTCTCTCTTGGACAGAGGATCAGGATAAAAGCTCTCAGCTGCTTCTCTAGCGCCATGCATGCTGTCATGCTCCCTGCCACAATGATGATGAACTAAACCCCTGAAACTGTAAGCCAGCCCTGGTTAAATGCTTTCTTTCATAAGAGTTGCTGTGGTGTTTCTTCATTGCGATAGAACATTGACTAATATATGCATCTTTCAAATAATTTCACATTTCATTAAAGTTGATAATTTATTGTCACAAAGCATTTATTACTAATAATATGTGTATTCTGTT
The DNA here is from genome assembly GCA_028555095.1 of Dicrostonyx torquatus. Taxonomy (NCBI): domain Eukaryota; kingdom Metazoa; phylum Chordata; class Mammalia; order Rodentia; family Cricetidae; genus Dicrostonyx; species Dicrostonyx torquatus. Next base: position 2,006,823 of record JAQHUG010000159.1, read on the forward strand.
TTAAAAATCTGTACTTTTAAAAAGATGTTGTTGTTTATGTATATAACTGTTATAGCTACATGTAAATATGTGTTCACATGCATACAGTGCCTGTAAAATCAGAGGAATGTCACATCCCCTGGATTTCGAGTTCATATGACTGAGAGTAGCCACGTATGTGCTGGGAATCAAATCCAGGTCGTCTGCAAGAGCAGCCAGTGCTCTTAACCCATGAGCCATCCCTCCAGTCTTTCATTTGTACTTTTTGTTAGTTGTGGTTCTGTATTTTTCCCTGGTTATTTTGGCTAGCCTTTTATTATTTCATTGAGCACAAAGAACTATCTCTTCTTGGCTACTGCTATGCTGCCACAGTTGTCTTAATTTTCACTCTGATCAGGTGTTGTTTCTTTGATTTTATTTACTTTCTGCTCTAGTTTTTCCTCAGATGGAAATTAAGGTGCCAATTATAAACTATCATTCTAATCTGATATGGTCACTTAATGTATAAATTTGCTTTTAGAAGTACCCCAAGTTAATATGTCATGATTTTATTTTCATTCCATTCAAAACCTGCCATAGCTTTGTGATTTCTTCTTTGGTTTCATTTTCACTTGTTCTTTGAAATAGATAGTTTAAAGGGTGTAACTTGGTTTCTGAATATGTGGACATTTTTCAGAGCCCGTGCTGTTACTAATTTCTTATCGTTTTTCCATTATAGTCAGATCCCATACTCTCTGTGACTGATTTGGATGCCTTTAAATGTGCTGAGACTTGCCTTGTGGCTCAGAAGAGAGCCTATCCAGAGGGTATTCTGTGAGTAGCCACACAGGCTGTGCACATCTCTTGCCACTGTGGAGTGTTCTCTGCAATGAAAAGGAGATCATATAGGTAGCAGAGTTTGGTGTCCTGGTTGGCTCTGTCCATGTTTGAAAGAAGTTTGGGAATCTTTAGTTATAATTATAGATTTATGAATTGCTCTTTGAGACACTGTTGGATTTTATTTCTAGCACTTTGAAGCTCAACTGTGAATTACACAGATCTTCAGAGTTATTGTATAGTTGCAAAATGCTTCTTAGTTGCAATACTATCTGTTTTTAAATTTACTTTATCTGACGGTAACATAGCTAATGTTAATATGGTTTTTATTGAAGAATTTGGTGTTGCAAAATTAAGGTCTTGCATTTGTTCCTGGCCCCTGGAAGGGAATCTCCAAGTCCTTAGTACTCACTGAGTGACAGGAGGATCCCTGGATCCTACGGGTCTCTGAACCATTCCTGATGTTTTATGCTGAATATGCCAACCCAGCCTCTGGGATAAGGTAGAAACCGAGCTTAGAGAGCTATTGATGAATGCATCAGTTAATCATGCCTGGGCAAAAGAACCCCAGTGAAAGGTCTAGCGAGTGCCAGGCTAGCACTATTCATGTGTAGTGTCAACACTAGGAGAGGGTGGTTTTTAGGAGACAGTATAATCCATGTGCTTAGAATGATTCTTCCTCTTCCTCCAGGAAGCTTCTGCCTGCGTCTGCCTCTGATTTCTATACATGAGCTCAGATTCTACATCTTAAATCCAATATAAGTCCCCAACCATTCCTGAAGCTCTTGTGCTCCACTCTCCAGAGTACAGAGAGCCTGCTGCACACAGATGTCTGAGACTGGCCTCTTCCTCAAGCATTGTCTGTTGTGGTTGTTGTTGATTACAATGAACTGTGTGTGCACTGTTGAGATTTAGTGCCTCAAGTACTCCTTTAATTACTTGTGAATTTCTAATCTTAGGTTAGAATATAATTATCACTTCTTTTTGACCATATCCTGTACCATGTGAGTCCAAAGCAATGGTAACAGAACATGATAGCAAATGTTGACTGTCAACTTGACAAGTCAGTTATTGGGCACACCCGTAAGGGAACTGTCAACTTGAATGGTCAATCACTGGGCATGCCTGTGAGAGAACTGTCAACTACACAGTTTATAGGCCAATCACAGGGCATATCTGTGAGGAAACTGTCAACTTCACAGGTTATAGGTCAATTAATGGGCAAGTCCATGAGAAGATTTCTACATTGGGTTAACTGAAATGTGAAGACCCATCTTAAACGTAAGCAGCACTCCTCTACAGATGAGGTTCTGGACTGAATAAGAAGGGATGCCATGTGACCAGCTGCCTCACACCCCTGGTTCCATGCCTTCCCCACCACGTTGCACTGCACCCTTGAACTGTGAGTCATAATCAACTCTTCCTTCAGTTGCTTGGCTGCACACTTTGTCACAGCAGTGGAAAGTAAGTGGTACACAGGGAACACACAGGAATTGTAGATATAGGTTTTGCTGAAGGTATCTGGGGCATTTATGCATTGGGTAGATAAATATGTAGACTAGCAGTAAGTGTGTGATGTCCTAGAACATAAAATACTTCCTGGAATTACCAAGACCCTGGTGCCATCACATCACCTTGGTGTGTGGGTCTGGTACTCTTCTTGTTGAACTTCTCATGAAGGAAACTCAGCAAGGCCAAGTCTGTATGGTTCTTATTATATTGCTGAGACATGATGTCCAACCATCTCATCCCTGACTCTGAAGGCTCTGCTGTCTGTGTGCTACCTCATTCAAGACTCACCTCCATCCCAAGCCACCCATGTGCTGAAGCTAGCCAGCATGCAGCTGTGCCCAGCTGTGCCTCCTTAGAAAGACCATTGCATAGGGGGAGGCCCTGTGCAAGTGGCCAGGAGAGGGTGCCAGTACACTAGTTGCTGAGGGCTATATAGATCCTGGGATGCTGAGCCTTGAGGCTTTGTCTATAGAAAGAGAGAAGGAAGGAAGACAGAGAAGGGAAGACATTGCAAGGAGGCGGCTCAAGGCAGAAATTATAAAGCTTTTGAGGAAGGACATGAAAACCATGGACCTCTTCCAAGAAAGAAATTAGACAAAACCTTATATGTTGGAACCTCAAGGCCCTGGGGAAGCAGCCTTTGTCCTCAGACTGCTCACAGTTTACACAAAGTTAACCTAGGTCTTCTTTTCCATTATTTATTTCTATGCCTCTGAAGCTTCCCATGTCTCACATGCTGCTTTCTTTTCAGAGGAGTTATGACAGAGAGGAAGGGCAAGTATTGATATCTCTCCAAACACTAGGGCAAGCACATGGAAACTTCAAGCAATTTGTCTAAGTGCCAGTAGTCATGTGACTTACTGCTTGAGATGGACCTGAGAGAGCTGAGCCTGTCACCTGTGCTCTGAAGCCTGATCTGCCAAAAGTTTGGAGTGGGGCACACCTAAATCCAGACGCTGCTTCTGCACTGACATCTCTGCCTCTTCATCTGTGGCAGGGGTCACAGGGCCTTTGAGGGCTCCAGAAAATTAAAAAAAGCAATCCCCCAGCCCGGCATGCCCCTTTGCCTGCAGAGGAGGAGAGTTAGTCATGAACTATCTCAGGCTTTATTGCAAGGAGCTTTGTTGTCAGCATGCCAAAATTGATTTGTGATTCTCACAGAGTTAAATATCTCCCAATAAGAATTCTGTTTGTGTCCCAGATATCTGACAAAAGACAGGCAAGAAAAGACAAACACAAATATCGGCTGCTTGCTGCTCTTTGAGATTGGTTGATCTCCTGCCCCTGCCTGAAGCATGACAACCGATTACCCGTCTTTCAGCATAATTTATTACTCTTTTACTCCCTTACTGATGCTTCTAGATGTGCCGCATCTTATCTATGGCAGCGCTGCCTCCAGTGCCCAGACCTGTTCGGAAAATGCACAGGAAGGAAGATTTTAATTCTTATTTCTGAGTCTAACTACCTTCTTAAGTTGGAAAATAAAGTTTGTGGACAAACAAGCCCTTGCATATTTTCTAAGTACATGGAAGAAATGTTTCAGTGTGGTAGGAAATCCTCCTGGCTGTGTTGCACATCACCTCTGCTGCCTCTGTCCACTTCTGAGCCACTGTCTGCCTGGATCGCTACAGGAGCTCAGTGTTGGCTTCTTTTCCTCTCTCTCTCTCTCTCTCTCTCTCTCTCTCTCTCTCTCTCTCTCTTTACTTTTATTGATTCTTTGTGGATTTCACATCATCTCACTTATCTACCTGTCTCCTCACATCTGCTGGTTGCCCTTGCAGCCTCCCCCTCCCCCATCAAAACCAAATTTAAAAGAAAAACCAAACCAAATGAAAAAAAAACACAGAAAGGAGGAGGAAGAGAATTTTGTCATGGAAGCTGTAGCGTGACCTGTTGAGATACACAGCTTACCCTTTAGTCTGTTCATCTTTACTTTCTATGAGTCATCGATCTGGCTCAAGACCTCTGGTTTCTGTTACAGCACCGATAATGGGCTGTCACTGGAGCTCCCCTTGGCTATCCTGTTGTTGTCCTGCATCGTGGAGATCCTATTGTTTTGGATCTGTAGGTTCGTTCCCTTCACATGCTCCAACAGTTCATAGGTTCAATGAATACTGGGATGGGTCAACTCATAGCCCATGTTCTGGGACTGGGTGGTAGCTGGGTTGGTCGGCTCGCTAGCTTTCCCTCATCTTTACTACCAAGACTAGCTCTCCAGCGCTTCTTTGGCTAGCTCACCCAAAGCAGCCTACAGCAAGAAGCAAGGCCAGCTCTCCTGCTCTCGGGCCCCCAGGTCTGGGTTACCCTCACTCATCCCTCCAGGACCAGCTCAACTGTTTTCCCAGGCAAGGTACAGGACCCTCTCTTCCAGTTGCTGTAGAGGGAATATAAGAGGAGGACAGGCTCAACTCTCCTGCTTTCATGCCCTCGGTGTGGGTTCATCTCTAATGTGCTTCCCAGGACAGGTGCTTTGCCTATGATGAGTGGCGGGGCCATCTGTTTCAAGTGTAGGGGCAAGCTCTCTCCTGAGAAGGTAGGGCCCACCCACCTGCTACAGTATCCAGGGAGGGGCAGTGCTGGCCATCCCAGGACCACTGAAGGACATAGCCGGCTCAGTACAGCATGGTTCCGATGATCCACATGCTAACACAAGTCATAAGCATCACCAGAGACCCCAGCTGCACTGCAGCAGGACCATAGACTCAGGCATCAGTGCTGGCTTCTTGTTCCTACCTGTCACTCCTAGCTGAGTAGGCACAGTGATCCCAGAAAGCTTGCCTTGGATCTGATTAGTCCTCTGCTTAAGACCTGTACCACCCTTTCCTGTGTTTAGACAACCCAATGTCAGCAGCGCCCTTAGTCCCAGGAGACTCATAAATACCTCCCTCACTTCTGCCCATGGCCTGTTTGCCCCAGACCTACCTTCAGGCTCCCTGACATTCTTGTCCTCTGTGCCAGCCTGTCCCAGCCTAGAGCTTCTGCCCCACTGTTCCTAGCACAGGCAAACTGTGAGGAGGGTTCAAATGTCCATGACTGTAGCATGGAGTGCCCAGAGTAAGGGTTTAATTGCTCCATGTTTGCTGCCTCAATTAACATGAAGATCTGTGGCGTCTATAAAGCAAATATCCTTCCATGGTGGTGAGCATCAGCCAGCCGCTGATGCCTGCACAAGAGGAAGGAGGAGCTTGCTTCTGTCCGTCAGTGCTGAGAGGTTCCATCTCCTCTTCTTAGCCTATGTACAGAAATGTCTGCCAGCCACTCTGGTCTTTAGGCTACTGAACTCACACTGACTAATGCCACCATCTCTTTTGAGTCTATTGCTTGCATAAGGCACACTGTGCTATATCTCATAATTACACACATTTTACACACACATTTACACACATGGAGCTATATATGATGATAGAAAGTTATCTCCTTAATATATTATATAGTACAGCATATATAAAATCATCCTTTATATAAACTATATAAAAATAGGAATAAGCAGATGTAAATCAGTTGTGAATGTTGCAATTTATGTAAAAAAGACTCTAATGTGTAAGAATATAGAGTTGTATATGTTTACAGAGGATCCGAGTTTGATTCTTAGCATCTACCTGATAGTTTTCAGCATCTGTAACTGCAATTTCAGGGAATTTGATGTCCTCTTCTGGCCTCTGTGGCATACTTTTTCCACTTCCCAGTGGAACTGAGCACTATATGGAATTCCTAAACTCACACAAATATATACATACATATAAAAATTTTAAGACTAATAAGAATATATAGTTTTGAATGTATAAATATATTTAAAAATTCCAGACTTGCTAATTTTAATTACCTTTGTGCTTATAAAAATGTATAGATATGCATACAAATTGATGTGTGTGACTATACATTTGTGCACACACATGTACAGATGCAAATGTAATCATATACAAATGTATAGACATAGACAGACAGACAGACATGTTACATACATATCTCATTTGGTTCTTTGTTCAGGGAGATCTTGTTCCTGTATGGACTCCTGCTCTAGGCATCTGTGTACCTTACCCCCAAGCAGTTCAGGTTTTTACTCAATCTGTGTTTAAGGCAATCCTTGCATCCACCCACATGCATGGCTTCCTGCTCCCTCCCACTCCTGAGGACTCTTACCTGCCTATGCTTGCTTCCCTTTTCATAGCACGATGCATCCATTCTAAAGCAGTGGTTACTTCTCTACACTTGGACCGCATCTCACCAGGCTCTGCCAGCTGTTTATAGGTTTGACAACAGAACACACAGCATGGCTATCAGATGCTCATGAAGCAAGTCATGGGCAGCCAAAGCACAAGAAACGACACTGGGCTGGGAAAACTGGGGTTGACTTGCCCTGTAGCAAAGAGCCATTAGGAAGATCGGCCGTGGGTGTGAGATTGAGGAATGAAATCACCATCCAGCCATTTGTAGTTCCATTTTTAATTATTGGCATGATGATATGTAACAAGTAATAAAGTGTAGATAGACGCCATTTTAACAAAAATAAAGATTCCCATGAAAATTAATGTTTCCAATTTTAAATGTCAAAATGGTATTTCTTTCCAGCAGTATATAAAATAGAGGTCCATTTGACATTGGATGGTACTTTAGACTTGATAAAATGTGTAATTTGTATGGTGTCTGGCACCCTGTCAATGCTCTCATTCTTGGTCTGGTGCCTATCATCTCTTAATGATTGCTATCACTGTGCTGCTAGGGCTCTCAGGCCATGGCCAGGAAAGTGTGGCTGAGTCAGTTCTGATAGAGGCATGGAGAGGGTGCTCTATGCATTCTGTCCCTTCATCTGCTGAGGCAAAGACATGTGTTTGAAGAATGGCATGTTCGTAGCTCAAGTAGGTGTTCTGTGTCTGGCTTCTAAGATTCCTTTGGGAAGGGAGAGGTGAGCCCCTCTGCCTTTGCTTTTTCCAGACATTGAGCTGGGGTCCTGCTGATCCCTCTCCTTGCCCACTTCATGCCCCTTTCCCTCCTGCAGGTTCTACATAACTCTGGCATCACCGTGGGACCGTGGGACCTTTCTGGAAGTCTCCTCAGAGTTAAGCACATTAGACTCTTGTGACAAAAAAGTCTAAATATTTTATTCATTTGTTGTTGTACATTATAGATTGTTCAATGCCTTCACGGTTCTTGCATCATTGAAAGGTCTTGGGTGGGTCTATGGCTATACTTACCTCCCCGCTGTATGTGGGTTCCTAGAAGTTGGGAGGAAAGCTATATGAAGACCTTACACAATGCCTTCTGGGTAAGCGATGACCTATAAAGAAGATGATTTCACATTTCTCATTGTGTGTCTCTGGGTTTCTGTTCAATTGTGGCTGATGTGAAAGCGAAGTGCCTCTAACCTCCTTCTCTTTATAATCCAGGCATTCAGCTCTGGCCTGTGTTTGTGTGTCTGGCCCTGTGTGCATTTAGGAATAGCTGTTTTGTTTGTTGTATCAGTGTTGTGTGGGTGAAAGGGTGGGAAAAAGCAGGGAGAACAGACTAGGGAGGGGATGACATCTTTCGACAGTACATAAACACATCTGTGGAGATGCAATTTATCAAAATGGGTCTTAGGCTGAGTGTGAAAGCAATTTAAGCAAAGACTTCTGTGGCTTTCTTAGACCCCCTCTTCCTGGAAATGTTTGTCACAATACAGAATCTTCTCCTGTTTGGGGAAGTAGACTGTGGTAAGTCAGAGGTGACATTTATCCAATCAACATTTCTGTTAGAAATGAGAACACACTGGTATCCTTTGTTTCAAAGATAGCAGGCATGGGTTGGAAAGCTGGGTGAGATGCGGTGAGGGCCGCACTGCATCTGAGCTCTGGCAGAGGGGTGGAGACCTGGAGAAGTCCTGGAGAGCACTGGCAGTGTAGAGCCTCATCATATGATCCTGAACATTAGAAACCCCAGCAGCATTTTTATTTGAGGTCTCAGTTGAGTGTGGGTGATGTGAACATAATGAGCCATTCCTTAACCTCTCTGAAACCAAGGTCATAAATCTCAGTAGTGGGAGAGAGGGGGATTCTAACACTTTGTTGTGTCCCAGAGTTAAACACGTCTTTCACCGCTACTCACATCTCATGATTTGCTCCTTCCACAACTTAGATTGATTCCATTGCTTAAAATAAGACTCTGGAGGCTGTGGGGGAGGATGAAATCTGAGAGAAAAGTCTATGACCTGCAGACAACTCAAGGACAGAGGAGTTCCGGTGGTGACAATAGGCAGGAAGCCAACATCCTATTTCCTCTCTCAGCTCTCTGTTACAGTTGCCTGTAACTTTAAAGAGGTATAATTGATGGATAAAAGTCGAATATATTTGTGTCATGGAAAGTGGCTCAGTCTGTCAAGTTCTTATCACACAAGCATGAGGACCTGAATTTGATCCCCAGAACACAAGTAAAAAAAAAAAACAAACAAAACAGGTGTGGTGGCATGCATTTGTGATTTCAATGCTGGGGAGGCAGAGATGGGAGCGCCGCTGGAGCTCACTTGACAGCCAACACTAATGCATTCAGATATCTCTCCAGTGAGAGATCTCGACCCTCAGTTTCTGAGGAACAGTCCTGGAGGCTTCCACATATATCCACAAGTATATGTATATGTACATCTGCATGCTCACACAAGAAGACACACACACACACATATATATACACACACACACACACATCTACTTCTGATGCTGCTACATTGTGAACTAATCACCTCTCAGGTTGATGATGATATATATTACTTACCTATGTTGCTATCATGTGTGTATGACTATGTATGTGTGTGTGTGAAGATCTCCAAGCTCTGCTCTCTCCATAAGTCTGACCTGTGCAGTGCATTGATGACTATCCTTGGCATGCCGGCTATTCTTCTCCTGATTTGGTTTATTCCATCCGCTTCTCCTGGTTTTTGTCTTGTAACCCAAGTTCTCCCTTCCCCCAACCTACCTTTGATAGGCCCCATTATCCTGTATGAGTAGTTCACAGAGGTCTATCTTCTGTGAAGCTTCTCGTTGTGTTTAGTCTTCTGTCATCCAGGTTCACCCACGTTTTTGCAGAAGGCAGGATTGACTTTCTACTTTACACATCTCACCCACTCATCTGTTAGTGGCCACTGGGTTATTTCTGCGTCCTGGTTTTGACTTGTATCTTTTTCTGACAATCAATGGTCTTTTCTCTCATACCTGTTGCCCATCTGATACCATCTTTGAGGTGTTTGTTCAGGCTCTTTCCTCATTTTGAGGAATCTGATTATTTGTTTGTTATTGAGTGCATGAGGCCCTAATTACCTTTTAATATTTTTAACTTTCTGCCTTCCAGTGGTTCAAAAGTCTCTGGGCCCCATATTTTACCCTTTTCTCAGTTCTATGTGGTGTCTGTACATCAACATAGCACAAGCACCTAGCATGGATCCAGTGTTCAAAGGTGATTGATAGCTGAGAATAAATTAACCTGGCTTGAGACATTGTCTTGGAATACTTTATGGGTCCTTGAGCTTGGTAGGGTGTTTTATCTATATGTAAGTATGTGTACCAAATGTGTGCCTATGCCCTAGGAAGAGGTCATTATATTTCCTGGAACTGAACTTACAGATGGTAGTTAGGGCCATGTGTGTAGCCACAAATATTTTCCATTCCACTGGTCCCCCTGGGCTGGGTTTTCTCTGCCCTCCTGTTCCCAAAGCACCTTAATGAAATAACCAGTCTGAGTCTTAATATTAATTACAGACTCTTTGGTCTATTAGCACAGGCTTCTTATTAACTAACTCTTACTGATGTGGGAGTCCCCTCTGTGTGTTGCTTGTATTGGTAATGAATAAAGAAATTGA
>JAQHUG010000159.1:2019822-2035260 GCA_028555095.1 Dicrostonyx torquatus
GCTGTAGCTCGACTGTGTATTTCCTCAGTGTGAACATTGTAGATCACATCACATCACAGAAGGTTGGGTGTGCCTGGTCCACACATTCCTTGGGGATACCTGAAAGGGAGATAGAAGGCAGCACCTCTTAGAGCCCCAGCGCCTCTGTCCCTCACCCGTGTAACCAGGTGTGACTCAGCAGCCTGCATGCTCTGCCATTAGTATCTACAGGAAGGGAAGCAGTGGGAGGGGATGATTGTGACACAGGCACAGCCTTCCAAGACAGAGCTTGGGCTCTGTTTCAGTATGTTTTTGAGACAATGAGGCAAAATAGATTTGGGCTTAGCGATAATGCCCTTGTCCTCTGATTATAGCTTTAATCGGGTATTAAATTGCACAAACCCTTTTCAATTATATTAATTTAACTCACCATCAGTGGCCATGGATTGATGCTTGTGTTAGCTATGAGCCAAGAGCCCTCAGGGAAGCCGACAGCTTAAAGAGGAGCTGTCTCAGCTCATGGAGGATCTTAGAAGGGGTTCCTAACCTCCAAGTGTTGGGCTTTGATTCCTTAGCCTAATAAAATTCCTTAGCATAAAAAATTCTACCTTTATTTTCCAAAATTAACCTGTGTACATATTTGAATGAATTAGCAACACACTAATGTTGTACAGGTTAGCAACACACTTTGACTAATGTTCTTGAGAATTCTGCAAGTTGTCCTGAATTTTCAGAGCTCTTATCAGTCATACATTGAGAAAATGTATTCTTTAGCCATTCTTGCAACAGAAGCCGGGGGAGTCAACCAAGAAGAGACAGAATCGTGGACTGTGAGGGTGCTCTTTTTTCTGCATGCAGGTTTAGAAGTTGCAGCCGTGGTCCATCCTGTGCTCCTGCTTGCAACCAGTGGCTTTGGGAACTGGACCGAGTAGAATTAAGCACACCCATCATGGCATTTTATCTCATCCCAAGTTCAGTGTCTCCTGACTTAAGCAGGAGCTCACCCACAGACAACAAAGGCTTAGAACACATTAAACATATCCTGGTTTAATTAGGCAAGAGAGAAATTGTAAGCTGTTTTGTTCAATGCTGACTCTGTCATTTGTGTGAAGTTCATGGGCCAGCCTTTTCTAAGCCGAAGCTGTGTATATTTGATACACTATGTCCAAATTTTGTGTACAATTTCACCTTCTTTCTATATTTTGTAGGTCACATTAGAGAAAATCAACATTCTGAGGACTAAATTAAAATAAAAATGATTTAAGCATGGAGATGCTAGCAAGGTCAATGTCTATGAATTTTCAGTTAATTATTTATTATTAGATAAATAAATTACTATTTATCCAATAACAAGTTAGTTATTCTGAGATGGTACTGGAGACCTGCTGTGTGTGAGCATGAGTCTGGGTTGGGTATGAGGACGAAGCAAGCCAAGACATCTTGCTTTTCATCAAACTTGTTTGTGGTAGATGAAGGGATCCCACCTTGAAAGAGGCTACCCCAGTTTCCATAAAGAAGGCATGGGATGGTGTGTGAGTAGGATAGAAGTGGCCAGCAAAGGTATGGTGATTTGATTAGAATGACCCCCAAAGGCTTATATATTTCAATGATTAGTCACCAGGGAACTGATGGAGAATGATTAGGAGCTGTGGTTTTGTTGGAGGAAGTATGTCACTAGGGGGTAGGTTTTAAAGGTTTCAAAAGCCCACACTAGGCCCAATTTTGATCATGATGTAGCTGTAAGCTACCACTCTTGCACTGTATGTGCCTCTATGTTCCCCACCATGATGACAGTGGACTAAACCTCTGAACTGTAAACCAGCCCCAATTAAACACTTTCTTTTATAAGAGTTGTTGTGATCATAGTGTCTCTTCATCTCAATAGGATAGTGACTAAGACAAAGACTTCTCAGAGAAGTCGCATTTGTGACTTAGGGAACCCATGAGTCACAAGAAGGAACTGAACAGAGCTGGAGAAGATGAAGGGGGCTGGCCATGTGGGCTGGACCGTGGTCCCTAAACCTTTCTTACATCCCTTCTTTTTTTATTTTGTGACAGTTGAGATTGAAGTCAGGGCTCTGTATATGCCAAGTGAGTGTTCCAACACTGAGATACCCCTCCAGCTCACAAGCATTTACTCTAAAGGGCCAGAGGAAATGCTTTAGGCCTTGCAGCTTGCTGTGTCCTGATGACTACTTTGCTCTAGTGAAACTAAAGCAGCCACAGATGGCACAGAAGTCTATGGGGTAGTGATGCAGAAAGGCTTGTGCATGGATGTCAACACCTTCATGTTAGATAACTCTTATGTGTCACAAAACAGTGTCCTTTTGACTTGCTTTCAGTCATTGAGAAACATAAATGCCGTGCTTAGATCAAGACTGTGTATAGCAGGTAGTGAGCATGGTTGGGTATGGGTGTGTGTGTGTGTGTGTGTGTGTGTGTGTGTGTGTGTTAGCTGCAGACTTCTGGGCCAGAGACAATAGAGAGAGCTAAGCTTCAAGAGTTGGATGCCCTGTGAGCAGGAGCCAGGTTACTTGAGATGTTAGAGAAGGGGGGGGGGGTTATTCTACCAGAATTAAAAGCCATAGAAAGAACTAAGGCAGAGGAGAGATGGGCCCATGGCAAACACATGCAGCTCCTCTGGCTGCAAGTACCAGTTGGATCATAATGGGCATGCTTGGAAACAAACAGGTTAGTTGGACAGCCCCAGGTGTAGATGAAGGGCATGAAAGAACTGAGACTATATGCCATGGATGTCATCCTAAGGTCAACTGAGGTCTACCACTCCTCCGCCACCTCCAGCTCACTGATAAAACATTTGTCAATCTCCATTGTTTACAAATAGATGTTCTACTCCCTTCCTTCATAAAAACAAGCCCGAGTCTTCTGTTCTCCATGGCTTCCCTCTCTTGCCTTAAGTGCTGCGAAGGTGCTGACATTTGTCCCTGACATGCCACATCATGGTGCCTCTTGTGGTCACAAATTCATCTTATTTTTGAGGTGTTCTTTTACACACGAACTTCTATTCCATGTTTCTAAGGAATTCTGCCTGCTGCCAAGCCATGCCTGATGCTGAGGATGTCCCGTTTTGAGTACACAGAATATGTCAGGATCACATCTACTTTGGTGCTGTGTTTAGTGAGATGGCCAGGGCGGATCTTTTTCTACTCCATTTTAGTCGAGTTAGCTGAAGTTCAACAATATGAAAATTCTTTGCAGCTGACTTTTAAGCAAACCCCATTTACTGGAACTTCAGATTTGTGGTCATATATTGGTGCACATGGTGCACAGTCATGTTTGTCGCAAACACCCATACACATAAAATAATAAGTAAATAATCGCACATTTCAATGCTGAACTTCAGGCTTGGTTAGCTCGTTAAGCGAAGGCAGACCATGTACATGCTCATTCTATAACGGCTATTGGTTACTGCTCTGCACAAAATCATCATTCAGTCAATGACGTTTTAGGCAATGACATTGGGATTAAATACAAGAGCAAGCAAAAATGGCTTCCTTCTCTTTCCTTAAGAACTGTGAAGGTAGAAAAAAAAAAGAACTGTGAAGGTGCCACTTATCCTTGTTAGAGGTACAGAGAAAGAGGGCTCTAGGTGTGACAGTCATGAATCCTGGGGTTCAGTGATGGGAATCCTGTCTTCCTATCTTACATGCTCTCCCTTCCTTTCATCTTAACTTTCCAACCAAGTGGCTAATGCTGAGAAAGACGAATGCTTGTGTGGCTTTTCAGGTGCGGCGAACCGTTATTGGGAACACTGTTTTCAATGGAAAAGCTCTTCCTGGCAGAGTCCAAACACCTAAAAAACCAAAAGGCCGAGTTTGCCCTCTGCTGGAATTCAGAGTTACACCTCCGGCAGTTTTGTGAGCGTGGGGAAAAATGGATGATAGACTTTTTTTTTTCCTGACACATTAAAAATTCAAACCTCCTTTTACCAACTTGGTTTACTGCCTTCAGTACCTGATCTAAATATAGATCTGCTCCCATGAAGCAAACGCTCTCAAGGAAGCTTGTCTGCATGAGCAGAGCACAGCTTGAAAGAATGGATGAGCTGATTGACAGTCAGCAAAGGAATTGGGATGCGGATTTTGCCTTTTTACTCAGTTTCTAAAGTCTGAGTTACTGAATAAAGTGCAGCCTAAGCCTTGGCTTGGTTTCAGGTGCTTGTTCTAGTAGGAACAGCAATGCCAGAGTCTAGAACAACATCAAACAAAAGGCTGGGAGGATGGCTCTCAGAGCTACCAGGGAAAGGCAGGCAGTCCCCTAAGCCTTCGAGAAAACTACTGGCTCATCCCTCTATAATCTTAGCAATTGTGAGGCTGAGACAAGAGGGTTGCCCTGAATTTGAGGCTAGCCTAGGCTGTGGAGTATGGCATTGTCTCATAAAATCCCTTCACTAAATTAAGAAAGAAAATGTAGGGCTGTAGGGCTACTGAGATGGGTTCAGTCAATGAACTGCTGGCGGAAGGCCTTGAGCTGATCCCCAGAGCACATGGTGCAATGGCTTTCACTTATAATCCAACACCGGGGAGGAAGTTGGTGGGTGGGTGGACCCACGGGGTTGATAACCAGTCAGTCTACCTGAATCCAGGAGCACCAGGTCAATGAAAGAGGTTGTCTCAGCAAATAAGGCCGATGCCTTCTTAGAAATAATATCACATGTTGACCTCTAGCCTCCACATATGTGCAAGGGTAATTGCGAGTGCACACTCACGTGCATACACAGAGAGACAGAGACAGAAGGACAGAGGTTCGGACAGGCAGACAGACAGAAACACACCACACATACACACAGTGTGGGAGTCCCCTCTGTATGCTGTGAATATGTTTTATTACCATTGGTTATTAAAGAAGTTGTTTTGTTCACTGGCTTAGTAGAATAAAGCCAGGTGGGAAATCCGAACAGAGATAGAGAGAGAGTGCAGGCAGAGACAGAGAGATGCCATGTAACTTATGTAACTGCCAAAGGAGAAAGATGCCAGCCACCAGTCAGAACCTTACCTTACCAGCAGGCCACAGCCTTATGGCGATACATAGATTAATAGAAATGGGACAATTTAAAATGTAAAATTTAAAATGAGTTAGCTAGAAATATGCCTAAACTGTTGGCCAAGCAGTATTGTAATTAATATTGTTTCTGTGTTATTATTTGGGTCTGGTGGCCAGAAAATGAATGAGCAGTCTTTGCCAACACACACACACACACACACACACACACACACACACCCCAAAACTTGTTTCATAGTCTGAGCATTCATATCACACATTCGGGGGAGAGGGAGTGCAACTGCACCAGTACAGACTCAGAAACCCTGGAAAAGAGAGAGGGAGAGATGGCTCACAGGAGGCTTCAGCTGGAACATATGACTCCTCAGGTAGGCTTTAGGCACAGGAAAATATAGCCCTGATTTATCCTTTCCTGTATGAACAATGATTAGCCCCTTTAAACCCTCTGTCTCCAAAATTTTCCACCTAGCAAACAGGCAGTCTGTCACTGTGTGTGTGTGTGTGTGTGTGTGTGTGTGCGCGCATGCATGCGTGCGTGTACAATGGGTCACAGACCTGAGAAAGCAGCAGACCGGGCAGATGCTGACATAGATCAGCACAGCAAAGCACTGCATGTGCCTTCCTGGCTCAAGCTTTTATTGCACTTGGGAAGAATTTCAGACACAAAATAGATGGAATAATTATCTGTCTAGGCAGAGGTGAGAGGGAAAGAACAGCATATTCTAGACTTGTATGTTGCCACACTGTTCAGACCACAGCATGCCAAAGAGTTTGGCTCTGCTTTTAACACTGCCAGAGAAAAGCAAGTGCAAAAACCACATCTGTTTCCATAAAGAGCATTACATAAAATGTCTCTTCGGGTTGCTTTAATAGAAAGCTGTTGTTCCTGAGGCTAAGGTGTTCCCTAGCAAAAATAGAATAGTGGCTTTCGTTTTCAGTTTGTATGGACATAGTCAGTGGGTCAAATCTTAGAAATATTTGAGTTTCTTTCAATAATTCTTCATCAAACTTGGTTGCTAGCAGCTACTTCTGTGCTCAGCCCTAGCAGAGCATAGACCACAGTGTCTCTGAGGAGTGTAAGAAATGCTTGGGCTTCAGTGTTGAGGACCAAGGAGGTGACTCAGTCAATGATCTGTAAGCAAGGGCCCTTGAATTTGATTCCCAGAACCAACATAACATGTTGGGCACGGTGTTATATGCTTGTAATCCCAGCACTGGGAAGGTGGAGCAGGATAATCCCTGAGGCTCCTTGCCCTGCCAGTCCAGCCTACTGGGCGAGTTCCAGGTAAAGTGATATATTCTATCTCAAAACCCAAGGTGGAGCGTGACTGAAGAAGACACCCAAGATTGATCACATGTATCAAGAATGTATCTGCCCCTCCAACCCACACTGCACAGAACAGGGCTCCAGCAGGCTTTCATCATTCAATGCCAGAAGTGTGAACCTTTGGGAGAATGGTAGCTTGGCTGTGACTGCTGTGTGTGCCATGAGGCCAGAGAGAAGCAGAGCAAAAACTTCTCCCTGGGAAGAGAGCTCAGCAAGGGCTACTGAAAGCAAGATGTCCCACGCCTTCGCTTCATCAGCATGTGCAGATGGAGCCTCTGAAGAAGGCTCCAAGTTCGAAAAGGGGGAGGATGATGGGGATGTCTTTAAATGGCACAAAATAGGATTCAATGGTTAAGGCTGCTGGTTGTTCTTCCAGAAGACCTGGGTTCAGTTCTCAGTGCCCCGACTGTGGTTCACAACCACCTCTAACTCCAGGGACAGGGGATCTGATCCTCTCTTCTGACCTCTGCATATGCATATATCAGGCAACATACTTATACATGTAAAGTGAAAATAAATATTAAAAGTAAAACGGCATGAAATATCTTAGAAGTAAATTCCTAGTATACAAATACTTTATATTGTTGATTATGTTGAAAGATGCATGTTTTGAAGATAATGGTGCCAATTATTTCATCACTTGCTTGTGTAACCTTTAGGAAAAGTCAGCATGGAGGCTATTACTCATATGAAACCAGTGATCTTCATAACCAAGCTCCTGGCTCCAGAGCTCAGCAATTTTGTCTTTTTGACAGTCAACTCTTCTTTTCACCCTTACTCCAAGTGCAGGGCTGCTCAACCTCGTGCTTCTCATGCTGAATGAGGCATTGAGTTAAAAGCTCCAAGTACAAATTAAAGGGTAGCTTGGCATTACCAGGGAGATTTGTGACCTGGTAAATAACACGAGAGCTGGAGATGAATGAGTTTGCAAGAACTACTCAAACCAAATTGGTTTTGCCCGTATTTTAAAATCTTTTCACATTTTGCTTATATATTCCACAGAAATGCATAAATCTTGAAGCAAATAGAGTCGGCTAAAAAAGAAATACTCTAAGCATTTACCATGAACACAGGATATTTGAGAAAGTGGGCTGAGGAAAATCATGAAGAGTACTGAGCTGAGAAGCAATAATGGATGGGCTGTGCCTCCGATTTAACGCCTCCGAGGAAAGAGGCGAGATCAGCTTGACACAGCGCTTTCTCCTTCTATTTTGCGTTTATTTTCCTGAGGAAATTGCCTAGCATGAGATGCCAGTTATTATGTTGTGTTTTGGGGAGTTCATTTTATTATTAAATTATGTGTATGTGTCTGGGGGAGGGGGTGTCTATACATGAGTGTGCAGTACCCGCAGAGGCCAGATGACAGCTTCAGATCCCCTGGAGGAGGGGCCACAGCAGATTGTGAGCCATCCAAAAAGGGTGCTGAGAACTGAACCCAGGTCTTTGAGAAGAGCTGCGTGTACTCTTAAATGCTAAGGCATCTCTCTAGCCCCTACTATGTGTCCCAGCTGTGTTTCTATATGATCCCCTAACTTAGAATATGTGCAGCTTCTCTTCATGAATGAGCCAATGAAATGAGGGTCAAACGGTGTTGAGAAGGAGGGGGTGTGGCAAAATATGACCACATAAAAATAACAGCTTCTCAAATGTAAGCGCCATTCCTAAAAATGAATGTCAGATATATATGCTTAAAGATTTTGACCCATGGTGAAAATGAGCCCTCTAGAAAGCTGAAGGTCAAAAAAAAGGACACAGCAGCAACTTCAAACCCAGCTCTCAATCAAAGCAATCTGATATTGCCTCTGTAAACTTCCTTAATTGGCCTAATGTGCATGTTTCTTCCTCTTTTTGTACATTGTCTATTATACCTTTTCTAATAATTCATCATGACTTTAACTAAGATTATTGATCAATAATTAACATATCTCTTAAGTTCAGGATTTTCATTAATACTATTAGCCCCAATTTCATCAATACTATTTCTCCTTTTCTCTGGAGATAGACTTATTCTGCTACTCTCAATTCATATTTCTCCAGTATGATGCATTCCTGTTATATGTATTGAAAACTGCCTCTCTAGTATCAAAGTATATAGGTATTTATCTTATTTGTCTAGTAATTCCCTTAGGGCTTTGCCTTTTTTATTTAAGCCTATGGATCATCCAGACTTCACTCTATACTAGAGATTAAGGAATAGAGAGGCCTTGAGTTTCTTCCAAATGCTTAACAAGTTGTCAAAAAACATTTTACAGTTTTTTCTTTGAAATGTTCTCACATATATCCAAGAAACCTTGATCATATCCACCCGTCCCCCTCCTCCAACTCTTCTCCAGACCCTCCCTCATCATGCCACCTTTCTAACTTAATGTGTCTTCTTTTCAATCTTTTTTCTTTTCTTGTGGCACAGATGTGAGGTTATTTACTGAGACACACTCGGCTGACCAGTGGCCACTCATACCCAGAGAGAAGGGATTCCCCCTCCCCCTATGAGCTATTGATAGTTCAAACAATTTTGATTGTATGTAGATTAAAAGAGATTGCAGTTGTAAATTAAAAGTGTAATTGTCAGCCAGGTGGTGGTGGCGCATGCCTTTAATCCCAGCACTTGGGAGGCAGAGGCAGGCGGATCTCTGTGAGTTTGAGACCAGTCTGGTCTACAAGAGCTAGTTCCAGGACAGACACCAAGGCTACAGAGAAACCCTGTCTCAAAAAATAAAAATAACAAAACAAAAAACCTGTAATTGTCATACAGTAAGTTATTCTTTATATTTGTGGATTTGGATGAGAGATATATTTAAGTTTATAATCAGATTCAAATATAAAGAGAAAGCTATGACCAAATTGCTATTCTTGTAATATTCAAATTACCTCTAATTTTTTCACAAATATTTGTTACTTTGAGAATTTCTGAGAGGTTGATAGAAAATTCCTTTTGATGAATGAGAATTGACTTTGTCACTGACCTCCGTAGACTCCTTATTTCTCTGTGTCAGGAGTCTGAAAATTATTCCTTTGAATATGTCAAACCTCATGGCCACAGGTCTTTGATTCAGCCATTCAGCTAGGTTCTTGAAACATATGCCAGGTGTTCTAGATAAAGTTTCTATTGCTTCTCGGAAACACGGTGACCACAAAGCAAGTTGGGAAGGAAAGGTTTTATTTGGCTTACCCTTCCACACTGCAGTCCGTTACTGTAGGAAACCAGGACAGGAATTTAAACATGGAAGGCACCTGTAGACAGGAGCTGATGCAGAGACCATGGAAGGGTACTGCTTACTGTCTTACTCCTCATGGCTAGCTCAGCCTGCTTTCTTAAAAAAGCCCAGGCCCACCAGCCCAGGGATGGCACCACACACAATGGGTTGCTCCCCCCATCACTAATTAAGAGAATGTTCTACAAGCTTACCTACAGCCCAATCTTGTGGAGGCATTTTCTCGTTTGAGGATTCCCTCCTATCTAGCTTGTGTCAATGGTCCAGCACAACTGATCCCTGTCACCTTGACACACAAACACATCACCATTAAGCCATAACCCTTCCTTCCTTATTCCTTCCCAAGATCTCACATTAAAAACAGAAGCAACCTTAAAAGTTCCACTGCCTTTACAAATTCAAATTAAATGTTCAGTCCCTTTAAAATATCCAGTCTCTTTAAAAATCCAAAATCTCTTAAAAGTTTGGAATCTCTCAATGATGGGCTCCTTTAAAAAATCAAGATTAAATTAAACTTTCTTACTTCAAGAGAGAACCAGGGCACGGTCACCATTAGGTCAAAGCAAAGCCAAACTCCAAATAGTGTAAATAATTCAGTGTCTAACGTCTGGGATTCACTCACAATCTTCTGGGCTCCTCCAAATGGCTTGATTTGCTTCTCTGGCTCTGCCCTCTGCAGCACACATAGCTTGTCCTCTAGGCTCCAACTGGCTCCATTCCACTGCTGCTGCTGTTCCTGGTGGTCCTTCCATGGTACTGGCATCTCCAAAAGGCTGGGGTCTCTGATGCAACTGAGCTACACTTTTGTCAATAGCCTCTCCTGGCTCTCTTCAGCAGCTCCAACCCTGCCACACGGTGCCAAGCCTCAACTGCTTTCCATGACCCCTCCATACCTTCACAACCAGTCTCACTTATGTGACTCTTAACACTACCAAGTTCCGCTGTCTGCACAAAGGTACAACTTTGGCCATGTCAGGAGCACAGCTTCTGTATGCCGACTGGCAGGAGTTTCTCATCTCCAACTGTCCATCACTGATATCCCAGTAAAGCAAAGGGTTCACTTTAGTAGTTCTAGTATTTTGTTAATCACAGTCGATTCTCCAGCCCCAGCTAACCAGAACCAAAGTTAATTTATTATTAGCTCTATTTAATGAAAATTAGACAATAAAGAACAATTAATTTATTATTTTTCAAAATAACAAATGGCTCTGATAGTAATTAGACTTCTCTCTGAAACATCCTCAGCCAGGCCTCCGTCATCTGCATTGCCCTCAACATTATTATCCCCGAAGCTCCCACAGAAAGCTTGCCAAGCTTTGAACCCTCAATGACTTTTGTATCCCAAAGTTCCACAGTCTTTCCACAATCCTTCTCAAAACATCATGGTCAGGTCTCTTGTCACAGCGATGCTCCAGTATCCTGGTACCAACTTCTGTCCGAGTTAAGGCTCTAATTGCTGCAATGAAAAACTATGACTAATAAAATCAAGTTGGGGAGGACAGGAATTTTTGGCTCACACTTCCACATTGTGGAGGGGTGCTGTTTACTGGCTTTCTCCTCATGGTTTGCGCAGCCTACTTTCTCACGGAAGCCAGGAGCACCAGCTCAGGGACAGCACCATCTATAATGGAATGGTAATCAATCACTAATTACAAAATGCCTTGCAGTTTTACCTACAGGTAAATCTTATGAAGGCACTTTCTTAATTAAGGGTCCCTCCTCTCAGATGACTTTAGCTTGTGTTTAGTTGGCATAAAACTATCTAGCGTGCCAGATATGGATGACTCCCACGAGAGGCAGCCCAGCTCCTTCCAGCAGTCCTTAATGACAGACACCACAATAACAATTGCACAGCATTCTTATGTGTCAGATAAATGCTTCTTTTCAAAATTGGAAAAATTAAGTCTATTTTTAGATCATGGGTCAACCAGTAATAAATACAGGACTGGGTTGGGGCAACTGGCTGCCATTCACAAGCCCCATTCCATACAACGGCACTGAAAACATTGGAAGGCAAGTTGCATCATAATAAACTTCTTTAAATTCCTCATTGGCAGTTAGTGTGCCTTTAAACGCATCGTTTTGAACTGGCATGGATATGAATTATTTGTGGTGAATGCATGTGAAGCTGTACAGACAGCTGAGCTGCAAGCTCCTCAGGATGACAGGCAGAGGCAGAAGTGAAGCACCTGTGGGTCTCTGAGTCAGACCAACACCACGTCAGGCAAGGTTCTTCTGAAACATTTGGTAATCAGACGCAAAAAGGAATAAATTTCAGGTTTTAACTCCGTGTGTGGATTAAAGATGAAAGCAATTCATCATAAAAAATAATCTAGTTCAAGGACATTTCTAAGATGAATTTGGTTTTAGCAAATGAATTTGAAGTTCTGTGGGGGATATTTATCACTGTAATTGATAACGCATTATGAATTTTTATCCTATAACTTGTTCTTTTTATGAAAACATGCCAGATGGGGGATCCTGTATCAGATGCTCTTACACATTGACTTCTTTTTCTTTCATTAGCTGAGATTTCCTTTATTAACTATAATTAATGTTTGCTCTCACCTAGCTTTCTCCACTCTTAAGCAACCAAGGGCCCAGCCTAGGGAAATGTGTTGCCCACAGGAGACTGAATCAGTTAACAATCAAGACAGTCTGCCATAGACATGCACATAGGCCCACCTGATCCAGACAAGCCCTCTCTTCCCAGGTGCTTCTAGGCTGTATCAAGTTGGCAATGCTAACTATCACAGAAAGGGGGTTATGGTAATTTCTACTCTTTTGACTGGCATTTTGCTTTTAGTTTGAAAGAAGGTTTTCCCTTTGTTATGCGGTGCCACTGGAATTTCTTGTTATGACACTTGTTTGGCTTGATTGGCTTGCTGTTCAGATATTGCTACAGGTTCATTTTGACTGGCATGTTCCAGCCTTCACTCAGCTTCTGCCTCACATCCGCTCCTGCTCCTTGTTCATCTGTCATGCTATGTTCTCCCTCTTTTTCCTTTTTTTCTCTTGGATTAAGAAACAAAGCAAGATGAGACACTATTTTCTTTCCTCCTGAAGAATAAAATTAAAACAATGAATTTCTCTCTTTGCTGATTACAAAAATGTAATGTAAATGTTTTTAATGTAAATGCTTTACATAAGTTTAAATGTGACTGATTTATTTTAAATAAATAATTTGCTCTTTCTTAATTTGAAATAGCTTCCCCATTGCCATGGGTATCTTCCTGTTATTGCCTTGATTTTGATGACACAATAGTTAATTTTAATGCTGTTAATTATCATGATTGTTTAAATTTATAATATGCCACATGATGTCACCCCAGAGTTCAACCTGCTGGGCCCCTTCTCTTATTTTCAACCCCCCCTCCATGATGTTTTTCTCAAGTGCATAAACTGTCTCTTCAGCTATGTCCAGTCCTGGCCTAAGACCAGGCTGCGAGATTTTTTTTCTTAAATTTCAGGTAGTCTGGGTATTAGAATTTCCACATTTGCCTGTCACCATGGAGACATCTCTGATGAGACTCCTTTCCTCTCCTTCATGATACCCTCGATAGTGTTTATGGTTGCTGTGCTGAGCTCTTCGCTACACCTGCCTCGCTGCTGACTGCCTGTTTCTGGTGACTCGCTATCTTCGCTGCACATGGTCTCTCCTATCTCTTTCCACACTTAGTAACCTGTGGTTTTCTAGATCCTGAATTTGCTGGTGAAGGCTGTGGTTTTGCAATGTGAGGATGATGGATCTATGCTCTAGAGGGTACGCACCTTCAGGCTGATCACTTTGAACTTGCGAAGGTCTGGTTTTGTTCATTATCAGTGTAGCTCACTGGATATGGAGTCTAAGATTTTTAAGTGATTTTCCATTTTGAGACACTCTATTTTGGAAGGAGTTAAAACCTAACTTTTGTCATCTCCCTTCTGGGCACCAACGCTTCTTCCTGCTTCTCCTCCTCCCCTCTCTCTGCCTCTCTTCCAATCTCCCCTCTTCATAGCTTCTGCTAGGCAAATAGCTTTTCTCTGCTCCTCCTTCTTCTCCCTCTCGCTCTCCCTTGGCTGCCATGAGGTAAGCCACTTCTCTCTCTCTCTCCTCCCCACACCCCAGTCTCTCTTTTCGTGCTCCACTGTCTGCCTCTCTCCTCTGCCTTTCTCTCCCATCCCTCCCTGGACAGATTTCCTCTGCCTGTTCTTTAACATGGTGCTTCTGTATTAGTTCAGCCAGCTGTCCAGAGATCACAGAATCTGAAACCTGGAGCTCGAACATTATTGTCTTCTGTAAGTTGTTTGGTTTTTTGTTTTTATTTATTTATTTATTTATTTGGTATTTTTTGTCACAGTAACAAAAGACTAAGGAAAACATTGGCTGTTGTTTAGTACAACACCTGTGTGGGTCACACACCTGAGTGCATCTGTATACATACCTGCCTCCAGTCCTGTTTAGGAGGGGGGTGCCTGCTAACTCATCGGAGTGCTGGATTAAGGGCTTGATGTGCCTTCATCCAAGGAGAAGGAAGACACCAAGAATTGTTGAGAATTTGTCAGTCACACGTAGGGCTGCTGCAATGCAGACTCAGCCTCATGGGTGAGGCGGTGTGTGAAGAGAACCTTCTTTAGTTGACAGTA
Source organism: Dicrostonyx torquatus (assembly GCA_028555095.1). NCBI lineage: Eukaryota > Metazoa > Chordata > Mammalia > Rodentia > Cricetidae > Dicrostonyx > Dicrostonyx torquatus. The sequence goes on from JAQHUG010000159.1 coordinate 2,033,989, forward strand.
TCCATAGCCATTGGCTTTAAACCTTGTGAGCAGGGTCAGATTTTGTGGGGCCTGCTGCATTGCCTGTCCACTTACTTGGTAAGTGTGCAAAACACTGGCAGCGATGACAAACACATACCCTAAAAGAACTCTTTTCTGTAATGAAGAAGCCTCTGTGATGGCTCTGTGGGTAAAAGCACTTGCTACACAATCATGATGACCTGGATTTGAATCTCAGAACCCACGTAAAAGAAGAACATACAGCATGAACATGTCATCCCAGCACTCCAACGAGGAGAAGGACGGTGGAGATGGAATTTCTGAAAGCTATGGACCAGCCAGCATGGCCGACACAGCAGAAAACAGCAATGAGACCCTACCTTGAACACTCAGAATCGTCCCCTGGTTTTCACATGTACGTCCTGGCATGAGTGCACCCACACTCACACATGAGAGCATACACACACAGAAATTATATGCTTGTCAAAAGATAGGGAATGTGGTTCTAGACAAATCTACGTTTTAAGGTCAAAGCATAGACTAAACCTTTCGCCTGAAAATATAAAGCATCACCATATTCAAGAACAGACTGAGGGAGAGCCAAAAATATTTAAGTGCTATACTCACATTAAAAAAATTCTCAAAAAGTGGAAAACAAAATGAAAATAGGTTGAACAAAACCATTGGTAATAATTACAAAAAAAGTGCATTGGATGGAATTCTGTTCTGTGCTTCTAAACATACGTCCTAAGAGCTTAAACATTCCTCTCTTCCTCCTCCCGCCTTCTTCCTCTTTTTCTCTCTTTCTCCTTCGCTCTCTCACTCCTCTTTTCTTCCCCCTCTCCCCCTATATCTGCCCCTTCTTCTCTGTCTCTCCTTCTTTTCATCTCTCTCTTTACCACTCTTTCTCCCTCCCCCAATCTCCTTTCCTTTATGTAAAACCACTGGTGCTACCCTGCTGCATCAGTACTTGCTCTGCAACCACCTCAGCCAGTACAGCAATGATCCACAGGAGGCCAGAAGATGGTTTGGTCCAACATGACTCAGTAGCCAGTGTTGGTTCAGATTTCGGGAGTTTGACCCTGAGTAGTTTATTTTAAGCATATTTAAGCACAGCCCAGCTTAGTGAAAAATTTCCTAGTGACAATTAGCTCAATCCCATGTACACAATAAAGCTTGAGACATGAATACATCAAAAGTCTTTGTAAAGTGCTTGTGACATTTTCCACAAAGATGAGTTCTATAGATTGATGACATGTGACACCTTCTGTAAAGATAGGTTCTGTTAATTAA
>JAQHUG010000159.1:2042034-2062788 GCA_028555095.1 Dicrostonyx torquatus
CTTGTAGATGAGGGCAGAGTGTCTCTGTCTTCATCTCTCTCATACTTGTAGATGAGGGCAGAGTGTCTCTGTCTTCATCTCTCTCATACTTGAAGATGAAGCCAGAGTGTCTCTGTGAACCTGGAGCTTGCTCTTAAACTTTGGGATTGCAAGTGGGTCTTCAGGCCTGTGGGCCATGCGTTAGTGAGAGGCCCAGACCTCCCAGGTTCATGGCTGCATGGCAGGCACTTTACCGCCTGTGCCACAACCACCTACCCAGCCAAATATTGCTTTTCCTTTTGAATATTTAGGTTTATTTATATGTCAGGACGTGTCTGTGTATTTGTGCCATGTTTCTGTGGGTGCCTATGGAGGCCACCAAATCCCCAAGAACTGGATTTACATATGGTTGTGAACCACCCAGTGTAGATGCTGGGAGCCAAATCCAGGTCGTCTACAAGAACAGTGAGTTCCCTTGACTCCTAAGCCATTTCTTCAGTCTCCAAATACTGGCTGTTCGTATTTTAAATTTCTCCAAATGTTCTAATGAAAGTTGGTCTTAATATATTGTCTTCTTAGTTTAATCTACCCACTCCAGTCAGAAGGCACTGACTTCTCTTTTCAGTCTCAGGTTCTTTGAAGTGAGGACTTTACAACCTTCTCTCAGTGCAGGACTGCATCTGGATTCCTTCAGTCTGAGCCTCAACAGCTGTATTGAGGTGGAACCATCACAGCACAATGTTCACCCAAATGCATAATTCAGAAATTTGGAGCGTGCTTGTAGAGATGCAGAACCATCAGTGGATCTAACTTTAGATAGTCTGTCTCTTAGATTAATTCAAAGCCAGTTCATATGCCTCCAAGACTTTAAGTTTCTGTGGTTCCCCCTGTTCTGTATGCTGTCCTGTAGCCTTTCGTAGACATCCTATTTTTGTTTTTTGAGACAGGGTTTCTCTGTGGTTTTGGAGCCTGTCCTGGAACTAGCTCTTGTAGACCAGGCTGGTCTCGAACTCACAGAGATCCGCCTGCCTCTGCCTCCCAAGTGCTAGGATTAAAGGCGTGCACCACCACCGCCCGGCTCAGGCATCCTATTTCTTATAAGATAAAGTGTTCGTAAAGCCCCATGTGTCTGGTATCATGCACCCATACCCATTTCCTTTTAGTGGGTCAACAGCATTTCACCACACATTATATACAGATACCATTTTGTTACACAGTTCCTTTTCCCTTTATGAGTCTGTGGGCATTTGGGTTATTTCTCCTTTGGTCCATTATAATTAATGTTGTTCTAAAGTTTGTGCCTGTGTCTGTTTTCATTTCTTTGGGGTCTGTATTCAGGGCTTCTTATGAAACTGCTATGTACAAGGACTGCAATTTCCTTGCATGCTTCACCATGCTTGTTATAATTCGACTTTGTTATCAGAGTGAGTCTAGCTGGCGTGAAGTGACAGCTCATTGTGGCTGTGAGTTTAATAGTCTTAAAGCAGAAAACCAAGAGCCACGCTTCCCCGTCTTTGAATACAGGTATGAAATTTTCATAACGGGAAGAAATGTGTGTGGTGCACATGTGCCTCCACCATCGAGGAGGCCTGCACTGCTCAAGCTCACAGGGTTCCTTCATGTTCACTGAGGAGCGGCAGGTCTTGCATCTTTCCTTGTATGTAATCTCAGTTTAGTTCAAAGAACCTCAGGAGGTGAGGGTGGCTGGATCTAGGCATCTGCATGTCTGGCCTGAGTACCCCCCAGACCTTCCAACCTGACATGCTCAGAAGGAGAAGATCTCCAGTGTTCAGGAGACAAAGCGGCACATGTTTAACCATGTGCAATAGCAGCGACGCCACACTCTACACGCATGCAGTGTGAAGCACGAGCATCGCATCAGTATACAGGGATAAAAGAATAGGAACAATGAAAAGACTTTGTTGGTGTAAATGCAAGAGACGATGGCCACAGTAGTGCTCACACATGTCCACACAGACCGAGAGGCGGACAGATAATATAGAGAGACCAGTCGGGGGTGGGGACAGAGCAGCAGGGAGAGTACTGGACAGTACTGAGTGGTGATGTATGCTGGGTAGTACTGGCTAGTGCTGGTGCTATGTGATGGTGGTACTGAGTGCTGGGTACCGAATGATGCATTTGGTATTGTTTTCTGTTCTAGATTCTGGGATGTGGCTGTCTTATTGATATTCTTCTCAGCAAAAAGCTTCAGGACTAGGTTTCAGAATGCAAATGAAAGGACTGATTTCCTTCCCCCGTTTGTGATGCTAGTGTCACGTAGTAACTACAGCCTCCGTGACAGCTGGGATTCAGATGACGAATGTGTCCATAACTCAGTTACACACATCCTGGCACTTCATAGCTCATTTTTACCCCTTTCGTTGATATGTGCAGTAGTCTTTATTGTTTTTTAAAGAAGACATTTTTCCACTTAGCCGGGTGTGTTGGGCAGGGGGAGGTGCATGCACACATGTGCACAGGTCGGGCAGAGGTCAGTCGAAGGTGAAGTTCTGCAGCAGCCATCCAACTTCTATATGAGGTAGGCTCCCTTCCATGGCCCCTGGGACTCAGTGGGGAGGCTAGGCTGGCTGCCAGCAAGCTCCAAGGACCTGATTATCTCTGCCTCCCCAGCACTAGGCTTGCGAGCATGTAGCTTCCAGAAGTCAGGCACGCATCCCTATGTTTGTGAATCCGCAAGCACTTTACTGACCGAGTCACTGACACCAGCCACCCTCAGGCACTTTGGAGAGCCTTTTCTCCATGGCTCATGTTTTTAGAATCCTGTTGCTAGGACTGAGATTTGCTCTTCACTGTGTCAGCCACCCCATAGCAGCCAGGCTCCTCGCCGCAGCTGGCATCACCATGAGCAAGGGCTGTGGGCACAGAATCACCCTCTCCACAGAGATCCATCTGGAGGCTTCTATTACCACCCAGTCTTTGGGCCTCATTCTGCTTTACTTCTGTGACTTGCCCTTTACTCCTTTCTTAGGAGCTACAATATTCCCATCTGCAGCATCTTGCCATAAAGGGCAGTCTTTCCCTTAGTGCGTTCTTTCAGCTGAAAGCTCCATGTGTGCAGAATGCAGAGTCTTGGGCCTGAGGCCAGACATGCTGGGTCAGTATGTCACCTGGACTTCTGTGGTGTCATAATCCCAGGGGAACTTAAGTGGACCTTCCTTCAGGAACTGTGTTTGGACCGCTGACGTTGCCTGCAGCCCAGGCCTCACAGCATGGCAAGCAATGCTCTGAGCGACAGTCCAAGAATCTCACTTCTCTCTAGTATGCATCACAGTGACAGTGAGGATTGATTCACACCATCTTTGTTTAAGTCCCTTTAAATGACCAGTAAAGTATTAAGTGCGTTGTTTTTTAATCTAATATACCGCTGGTTGTCAGATTAATTCTCATTGCTTTAGCAGATCTTCTGTTTATTTACAGTTTTAAATGATAATGTCACATTGGCTGAATCGCTTCATTTATGTGAGGATCTTAGAGTTGACACATTTAACAGGGAGCTCATAGCTGGGCAAAGAAATGGACGCCCGGGTCTCCTAGCTAACGAGAGGACTTGGCTCAGAAGAATCAGCACCAAATTTCAAGCACACAGCGATCATAACGCATATCCTCTCCATTAATAAAGCTCCCCGTCTCGGGAGGTATGTGGGTGGGTGTGAGGTAAAGGAGTGTGTGTGGCAGTCAGAGAAGAGCCTTAGGTATCCTTCCTCTGGTGCGCAAACTTTCTTTTTGAAAAAGGATCTCTCACTGGCCTGAAGCTCATAAATAACCTGGTTCCTGGCTGGCCAGCAAGTCCTGGGGATCCTTTACCGGTCCCCACCTTCGCAGTGCTGGGATTTCAGGCATGTACCACCCTCTATGTGAACATTTCTAAAGATTCTGGGGGACCAAGCTCAGGCTCTTGTCTTTGTGTGACAAGCACTTTGTTGACTGAGCCATTCCCCCAGCCAAAAGAAATGTACTTACTTAAATCGCCTCTTGAATTGGACTTCAAAGACCTGTATATAGAATCACTAATGATAATCGAACCTTTATCTTGCTGTATTGGAACTCTGTAGCTAGCTATCTACGGCATTTAAAATATATCCATTTATTTAAGGTTATATTGTATGGTTTCATTTAAGTTCCTGTGGTAAATATCCCAACAAAAATAAACATAGGGGAAGAAATGGGTCATTTAGTTTATAATACCAAGTTACATTCCATCAATGAGGGGAAGTCAAGGCAGGAATTCAAGGGCTCGTTAGATGATTCCTACACAGAGAAAGCAAGCACATGCCTACTTCCTTAATTAACTGCAAGCCCTCTCTACTCTTAATGTAGTCAGGGTCCCAACTCTAGGGAACAGTGCCTCTGACAATGGATTGGATCTACCTACCTGAATTAACAGCCAAGTCAGTACCCTGCAGACCTTCTACAAGCTGACCTGAGTTGGACAGTCCCTCACCTGAAACTCTTTTTCTTGCTTCTTTGTTGTAGCAAGTTGTCATTTAAAACTAATCATCATACATATCTAATCTAGAAAAAAATGAGTGACAGTGTTGACCCCACTCTTAGAATGCTGAAAATCTAATATTACAGATTTAAAATTTCACAATAAGAAATTAAGATGGATTTGTATCTTTAGCAAGTAACATGGGTGGGGTTATATTTTGATGAGTTAGGAGAGTTGGTGTGGGGGGGTTATTCTGAACTGAAACTCAGGAAGGTCTTCGTGGGTGTGAATGAATGGAGTGTGAAAGTGGGTGCTACCCAGTGAAAGAAGGGCCAGTGAGGGGACACTGACCATGAAATGGCAGGATGGGTAACAAGTCATTGTCAAGAGACTCTGAGAAGGGTAGTAGGCATCATACAGACACCAGGGAAGGGGGGAGCTTGAGCAGGCAAGAGCAGGGAGAGGCAGGTGCTGTTATTTAGAACTGATTTTTGCTTATTTGCACATCAGAGCTGTAGGTCAGAGTCTGCACAGACTCGCGATCCAGTGATGGTCAGAGCCATGGAAACTCTATGTGGTTGAGATGGAGCCCAAAGGGCTCATGCTAGCAGAAAGATAATCAGCAGATATGAAGATCACATTCTACAGACACAGCCCCTGGTAGGATTGATACTGCCCACTCCTGCCTGGTCAAATTGCTTGCTAGGAGCAATACCCAGAGGAAAAGCAGATAGTTTGTGGCCAATATGGTCCTCACCAATGTGATGCTGATGTGAAGAATCCACTCAAAAGTCACCGAGAAAGGTAATTAAAATAGCTGAAGAGGGATACACACAAACACACAGACACAAGAAAGACAGTGTCCCAAAGAGATGATCAGATATGCAGTTACCACACTTCAGAAGCCCAAGATGCAGACATACCCAAACAGGAAATATAAGAAGATATCAAGTAGAAATACTAGAAATGAAATAATTAATATATGTACTAAGGATGTCTGCATGTATGTCTATGGGTTACATTCATGTGAGCAGACAACTGGGTCCCCTGGAAATAGAGTTACAGACATCTGTGAGCCCCCATGTGGGTGCTGGGAGTTCAACCCTGGTAATTTGAAAAAAAAATCAACCAATGGTTTTAACCACAGGGGCATCTCTCAAACCCCTGAATTGAGGATCTTGCTGAATGGGTAGTCTCTGTAGTCACACGGATAAAGAGAGACAGACGTGAACAGAAAAGTGCAGAGAAGATTGTCATGAATGCCATCTGTGTGCAGACATCTCAGGTGTGACAAAGCTTCTCGAAGAGAGGAGAGAGAAAGCTAGAAGGAAAACTGCTGTGGACGGGATGCGTCCAAAGCAGCAGAAAAACCAATGGGTTGAAGACACATTCTGAACACCAGACAGATGGAAACAAAGACGAGGAAATTCTAAAGCATGTTCAACACAGAGTAAACTCCCTGAAAACCGAGCCACAGAAAGTGTTAAGAGCAGACAGAGACAAAGTACTCATGGCCTCTTCCAAAGTGGAAATGATGTTAAATTAAGAGAAGAGAAAGTTAACTGAGAGCAAGAAAGGATACATGCATTTATTGACCTCTGCTCTAGACTGTGGGTGTCATGTGACATGCTTTCAAGTTTCTGCTTTGACTTCCCCTCAATGTTTGACTGTCATCTAGAATTGGGAGTCAAGTAAACCCCCCTCCTTCTTCTCTAAGTTACTAGATCTCAGGTTGTTTGCCATAGTAACAGAAATGAAACTGGGAAATCTGGTGACATTGTCAAAAGTTGTGAAGATTTGGAACTATGAGGTAGTATGTGCTGCCACATTGAGAATGTTTCATAAATAAACCAGCGTCCATCAGTAGTGATCTAAACCAAACATAGTCCTCCCAACAAACCATTTCCTAGGTATGTGGTCCTCAGACCTTTTTCATGTATGTGGACCAAAATAGTTACAGGGACTGTGACATTATTTACATGAGCACCTGTAGATGGAAGTTTCTGTCCTACCCAGACCTGCAGTCATTCAGTCCCAAATAAGCACACAGGAGGCTTATATCAATTATAAATTGTTTGACCTATTGCTCAGGCTTTTTTAATAACTAGCTCTTACAACTTAAATTAACCCATAATTCTTATCTATATTTAGCCACCTGGCTTGATACCTTTTCTCAATCAATAAATTCTCATCTTGCTCCCTCTGCATCTGGGTGATGACTACAGACTGAGCCTCTCCTCCTCCCAGAAATAGAGTATAGGTGGGGAGATCACCCTGGGAGAATTCTGGGATCAGATCCTAGTCTGATCTCCCCACCTATACTCCCTTCCTTACTACTGGTCAATCTGAGTTTTATTAAATCAAAGCGAGTGAAAGATCTTTGGAGTGTACAGGAGTACTATCCCACAGCAAGTACCTCTACAGCAAACAGTTCCAAAGCCACGCAAGAAGAAGATGGTCCAACTATGATGTGTGCACACCAAGGAGTTCTACACAGCCAAGATTTACTGAAGCCACACAATCTGTCTGTTCCCATCCTATGCTGTAGCGACAGAAGCCAGACTCAAAAGTGTACACATTGCCTGACTTCATTTATAGAAACTTTAAATCTCTCATAAACTAGATAGTTCTAACTACAGTTGGAAGTAAGTACAATGGCTGCCTGGTGGTGGGGGGTGTGATATGGTTGCTGTACTGAGGAAACCTAAGGGATACCGTAAATGTCACCTTTTTAACCTGGTCAGGACTACCTGGATGGACTCACCTCATGACTGTAACTTAGTAAAACTGCTTATGCACTTCTCCACTGGTGTTGTACTTCACCAAATGAACTGTTTTATTTTTTAAATAGAGGAAAGATGAAAGAATATTTGCGGTAATGGAAATGACAGCTAAGGATCCCTGTGCAGAGAATGGGCAGCTGAATACAAAGTTTATATCAGACTTGTGAGCCTGGAGAATAGAAAGGATCAAAGTGGGGAGGGGAGGAGAAGAAGAGGGAAACAGGGAAGGGAGAAGCAGGGGTAAGAAAGTGGGAAAGGGAAGGGAGAAGGAGAGAGTGAAGGAGGAAGAGAAGACGTGGGCAGGGAGGAAAGTCAAGTGGGAGAGGGTAAGAAAGAATGGAAAGAACAAGAGGAGAATGGGTGAGCTGTCAGGAGGGAAAGGCTGGGAGCTGTAGCTCTCCATGGTCCTGAAAAGCCCAGAAGTTTTTCTAGAGACATTGTGTACTCTGCATTTTAATGTCTCCAGCGGAGCATATAGGGGGAGGGGAAAGCAGGTGACATTAGTACAGGCACTGAGAAGTGATAGTGATGGGCCAGGTGGGAGGACACCAGTCCTAGGTCTGAGCAGTGGCTGGAATGGAGAGCGGACACAGGGGTCATGCCGAGAGGTCACAGTAAGGACAGAGGGAGCTGAGGTAGGAGGTCATTCAAGGATGGCTGTGGGTTTAAGTTTGCATTCCACGTTTCTCTGTGATTCTACAATACCCGTGAAAGTCATATAAGCACACATTTCTCTTAATTAATTGCCCGTATTGACTAATCGATGCCTGTTTATTTTCTAGTCTAGCAATGATAATTGAGGGGTTATTTTTAAAGTATTTATTTTTATGTTATATGCATGAGTTTTTTGCCTACATATGTACCCTGCACATGTCTGGTGCCTGTGGATGCCAAAATGGGGGAGTGTGGGATCCCCTGGAACTGGTATTACAGATGAGTTCCGTGTGGGTCCCGGGAATTGAACCTGGATTCTCTGCAAGAGAGAGCAGCCGGTGCTCTTGACCACGGAGTAATCTCTAGCCCCTGGATTACCGTTTTTTGAGTTTTTGTCTTTTAATCCTGCTGTGTTTACGATCTTACTTGGGACAGAGCAGTGGTGAATTCATTAGATCAGTTGCATTAGAAACACAAAATAATTTTTAAAAGTTCAAAAACATAGTATCTTTTTAAAATTTCCTATATTTTAGAAAGAAATATACATAATTTTGATCCATTTATTAATCATTGTACACCTTATGGGAAAATACGTGAGGTATATTTATGAATGTACCTCTAAGCAGCTTCCATTGAATGGCTTAAGCTTGGTTATAATTTCAAGCTGTCTTTGATGATTTTTGGTGCATGTAAGTTTTATAATATGCCAATTAGAATCCTTCTTTGCCTAAATCTCTTGCCCCTGTACATTAGCCTCGGTCTATAAATGCTTGGCCATTTCTTCAATAGAGCTCAACAGTGCATATTTTTGTGCTTATGACTTCGTGAAGCCACTGTATAAGAGAGTCCCATGTCACCCACAGACATGATAGCTTTCATATGCTTAGCTGTGGATGATTCTAAATAGTCACCAAATTTTACAGGACTCTTAGATATAAATAGTCTGACGTTTATAGTACCAGAGAAACCAGTTCCCTGAAGGAAAGCTGGTAGGACTGACCCAGCAAGAGATTTATTTGGTCAGAATTTTCTTGTTCCTGAAGAGCTTGTGATTTCAATGGGTGTGGGTGATAAACCCCTGAAACTGAACAAGGTTGGAGACAGATGAACTTAGGATACTCTTGGATGCTTGGTCCACTTCAGCAGTGAGACGTGGCCAAGTCTGAATGTCATCAGTCAAACACAGGGTTTCTTGCGTCTATTTTCAGCAGAACAATGTGCCTCGGCTTTAAAGGGCATCTGTTGTAAACTGTGATCCACTCGGTTCTTGGTTGGCTCTCTGAAGGCAGGTGGCAGCACAGATGCCCCTTCACCCATTGTTAAGGACACTCGGGTTGTTCGCTGGCTGCTGGTCAGTCAGGTTTTGAGAGTGTGAGGATGCAGAGGAATGGCTGGCAGTGCCATCTCCAGTTTAATAGGTTATAACTGATGCATGCACACCCAGACAAATGTAATAACTTATAAAGTGTTACAGCTGATCAAACAATCATGCATGTCCTACGAAGATGGCTATGTGTGTCTGTAAAGGACGATGGGGAAGGTGCTGGTGGGGGTCCCAGTGATGGTGGACTCAGTGGATTTTGGTTGTTTTCGTTTTGTTTTCATATGACATATTACACTCGTAGTGCTGCATGTGCATCTGTGTGTGCACGCACGTGGAGACCTGGTTTCACATCACTAATCATCCTTGAATGTACCTCCACTTTACTCAGAGATGGGGTCAGACTCAGTTCTTTCTAGTCTGGTTAGCCAGCTTGCTCTGGGATTCTCGTCTCTATCTTCCAAGGTTGGAATTACAGGCAGGACGCCATGTCCACCCTTCATATGAGTTTCTGGGATTTTACCCTGATACTCAGGCTTGTGGAGTGCTTTAACCTCTAAGCCATCTTCCTAGCCCCGTACTCACTAGTTTACAAGAACGAGCCCTGAGTACCTCCACTCTACACCTCACCCCCTGCCAAGGTACCCACATTATCCCATCTTTCCCCATCAGTGTGGGGATGTCTAGATGTCCTCCCTCATGCTCTGCCTCCACCACTAAAGGACTGATCAGAGGAGAAGCCACCTCATTCTTTAAATGTCGATCTTGACACACCATTGTCCCTTAGGGACTTGGGTTTGACATTCCAGTTCCCACTGGAATTGGCTCCCAAAACTCCACTGTCTAGTTCCTATGACTCTTCCCCATTTAGTTTTGTCATACATACTCCGGTCTCTGTATTAACATTCTGAGTGACCCATGACATCCCACTGCAGAAACTGTCTTCCTGAATCCAGGTCCCTGGTGGTCACATTAAATCAATATTGAGATGTAGTTCATCTGTCACCCTTTGCTTTAGCTTGTTCTGCTAAACAAGTAGTGTCCCCAACTACACCCCCGGCATTGACATCTTTAGCCCTGAAACACATCTGTACTATCATTATTATGATTCGCATTATTAATTGATTATCTCCCATCAGATGCTGACTTTTCAAAGACAGGGCCAAGCGTTCAATAATCAAACCCATCACATCTCATTAATGTGACAATGTGTCTGAAGTCAATTTGTCTTACTTCTGAATGGATTGAGAGAAGGCAAAGAACAATTTGCTACACACTTTCTCTATATAGTCGTTGACATATATGTGTATTTGGTAAAGTGAATGCTGATCATTCCTATTATTCCAGAAGGTATCTTCCTAAAAATCCATGAGTAAATTAAGTTACATAAGGTGAATGATGCTTTCAATAAAATATAAATGATTACATTCTAAAGAAAGTCTGTAATAAATTTAATGTGCAAAAAATTAGGCTATGGTTAAGGATAACTATATTTTTCCCCTGCAGCCTTGACTTTCTCTTTGATAAAGTGGGGTTTTCATATGTTGAATTTCTTTATGGTGTTCACCTTTGAGATGGTTTGTACGTACAATATGACTCCTGTGTTTAAACTCTTGGTCCCTGGCTGATACTCCTGCTTTTGGAGGTTGTGGTACCTATAGGAAGTACAATCTCACTGGAGGTCATGGGTCGCTGGAGGGTGGGGCTTGAGGGCTGTGAATCCCCTTGACTTCCTGTCTTACCTCTGCTTCATGGTCTGCTGAGATATGAGCAAGCGGTTTCATCTTCTGCCATCATGCCTCCCCTGGAAGGAAGACTGAGTCATCTCAAACAATGAGCCAAAACAAAGCCTCCCTCCCTTCAGTTTATTTAACTAGGCATTTTGTTTTTGAGATTATAATTCAATTGCATTTCTCCCTTCCATTTTTCCCCTAAAACTTTCCTTCTCTACTCTCCTTCAAATTCAAGGCCATTTTTCTCACTAATTGATATTGCATATATGTTTCTATGCTACCAGTTATAACTTGTTTTGTCTGTATGATGCTACCCATATGTATTTCTTCAAGGATGATTTTTTTCCATCAGACAACCAATTGGTGTGCTCTTCCCTGGGGAAGACATCTGTCCTGCTCCTGGATTTCCTCAGTTTCCTATGCTTCTCTGTGTGGGATTGAGGTCTCATGAGCTTTTCCCATCCACTTTGGCATATTCGTTATTGTCACCCTTGTTCAGCTTGTGTCTGGATAGTTATATTGATGAGAGTTTATGGGTGTACCTTCTGATATTGCTAGGAAGCACAATCTCACAAAATATTCCCTGGCCCTCTGGCTCTTACAGTCTTTCTGCACCACCCCCAATGATCCCCGAGGCTTTGGAAGTACTTTGAAGTTGTATCCACTGGGATGGGGCTCCACAACTCTGAGGGTTGACTAGTTGCAGTTTTTCTATAGTATTGTCTGTCTATTGTGAAGAGAAGTTTCCTTGATAAGGGGTGAGAACCATCCTCATCTATGGGTATAATGGCAAATGTTTATGGATTGTTGTTGGGGATTAGGCTGGTTTGGTAAAGTAGTGGTTGTAGATTCTCCCTCAATGGCCATGACGTCTCTAGCACTGAGTAGTTAGCTAGGTTTCCAGTTCCAGGCATGGTTTCCCTCCTGCAGAAAGGCCATAAATCCAGTGAGAGAGCTGTTGGTTGCTGCCAAATTCTGCATGCCCCCACTGCACCCTTAGGGTTATGATGCTATGCTGGCCTTTGTTGTGATTCACAGGCATCGTAGCTGGGTAAGTCTATTGGTTGCCTCCTTTGGAAACTTTCATGGTGCCTTCTGGTACCATGAAGGTTAGTTCCCAGGGAGGGGACATTCAGGTCAATTCTAGCTCAGAGGCCTCCGGACCCTGTTTCGGAAATGTATGGTATCCAGCAATAAGGATTTATTGTCCATCTTTGGGAGGTAACCAAAGGCAGCAGCAATGGGCTGTATGTTCAGGGGTCTCTTGGACAGCCCTGATCAACAACACAGAAGAAGGGTTCTCATGGCTGTTTGGTGTTTCTGTTAGGTTGTCTTTGGTTCTTAGAGGAAGTACTGTCAGACCAGATGAGAAAAATTCATTGAAACTATTTATGTTTATCTATACAAGAAGTCACATGTATTATAGGATTTTTTTGTTTTTTTTGATAGTTTATAGTATGATGCCTTGAGTTCTTTTCAGACACCCTTATTGTTATTTTACCTATCATTTTCTCCTGAATTCACATTTTTCCACCTAAGGAGCCCTCTCTTCCCCATTTTCCTGATCATACTCTGCAATGCCCCACTCTACTGCAGCCTACCATGATGGTCCCATTTGACTTGCCTGGTTTCTGTATTTACTACAGGTTATGTACACACATAACCTGAAGATTTGAAGCTAGAAACCTCCAAGGGAAACCATGGGATGCTTGTTTTTCTGGATCCAGGTTACCTCATTGACTGTGATCTCTTCTAGTTCCATCCATTTACCTGCAAAGGTTGTGGTTTAATTTTTCTTCCCAGCTAAATAGTATCTCATAGTGTATACATACCACATTGTCATTATGTATCCATTGGTTGAAGGACATTTAGGTAGGCATTGTAATTAAAGGCAGGATAAATAATGCACTCAGGTAGTCACAGATTTCCACTTAACTTTTAAGTAACAAGTTACAAGGCGGGATTAAACAAGGAGTCTGTTCTTGTGCTGTAAATGTTACCCAACTGCAAATGTAAAGCTGAATAGTGAGCCAAAATTACCAATTTAAACCAGAGTTGCTTTAATTAGATGCTCAAGGCAACAGCTCAGAAATTAAGGAGGGAGTAAAGTTTAGACATACCCAGTGGCTGCTGGATTACAGGTCTGGAAGCAGCTTTCCAGGGCTTGGGATGACACATGTCAGTGCCTAGCAAAGGTAAGTTCCCTGCAGTCTAGGGAACATGGCTTGTCTCAAAGACCCAAACAGATAGAAATCTTAGGCAGCACTGTTCTTCCCACAGGTATCAAAGGGAACAGAATATGCCAGTGTGGAAACTATTGAAGACAGTTGATACCTGGGAGTGAACCCAGGAACAACATCTCTGCTTCACAATCTTTGGATGCCCTGGTCAAACACATGTTGTATGACATTAGCAAATAGAGCGGTCAGGGCTAGGTGAAGTCCTGAGATTGCTGTGCCGTGATGTCGTTCGTTGCTTTATAAGAAGAGGAAAGGGGATCCCAGTCGGCATGCTTGCTCTGTTTCGCTATGTGGTGTCTGCAGGGTCCTGGTTGGATGTAAAATCTCCGTCTCGAACTTGCCCACTTCAGAAGCATGAACTGCATCACTTAGAAATTAGCCCGCAGTTGTTTTTATAGTGGCAGAAAAGATTCGGCTAGCATCTTTGCTCACAAATGTAGAAAAAAAATAGAGAAAAAGCTTCTGTGGCTTGGACGGAAAGAGGTTTAGAAAGCCTTGATTTCCTGAGGGGTTTTCTTACCGAATGTATTATCTAAAATTAATAGAAAAGTTGCTAGTCATCCTATTTTAAGCATTTTTTTCCTTATTCTCCTGCCTTCTTTCTTTCTCGTGGAGTCAGTCCTGATGATCCTCACCCCTTTGCCCCTAACATCTGACAAGGCACTGGCTGAAGCAGACGAGTTACCAGGAAGGCATAAGCGCAGTCACGTGCTCAAAGCCTCCATGCTGCCTTATCCCCTTGTGGCTCTTTAGGTTTACCTCTCACTTAGCCTCACTCCCCTGTAGGCTTCGGACAATGGGCAGAAAGAATGGCACTCAAAGAGCCCAGGACAGCAGGGCTCATGACTGTTGGGTGATTGTCTTCCAATGGTTCCTGGTTTCTTAGACATGATGGGATTTTTGTACATCCTCCATTTCCAGTGGTAATTTAACAGGTGCAATGCCTATGGCAAGGTGAAAAACAGTTTTTGTTTGGTTTTCCCCACTTTGTGACTGGTATAGACAGCTGTATGGATTACTTTTTTTGTTGCCATGATGAGATACCACACCCCAGAGTGACTTCAAAGAGTTTATCTTGGCTTATGTTTCCAGAGGAATGTGTCTTTATGGATGGGAGGTGTGGCTGCAAGCAGCAGACATGGTGACAGGAACAGAAAGTTGAGAGCTCACATCTTCGGATGCAAGCAGAGAGAGTGACGTGGAGGTACTAGGGAGACTTTTAATGTCACAGATCTTCCCCACAGTAGCACACTTCCTCCAGCAAGGCTCTCCCACTTAATTCTCTCCCAACAGCCCTGCCAGCTGGGTAGGTACAAGTGTTCAATTGCCCAAAACTATGGGGTGTTTCTCATTCAAACCATCTAATGGTAACCTGAATCTTCTACCGCCTGACATCTTTGCCTACCCCGGTTTCAGATCCCCATGCTACAACCCTGGAGGAAATGAGGTAAAGCAGGGGTCAGGAGCTAGTGGGGGAAAGAGAAAGGACCCCCCCCAAAGAGTGGAATTACTGTTCTTACAGGGACCCCAGAATGCCACCTCCCTCCTTCAGCCACTCTGGGTATCCAGAGGCTTTTTGTGGGACCAGAAGAAGTCCGCCCATTGTAGGGGGACACCTAATATTTTGGGAGAGCTTTATCCTGGGCAAAGCCAGAGCATATTTCTGCTTATAGTATCTTGCTGTAGTGACCAAGAAAAAGCCCTAACAGAAGGAATTATTTCCGGAAGAGACTATACTTACAGTGTAGAGAGCCATCCTTCACAGGCTGCTTTCCAAGTGTTTTCCTCAGTTTACCTCCTCCATTCATCTCTGTAGCCCAGATCTGCAGTTTACACCTGCGTACCAGCTACCAAAGACTTCGGGTGTGCACGATTGTGTTCTACACACACTTACACACTATATTGTGCCCATTCATCATATAGCAATCAGCTTAAGCCTCCTGTTTCCTTTCTACAGAAGTGTGTGTGTGTGTGTGTGTGTGTGTGTGTGTGTGTGTGTGTGTGTGTGTGTGTTAAAAAGGCTAAGAGAAGTTTCCAAAATCCTTACCAGACTGACTCCCGCCATTGCCTTTCCCTGGCAGGCGGGGGCGCGCTTCACACACCTCCACAAGCCTGCGTTCATAAGGGTTTTGGAGCGCACTAGGTCCAGCTGTAAAAGAATGTGCCAGCCTTCTGCACACGTACTCTGGAGCTCCCTGATGTGTGGAATAACGCTGAACAAACGTGGTGATTGTGAATGAACCTGGGAGCGCTTTGGGTTGGCGATCCTGGAATCCAAACTTGGCCACCTTGAGAGAAAGCTGGGAAAATAGAAGTGGGTTTGGAGTTCCGCTGGGCTCTACCCTTGGAGGAGGGTGCTGGCCTGAGAGATGTGCTGAAGAAACAAAGGCGCTGTCAGGACTGTGGCTGGGCGGAGGTCTGAAGGGCAGTGACTAGGCTGGGGTAGTAGGCGCCAGGATGGGACTCTAAGGACCCAACATGTGGTTTAGGAGAGTGCAGTACTCACTGCCAAGACTGACTGACTGCAAGGCGCCCTGGTGCAACCATGGAGATATCACGTGTGTCCCATAGTAACCCGAAACCACATTATTTATCAGCTGCCACGCAGGCTCCTCCCGCTTGCCCCTAGCTCCTCCACCAGACTCTTAGGGAACGTGTGGAGTCTGGCTGCCTGTGCCACTGCTCCCTGCTCTGCGGGGAGCAGCCTGGGGCTGGTGCCTGATCATCCCTCCTAATAGCGAGCCGGCTCCACCCACCAAGATCACCCTGGAGCCTGTTTGTAGTCACCCTCTTGCTGACTGATTTCCCCCCCCCCGTCCCCCGTCCCCCCCAACAGCTAAGCTAGATGAAGCGTGCTGCAGCCTGGGGCTTCCAGGTCCTGCTCAGCAGAGACTGAGGCCAGCACGCGCACGCGTGTACACACACACACACACACACACACACACACACACACACACACACTTCTGGGTGTCGCCGCCCTTGGGGACCTGCGCTGCCAGCCAAGCATCCCCGCCCAGAGTCCTGGAGTGCACAAGGCACTTGCCACGCCGCTGTCACTCACAGCGTGTTGAGAGCCAGCTCTGAGGACAAGCACGCCTTTGCTCTCAGGCAGCAGGCAGCCACATCCTCGATCCGCAGCTCTCAGCTTGCTTTTTGTTACAAGCCGCACCCCCAGCGCCTGGCTCCCGATTCCGCTTTCCTGGCAGCCACTGGGAAGAGTTGATTTCTTGGGATCTACCTGTGAACCCAGAGGGACAGGAAAATCAGGACGTGACAGAATTGTGTTTTCTTCAAAACGGCCATCTCCACCCAGTAATCACAGCTTCAGTCCTTACTTGGGTCCTCACCAGAACAATGGATTAAGTTACTCTTCTCTGGACCAGAAGTCAGGTTCAAGACTTGGGACAGAATGAAGGAAAAGGCAATGATCAAGACTGCTAAAATGCAGGGCAACGTGATGGTGAGTGCTCCGGTTCGCAGGGTGGGAATCCACACTGAGAAGCAGTGTGTTGTGGGGCAGACCTCAGGAGTCCTCAATTTCCGGGAGACCTGGTTGGTGTTCACACACTGCAGGACTTCCCACTGGAACCTGAGGGTGTGAATGAGCCAGCATCTGTTTGCAAATGGGAAGTTGGTGGCTTGCCGGTTGCTGTCTTCTGGGCATGTGGCTTTGTTGCTTTTTGGGCACAGTCTGCTCTCTTGCCTGTGTGTCTGCTGAGTTTCAAATACATCCCCAGGGCTGTTCTGAGGCAAGCACAGGGAAGGGAGGTCTCTTCAGACAGGAAGTGGCCCTGGTCTCCTGGGTGCAAGTCAGGGTTGAGACCTGTGGGATTTCAGTCTTCACTGTGTGTATCTTTGCCCTGGAGGCAAGCACCACATTTACAACTGCCAGGGTCTGCCTGTTCCCCAGATTTGGGAAAGATGTTTGCCCGAAAGAGAACTGTCTCTAAGGTAGGGGGCAGTGATTACAAGTCCCTCTGAAGGACAGAAGACCTCTGGGGATTCCCAAAACCTCAGGACTGTGGATCAAGGGATATCTTGGCAGTGACAACATTGTCAACTTGAGGACCACTGTCCTTCCTTGTCTGTAAGATGACTCTAGCCTGCTTGTGGCTGACTTATCTGACATCAGTACCCCTGCTGTTAGTGCCAGTGGCCTGAGGCATGGACCCCAGAGGTCAGAGTGCAGGATTCTCCTGTTAAGGACAGGGAGATTGCTGTCTGAGTTGAGAGTTGAGCAGAAATCCTGTGGGTGTGTTTGCTTGAGTGATGTTTTAGCCCTTGAGGTGTTGATATGAGATGAGGGCCCCATGTGTTACCCTGTGGGTTTTTGCTTTTGTATGAGGCAAGAGAGAGGAAAGATTGACATGCTACTTCAGAACAGCCAGCAGGCAATGGAAGAATGCTTATCTAGCAAGGCCTGGAGTTGTTTACAAAAGTGGGTTGAGTCTGGGGTATGCTGGTGGGTAGGCATGCTTGGGAGAACCAGTCTGCCTGACTTGAAAGTCTCTCTTTAAAGGGAGGGAGACAAAAAGGGAGAATGTGCCCCGATTGTAAAAAGTCTCCTACCCTCAGCAAGGCACCTGTTGCCTGGCACAGGCAAGCTGCAGGCTTAGCTCAGAGCCTGACTTTAGGACAGAAAGAGTGGCTGTCCTACTGTGACGTGACTGAGAACTGTGTTGATACCGCACTCCACAAGCCCTCATTCCGTGCCTCTTCCAGGTCTATCCAATTTAGTTGCCTGTTTGTGAAGATACGCCTGCTTTCTTTATTTCTTCAGCCTTCTTTTGGTCTGTTAGGATAATCAGCATAGTTTTGTATAAAAAGGGCATAAGTGTGTATTGAGCATACCCACTGTCTAATGCCCACACCACGGTCCTTTTTCAGAACCTGCCATAGCCTGCTGATAGAACCGGAGCATTTAGGTATGAGACTACAGACATGGGTTAAGATTACTTCTGTAAATAACATGTTATCGGTGGTCATAGAAATCTATTATCAAATGAGTGTTTCTAGTCCTAGCTGGCCTGGGACGCTGTAGCATAGAGATGTCTTTATACTGTAGCTCTTAAAGATTCGTGAAGCCCTTTCCTCACTCTCTCCCTCCCAGAGGCTCAAAAGCTTGCTCATCATGTACCTTGCTTGCTCTTTGAATATGGTTGCCCACGTGACACCTGTACTCATCCTCTTCCCGGTCCCCCTCCCTGCCTTGGTTATTAGAGTTAGTCGAACCGAGCCCAGGGGATTCTGCAGCAACCAGCATTTTATCCATCATCTGTTGGAACGAGAGCAAGATGAGATGTAAGCTCGCTATACTTTTAAATGCTCTATCAACTCTTAAGTCGCTAAAAGAGTCTGGTTTGTAACTCATTTGAATATCATGCTCCCACTAAGTCTCTGCGGCTTCCATCGAATGATATTTTCACACTTGTGCCACTAATTTGGGGCTTCTGGATTCCTAATTTTTTCATCAGTTGCCCTGGAAGGCTTGTTAATCACAGCCTCGTCTGGGTAGGATGACTGGCAGTTCTGGGCACTCCAGGCTTGATTGGAATTTAGGTGATATTTAACATTCACTGTGAGGACGGCGTGGTTTATGCCTGGTTCTGACAGGCGAGTGCTCGGACATCGCACTGCCTCAGAGAGCAGCAGAGTGCCTCCCAGTGAGTGGCTTCAGGGCATCCACCTGCACACAGAGACAGATGAGCACGCCAGCCTGAGCACTAGGAGCTTAGAGCTGATTTCATGAACAGGGAGACAGAGTTCCCTTGACCCTCCCAGTGGGCTGTGAGGACTCCAAACCCAGTCACAGCCGTGCGCTGCACGCCTCTCCTGCCAGCTCTTCCCACATGTGGTTCATTGAGTAGCCCTCCCAGGTCTGCAAACCCATGTATCACCAGAAGCCCTATAAAGACTAGACAACAATTCCCGGCTGACCCTGTCCACCCCACATTGCCCAGCTGAAGACCCATGCTTACCACAGATTGTATTCCCTACACATTATTTTAGAAGTTCATCTTCAGTCGCAGTTGGGCGGCTTAGAGAAGGCAAGTGTGTGTCTGTGCTCCCCGGTCTTGTTTTGTGCTAGCCAATGAATACAAAGAAATGACAGGGGTGAGAGCAATCCTCAGCTTCCCTTCCGTTCTTGACAGACATCTACTTCACAAACTTCGAATGCTGGGAATATGAACAGACTAACCTTTCAACTCACCATGCCACACACGGAGAGAGAAATCGAGACATTTCGTTCTTATAGACCAAAACATTATTTTGAAAGTAATGCTATTTTGCTGACGTCTTTTCTTGAAACATCTTAGGCCCTCGGCTTGCACTCCAGTGTCCCTTTATTGTGGACACGTTGCTATTGCACTAACGTTCAGGGCTGTCTCCTCTGGGAGTAGGTCTGGTGGGCAGCTTTACCGTAGAAAGGCCATTGTTTCATGTTAAATCTTCCTGCTCTGTGCCTGTGAGCTTTACCCTGATGCTGGGTTGCTGGGTAAATGCTGGTTCAGAGCCAAGTCTAGGGGCTTGCTCTGGTCCTCGGTGCCTGCCTTGGTGAGTGGGGGGAGATCAGGGTCTCTGTGTTTCTGCAGGGTCCAGAGATCTGCAAGACTCCTGGGTCCTTGAGACTCTCATGGCCAATCAACACTGGCAATAAAGGAAGCTGGGACCTGGGAATTCTTGGCACAAGAAGAACTAAAGTTTTCCTTGTGGCTTCTGGACCCCAGTGTGTGCCTTTTGTCACTGGCTATGTGTTCCTGTCACACTGTGAATCCAGCAACGGCTCACATGCACTGCTTTCCCCTTCCTGCTTTGGGTGATGCTCCTGGATCAGAACTGTCCAAAGTCGGGGTTTTCTTTCTTTCTGGCTCGTGGACTCCAGTGACCGAGACAGTCCACATAGAGTGGGTAGAGTGAGCAGAGAGTCTTTGAGGTTTTTAGGCCACACCCTTCCTTAACCCCTCCCTGAAAATAATAACTGCTTGGGAGATGAATTATAAGGAAGTAGCCTCTCTTGGATAAAGGGTTCCTCTGTCCCTTATTGGCACCCTGCCACTGCCCTCCCCCCGTTCCTTGGTGATGTGAAGCTCCTCACAGCGGCTATCAACACAGTCTTTGCTGTTTAGTGTTTGGGGAGGATGTGCCTTCTGAAAATGGGCCCAGGTACGACTCAGAAGGTCCAGGTTTCTGAGCATTCTCCCTGTGTGCCGAATGAGGAGACTCAGGTTGATTTCCTCTGCTTCCTGACTCTGCAGCATCTCTTCTCAACAGCTTCCATCTCAGCACTCTTCCTAAAATACAGCTTCCTGTCTATGTAGGGAAGCCAGCTGGACATCCGTCCGTGCCACACATAACTTCCCAGGAGCAGGAGCATCTTAAATAGATGATCCACAAGAGAAAATGTGCAAAGTTGGGGCTGGGGTCATATTTCAGTTGGGAATTGATTGCCATGTAAGCGTGTAAGCATGACTTGAGTCCAGCACCCACATCAAAAGTAGGGCATGGGCACACCTCTGGAATACCAGCCCTGGAGAAGTAGAGACAGAGTGATCCCCAGAGCTTCCTAGCCATGCAGTTCAGTTCTAGGGAGAGA
>JAQHUG010000159.1:2063133-2075201 GCA_028555095.1 Dicrostonyx torquatus
TGTGTTTGGACCCATCAATATGCTAAATTAGTGACTTGTTGCCCAAAGCCACTCCCCTTCCTGGAGTCAGTCTGCCTATCCGCCACTCTGCTCTATACCTGTTCGCCATTAATGTTTTGGGGTTTTTTGTTTTTGTTTTTTCGAGACAGGGTTTCTCTGTGGCTTTGGAGCCTGTCCTGTAACTAGCTCTTGTAGACCAGGCTGGCCTCGAACTCACAGAGATCCGCCTGCCTCTGCTTCCCGAGTGCTGAGATTAAAGGCGTGCACCACCACTGCCCAGGTCACCATTAGTGTTTGAGCTCTGTTATTATTCAGGGAAATAATGCACTGTGAGACATTATGGCCAAGTACAAACGCCACTGCTGGCCATTCTCCAGGGCTGCTCATCTGGGGGCATCTGCTAACTAAAAGGTTAGGAGAATTTTCTGAAAGACCATTCAGAAAAGACTGAGCTTGGGAGCAAAGTTCAGTATTCTCTTGTCTGGAAACATTCCTTCAAGTTCTAACGGGCCGGACAGCCTGAGAGACGGCTATGGCAGCCTGAGAGATGGCTCCATATACATTTTTATCCTAAAATCAAAGGGTTTACCCAGTTCATGGAAGGAAGTAACTCTGGCCTCTATGCCCTTTTGATTTGGAGAGGAAAATTAATTCACCTCAGAACATTTGTTTCATTTCAATTTAATAGTTTAAAATACATGTACAGTGTAGGAGAATTTAGTGAAATCTTTTGGTTGTAGGAACCAGTGCTATCTGGTTAGCAAGAGGGCACCTACAAAGTGAACCACAAGCTCACACCCTGTATGTCCTGTGTCTATGCTGTGCTAAGCCAGCAAGGGCACACAGGGCCAGCCAGCACCCCTTTACCATCCAATTTCTCTCCCTCTGGGGGTTGGGAGACCTCTCCTCAAGAGCACAGTAGGTTTTAGAATGACTGTGTTATAGAACCATCTGGAAGAAACCCAGGGGCATCTGTGAGCTGGAAAGTTGAGACTCATTGAGAATGGAAGCTTTCAACCTCACAACAGCACCGCCATTTTGTCCAACGCCTCATGCTCAGGGGACATGGAGTCAGTTATCCAGGCTGTGTCCAGCAGAGTAGGATTAAGGGAGCTTCTCACCTGCTGCTGGGGCAGAGGCTGATGCAGATTGTCATCAGGCCCGAGGACATAATCAGAACATTGACCGAGAAGGCTCCTGACAAGTGCACAATCAAGTCAGTCAAGCTAGGAACTGAACACTGGTCCTCTGGAGGAACAGCCAGTGCTCTAACCACTGAGCTATCTCTCCAGCCCCTTCCTTTATCTGTTTTAAATTAAATTCTCTCCCTTCCCCTCTTACTAGTGCCATAGCTCACCTGTGGAGGTCAGAGGACAGTTTGCAGTTGTTGGTTCTCTCCTTCTACCATGGGATTCCTCTGGTTGAAACCAGGTCCTCAGGCTCCACAGCAAACGCCTTTACCCTATGAGACCTCTGGGGTCCTTGATCTTGTCTATGACCCACTTGAAAATTTATTTGCAACCAAATGGAAACAATGTAGCAGTAGCAGAGACTCTGGAGGTAAAGGTAGTAGGACCAGCAGAACAGGTTCTAGAATTTTTCCATGAATTATGAAGTCCCATTCAGGCTCCCCTCCTTAGTCAAGAGTGATTGTACGTCTGTCTTTTTAGTGTTGTCTTGGGACACACTGCAGACGTGACCCTCCATGCCAGAACACAGACACTGATGGCCTTGACCTTTGCTACCACTGTCCTTACCTCCTCCTCTTTCTATCTTCGCTGGCTGCCACTGTTTATAGGGAAAGAGAGAAAGTAGGTAAACCTTGGCTGGTGAAGGGCTTGCTTCACAAGCTTGGAGACCTGTGAACCATGTGAGAAAGGCAGGCATGGTGCTATGAGTACTGGGGAGGTAGAAACAGGCAGATTCCTGGAGTTACTGGCCAATCAGTCTAAACTGCCCCGCTAGCTCCAGGCCAGTGAGACGATTTCACAAAGCAGGGTGGAATGCACCTGAGGAATGACAGTGGAGGTTGACCCCTGGCACGTGTGTGCGCCACCACACACACTCACTCACACACACACACACACACACACACACAATGCACACACCCCAAAACAGAAACTAGATGGCACAAATATGTATTATGACCCAGGCAGGGTTGTCAATGGCATGCGCACACTTTAGCTTTGTTGTACACCTCGCTCATACCCAACGCATGGTGTTCATACATCCCTGAAATAGACGGTGCTCACTCTGTCGGGCACAGCTGCCCATCTGCTGAGTAAAAGACGTGGTGGACGCCATCACTTTGATTGCTCGACTTCGCAGCTACTAAATAAAAATAACAGCACTGTGATAAGACAGGGGTGCCAAGGATACTCCTGTTTCCAGTCGAGTAATACTCATCTGTGAAAATCAAAGGGCACTGCTGACATGCTGAGCTGGCTGTGGAGTCAGGTTGGCCCTGCACCAACCAGCTGCACTGGCTGCAATTGCTATGGGCATGACCTGGGGGAGAAGCTGGGGCTGGCAGCATCTTCACTGGAATTGCAGCTAAGAATTAGACACTTGCCCTCTCTCCTCACCTCTCCCATGGCTATAGACAAGACTATCTTTTAGGAAACAGAACACTTACTTCAAATACTTGTTATTGCCTGATGTTGTTTGTATGTGAAGAGCCTGTAGTGAAACTTCCCAGCCATGAACTCACATAAACCAAACCAACACGTGCCTGCCTTCATTCCTGCAAAGTGCTTTGATTGTACCCTAGATTCTCAGTGCTGAGTAAAAAGAAATTTAGTACAGATAAGAATAATTTTTTGCAGTTCATGAGTATTCCAAAATTCTCCCTTTTCTAATCATGTAGAGAAACACACACAGCCCAGAACATGGGCAAGGCTCCAGGGAGCTTATGAATGGGGAGCTTCTGAACCACCTCTTCCTGACTCTGCCTTTGCAGCATCTCCAGCCTCTTCAGCAGCAGCTGTAGGCGTGGACATTTTTGCTGTTACTGACACCATCTGCTTATTAGAATCTTCTAGTAGGGAAGAAAGAAGACCTTCCTCGGCTCACAGCAATGGGAAGACATGAAAACCCAGGGTGTTAGCTACCTGTCTCTTGCTGTGACAGAACAATGATCAAATGCAATGCATGTGAGCAGGGAAGGGCTTGTTTTGGCTCTCCGGCTGTGAGAGTGGGAAGCAGTTGGTCCCATGGTCTTTCCAGCTAGGAATCCAGGAGATGAGAGCTGATGCCCAGCTGGCATCACTCTTCTCTTATTCAGTCTGCCCAGCCAACCTTTGGGTGGATCTTCCCTCCTTAGTTAAGCCTCTTTAGAAACAGGCAGACATGTGTTTCCTGGGTGGCTCCCAATCCGGTCAGACTGACAGTGAAGACCTACCCTACCTGCCTGCACTGCTGTGCTACCTCATCCACCAATAAAGGTTTCCTGGGAGTGCCTGAAATGCGGGAATGTTGTACGGCTTCTGTCCTCACTGCAAGGCCAGCCCAGTCTGCACTCTGGAGCTACAGAGAATATTTCTCTAGACAGATGAAATGTTACAAAAATGCATGGAGCAATTCAGCTTCGTTAACATAAGTGGAAAAGAGACAATTGAAGTCACAATGAGAAAACACCCAGTGAAGTCTAAGGTTTTACAAAGATTTCTAGGGCTGATTTTTGGAGTAGGTGCTTAGCAAGGAGACCCTGTGTGCCTGTGTGTGCACAGCCGGCAGGGAGGGACGTTAAAACTTGGAAACTTAATGGTAGGCTAAAAGTTGAGGATAATCTTACTAGCTAGCCGTCTAACTTCTGAGTATTTCTCAAGTGAATCCCTGTCAGATGTTCCCCCAATGAGAAATTTGTAAGAATGTTTCTGATGGAAATGTTTTTAGTGACCTGAAGCCTGAACTGGTTGACCCTCTATTGACAGGGAGGACACATAAATACACTTGTCTTTAAGTAGCTAGCAGAATACTATTCGGCAAAAATTTAATGACTTGACATTATCAAACAAACTTATACAAAAGAAGGCAGGCTTAAAAGAATATAATGTTTGAACAGCATGGAAGAAGGGATAGAAAGGAAAGGAGGAAGGAAGAGTGTCAGAGAACCCTGACTTCTGGGCAAGATGGTCCTCGCATCCTTGGGCTCACAGCAACTACGATTACCTGCATAGGAGCCGCATAAGACTGGGAACACAGATATCCTCTCATGGAAGGAGGAGGGCCTCACTGGACCACCCATCTCTGAGGATTTCACTAGGGTGGGGGGGATATTTTCTTAAGTATTGTAGCCACTAGTGAGGTGTTCGTGATCCTGTAAACAACCTTTAACCTTTACTCCTGTAAGTAACCCTAGTGAAACTTAATGTATCAAAACACAAAAACAAAAAACAGAAAGAAAGAAAAAAAGATAAGAAGGTGGAAGGCATAAGAAAGATGGGTACTGTTGGGAAGAGGAAAAGAATGGAGATGGGGAACAAAAGAGGGTAAAGATGTGATTATTACTTGTATACATGTGTTTTAGTTCTACTGCTGTGAGGAGAAATCATTACCAAGGCAACTCTTAAAAATGGAATCATTTGCCGGGCGGTGGTGGCACACGCCTTTAATGCCAACATTAGGGAGGCAGAGGCAGGCGGATCTTTGTGAGTTCGAGACCAGCCTGGTCTACAAGAGCTAGTTCAAGAACAGGCTCCAAAGCTACAGAGAAACCCTGTCTCGAAAAACCAAAAAAAAAAAAATCATTTAACTAGGGTCTTGATTACAGCTCTAGAGGGTTAGTCCATGATCATTACTGCAAGAAACAGAGAGACATGGTTTTGGAGCAGTAGTTTTAAACTTTACATCCTGACCCACAAGCAGCAGTTAGAGATAAAGACAGACAGACAGGCAGACTAGGCCTTGGGTAGGCTTTCCACCCTGAGTGACACAACTCCTTCAACAACAAGGTCACACCTTCTAATCCTTCCCAAACACTTCTATCAACCGGGAGCCAAGCATTCAAATATATGAGCCTATGGGAGCTATTCTGTTCAAAACTACTACAGCATGTGTGAAAATGTCCTGATGGAACCCATTACAGAAATTAAATTGCTAATATAAAGAGCAACAGCAATGCATGAGTATGTATTTGTACAACTAAAATTGTAAGTGCTATAAAAAAAAAAAACAGGTATTGGTATGATATCTGTGATGGAAGATGAAATTTTCAAAAGAAAGAAAAGTAAGGAATTACGTATGATCATGCAAATTATAATCCTGGTTCAGCGTTGTGAGGATCTGAGACTGTTGGGGTGCAGGGCCCACATATCGATAGAGAACATAGAAAACGTGGTTGACTATGTGTGTCTTTATCATCCACTCGGAGAAATTCACATCTGATTTTCAATGCTGAGGATATGGTGGCATCTGTCTCATCTAAGGTGCCCTTTTCAGTGGTCTCATGGTACACGGGCTGTGAGACCCTCAGATGCTTACTTTTCTTAGTGTGAATATTCCATTTTAAATTTGGGTTACAGAATAGTGCTTGCAAGGGTAGAATTAGGGTGGGAGATGTCTTTCATTCTGGAGTTTTGTTATGAAGAAGAAAAATCAGATTCTTTTCTCCGGGGGTTTATTCTTTAGGTGTAATTATTTAGTGTGTGTGTTTGCTTTTAATGCTTCTTCTGGGAAATGTTAATGATCACAGATTGGACACCCGTTCTAGCCTCAGCCTTGAAGGTTTCTGATGGAGCCTTTATCGATGCATCTGTAGGAGATATGTTGACATGCTCTTGAGCAAAGTCTAACATTCCCTGTTACAATAACAATGCCAAAGAGAGTTAATGCATTCGGAAACTTTTATGGGACCTAAAAGATTAGAAGTGCTGAGAAATATTCCAAAACCACTGTGCAGATATTGGTGGAATGGAATTTTCCAGAATAGTTATGCCTGGAAATGGATTCTGTGCTGGGTGTGTAAGAACTAAAGTACTGAGAGGTCCACAGCTTGGAAACCATCTTCCATCTCCTCGAGTGGTGAATGCAATATCTGAAACAATGACCACTGTGGTTAAAAGACAAAGCAGAACAGAATATTGGGGTGAGAAGCCATGATCAGTCAGCTGATGACGGCCAAAAAGCTACCTATTGC
Source organism: Dicrostonyx torquatus (assembly GCA_028555095.1). NCBI lineage: Eukaryota > Metazoa > Chordata > Mammalia > Rodentia > Cricetidae > Dicrostonyx > Dicrostonyx torquatus. The sequence continues at coordinate 2,069,270 of JAQHUG010000159.1, forward strand.
TTGAGAAACATCAACTTCCATTAGGACCGAGTGGAAAAAATTCAGGAGATGTGCCAGTCAGCTTTCCATAACTATGATGAAATACCTGAGATTATACATGCAACTGTTAAGAAAGCAAAAGTCTTATTTGGGGCATGTTTTTAGAAGTTCTGATCCATTGTTATTCAGCCCTACTGAGATATGAGTGGCTATGTCAAACCCATAGTGTTGGGCACGCTTCTCCCACTTGTGTTCCACATTCAGAAGCTCAAGTAAAAAAGAGATATTAATGATCAATGATTGTTAATTCCTGTTATTTACTGGTGTTGTTTGCTGTGGAACAATCTTGTAAATATAAATCTTGTATTTATACTGTAAAAAAAAAAAGAAGCTCAAGTAAAGAAGAAGGGGCAAGACAGATAGGTTGATGCTGTCACAAAAGCTGTGTGACTACTATTCATTGAAGATGAACCTGCACAGAATGTCATGGGAGGGCACCAGGTCCCCAGGTCGAGCAGAACTGCTCATCTCATGGTGGCAGGGAGCAAAGAGTGGGGAGAGTAGGACCAAGAGTCCCCAAGTCACTTTCCAAAGCTCGCCCACAATAGCTCCAGCTTCTTCCACCAGGCCTGCTGGAATCTAAATGTTGTGGCTGTGATGAAAGAGTCAGACAAAAAGCAACTTGGGAGAGCAAGGGGTTTCTCTGCAAATCGGTCTTACAAATCAATGTGGAATGGAGCTTTCAGTGACGATTTCTTCTATGGGAGTGGATTTCCTGTTGGATTTCAGCTTGTCATCCCAGTTTACAGTCCCTTATTTTGAGGAAGTCAAGGCAGGCACTTCAAATAGCATCCCGCATTACATCTACACTGAGGATCAGGAGAATGGTTGCACACATGATCATTCGTTTGCTGGTGCTCAGCTCACTTTCTGCACTCTTACACAGTTGAGGACCCTTGCCTCGGGAATGGTGACACTCGCAGCGGTTGAGTCTTCTTACATCAGTTAACTTAATAATTAAGACAACCCCCCACAGACATGCCCACAGGGCAATACAATATAGACTGTACCTCGCTGGGAGTCTCCCCAGGGGATTCTAAATTTTGTTGAGTTGACAATAACTTCCCAACAGTGTCTCAGACTGGTGACGGAGCATTCAGCACATGGACCTTCAGGTGACATTGAAAATCTAATCCATAATGGTGGAGCTCTCTTTAGATCCCTGCGGATTTCTTCCTGGAACCCAGTGTGAACAATGTGTACTGAGTCTCTTCTCTGAAGACAAATTCTAGATTAGTATGGATCACTGCAGGTTCATTTTACAACGAATATTGTCCGCATAGATTTTGTGACAGCATCAACCAATATTTCTCACTCCTTCTTCTTTTCTCGAGTTTCTAAATGTTGAACACAAGTGAAAGAAGCGTGTCCAACATTACAGGTTTGACCTAGCAAAAACGCTATTTGACTGTGAGAAGGTTCTGGTTTTCTTGTGTGGCTCCAGTATTTGAGTGTGGAGATTGTGAAACACACCAACAATGGGCAGATTCATGGGAGAAAATGCATGCAAGTTTATTGATGCAGAAGTCCACAAGAGCCATACACAGTATGAAGCTCAAAGAGGGGGTCCGATGGTCAAGGCTCCAGTGCTTTCAGAGGTTGGTTTGTAGTAGGGGTGGCAAACAAGTTTGAAGGAGGCATAGGGAAAACAAGTGGACCAGTGGAATCTGCAGTACCATGGGACAAAGGTCCTTGCTGCTGCAGGTGGGTGTGACTTTTGAATTGTTGTGTGATAATTTGATCGTATTCTGACAATAAAGCTTGCTTGGAGTCAGAGTGTGGAGCTAGCCACTAGCCGACCAAACTTAACCAGAGAGATCTTGGATTGAGGACAAACAGGAGACAGGAAGTAGTAAGGCGGGGTTGAGAGGGGATCTCAAGCCTTTTGGATTGAGGAACAGCGGAGAGAGGAGGTGACTGGTGGCTTCTCCACTCCTCTGATCGTTCGGGTTTTTACCCCAATATCTGACTCCCAATTTTTTACTGATAAAGTACAATTCGATAATGCATCATAAAGAGGGTTTATTTGTCTGTGGTGTCAGCTCAGCTTTCCTTGGTTAGTGGCATTTCAGAAAAACCTGATGGCAACTCTGTTCTTGGTGTGTCTCATCTTTAGGTCAAGAGCGATCAATAGGAAGACCATTCCCTGCATCACTGGCCCTTTATTCTGGGACTCCCAGTCTGAGGTCCAAAGCAATTTATTTGAGGATATTGTTTTCTGAGACCTAACAGGTGCCTTCTGGAATTCCCCTGAGGTATATTTATAGTTGAGCCCATTGAGGAAAGTGTAATTATAACCCAAATCTTCTCTCAACTCAGAAATCTTCTCTGTAAAGATCATAGAGACAAATAATACTTTCAGTGTTTGAGGAAGCATTAGGCAGAATGTGGCACCTCACAGGCGGTATGCTCAAAGATGGCACAGCAAGAAATGCTGCTTCGCTATGCAGTCAGGAAAATGAAACCCATTAAATTCCTGTTTCCAAGATACACAGAAGCAGAAGTTTCTGTACCAGAGAAAAATGCTTCGATACCATCATTTGTCAGTTGATCCAAACTCATCTGATAGTTAAGATGAGTATCTGTATTGGCTGTGTATGGTTTCATCCTGAGAAAAATCAAACTCTCCTGTCTCCTTGGTACGAGGTGGCTTTGCATCCTGGAGGAAGGTACCCAAGGAGGCTAGCCTGTGAATCTGGGAAAGAAGAGAGTTCCTCCTTCAAAGCAGGTTCCAAAACTCAGGGTAATGTATCCCTGGACCACAGGCTGACAGAGGTAATCTAAGCCAACCACAAAAAGATCCGTTCCAAAGAGATGACACGGTGTGAACATGTTCGGTGAGGTAAATTCTCTAAGAAAAGGGAGACAAGACATGTGAAAAGGATGAGGAGAGTTAAGCCTCTTGTTTTTAATTTGTGTCTGTCTCACAAGCAGAACATTGTGGCCAGGACACCACAGATGCCCAAGCTTATGGATACTGAATCCCCGAGGTGTCAGTTTGGTTTGTCGGGAACGGATCCTGCTGGATGGGATTCATTACTTTTTCTAATTGAACAGTAAGAAAACACCAGAGCAGGACACTTGGGGTGGGGTCTTCTGTGTCCTGTAGTCAAAGCGTCAGTTGCCATCCAACATTGGGTGGAAGAATTCTGAAGGATAAACTCAAGGACATTGAGCGAAGGAGGCAAGCAGCTGCCAAGCCAAGCTATCCAGGAGCCTCACTGGAAGGCTGATGTTCATTCAGTGCTAAGTGTGGCAGGCAGGATGTAAACCCTCTGTATGGTGCTGCTCACTAACCCATCCAACCCTCTGCACATGGCTGCTCGCTTACTAACCCATCCAACCCTCTGCACATGACTGCTTGCTTCCTAACCCATCCAACCCTCTGCACATGGCTGCTTGCTTACTCACCAGACTTCTTCTCACTGGCCTCTGAATATAAGTAATACTTCCAATGAAACTCAAGAAAGTTCAGTCTGGAAGTCTTCTAAGTAATAGAGAGAAGGCCAGCATCCAGCTCAGATAGGCAATGGTGTGTTGCTACTGCTGTATTCAAGACCCGACACTTTCTCTACAATGTGAGGTCAGCAGCCATGTCTGTCTCCTGTAACACAGGGAGAGGGCATTGTCTACCAGTGCTGTTTGTGTTTTTCTGAAATTGTCAGTCATTATATCTGACAAGGCTCCTGGGTCTCAGCTGCCCAGGCAGAGAAACAAGGATTCCCGTGTCATCTTCAGTGTGTCACTCTTGAGGCGATCCCATTCTCAGCATCCTTGCTGGTGCGCTCCACAAGCAGAGAAGATGGGAAAAGTCCCTCCAGGGCTAATAGTGCTTGAGTGTGCTTGGGAAGGCAGTGGAGGGCTGGAGTGGCAATGTGGGCACTTGATTCCTTCTCCCCCTGCCGTTTTCCAGAACAACAGAGCGACAGAGGTGGCACTTGTGCTCTGTTCATTGAACGGTCTGTATTCTAGAAACCCGAAGGTACGAAACACTGCCCTGCCCCCACCCAGGACCTGCTTTCTAGCAAGGAACCAACAGAATGCAGCCCGATCATACAGCCAATTGTTTAATGACAAGCCAAATGCATTTGTTCTAGAAAGGAGGCTGGGATTTTTATCCTTTCAGCATAGGCATTGCACTCTGAGGGTGATTTTTACAACTGAGAAATGTGTTTGGAAGCTCATATGTTCGAGAAAGACATGACAGATGATAGAGCTGTTTCCCTTAACTTGTCAATCCATGGCAGAGAGAGATGTCATAATTAAGAATATTTCTTACAGATGAACTATCTGAACGTTTTTGAAAGAGAGTAGCTTAAATGGAATTTAAAGGGGAGTCTATAATTTTTGACCATTATGGGAGACATCTGAGGAAGGACATAAGGACTCTTCATGCCCAGGTGGAAAGCTTTGCTTGTTAGAAGCTTGAAACATAGAGTGTGTGAAACAAATGAGCAACCAGCAAAGGGACAGCAAAGAGACAGGATAATGATGGGCTCCTGGGACCAAATAACAAGGAGCTGAGCTTGAATGAGCCCTGATGGTGAGATGCAAGAGCTGGGAAGAGTTACTACTTGTAATTTTCATCAGTGCATTTATTTTAAGACAGCTAAAGGGCCTGCGAGCCCAGCTTTCATGAATGAATAAAAGCAAAAGTAGAAGGAAAATACCATAGGCTTGTGTTTGCTGATTATTAAAATCCCTTTAGCTGACAGAGAACCTGCCACTCTAAGGACACACATCCGGATGCTGTGCATGCGATGGATTCTGCAGCTAGAGTCCCAGGTCTGGGTACCTGACAAAAATGGGAAGAGAGAGGGAGAGATCAGCACACATCAGGACCACAAACAAGCAGGAACCATATCAAGGAAAGAAATTTGAAGTCAGTTACAATGCTTAAGGCAATGGGTAGTTTCACCTCTCAACCTGACTGCTCAGTACCCAGGTAGGTGGCCAAACACTGAAAAGAATGGACATGGTGAGATGGTTTAGGAAAAAGCTGCCACTTCAATTTGTAGCTTTCGAACAGAGCAAGTGGTCCAACCAAATGCAAGTTGCAAGTAGGTCTCGTTCAGTGCTTCAGAGGCCTAAAGAGAACATAAGTCTGGAGTCCCACCAGGAGGGAATGCTTCAGCTGATGGGTGCCGATGGCTGGCGTTCTCTGTGCTAACGAACCTGCTGACTTTGGACTTGGCAACTCCCATAATTCCTTGAGCAGATTCCTGGATGAATCTTCTTCCCGTGGCTATGGGCCTATGCATGACCGACCTCTCCCACCACACACACACACACACACACACACACACACACACACACACACACTCTCACACAGCCCGGTCCCACCTGCTCTGTTTCTCTGGAGAGTACCACTAATGTACTAGGAAAGCAGAGCAAGGGGTGGCTGTGTGCGGAGCACTGACCAGTGGCTCTCAGAGAAAGGTGGTCCGGCTCCTTTTGAGCAATTATTAAAAGACTCACAACCCTTGATAGAGATGATAAGACAGTATCAATAGTTAAAATCGATGCAATGATATTAAATTTTGAACTAAAAATTGACACACAGGGGAACAAATTTCAAACCCAGGTCTGTTTCTACAGTTCAGAGGTCACAAGGAGCCATAGTCTTGATTTGATATGTCTACTGGGAATTAGACTCACAGGAAATTCTAGAAGTTTCTGCGTTCCTGGTAACACATATTATGAAGTGGTGTGGACTGCATGGTGACCATTGCTGCTTGACAAAGTTCCAGCATTGCAATATTGCAGATCACACTTCTTTGGCACTTTTTTACTTTTATTTTTAATGCTTCTCAATATCAATGCCTTTCGCTTTGGGAACTTTTGTGTGGCCTTTGGTAACAAGGATAGGTAGCCACCCCAAACAAAACAATTT
>JAQHUG010000159.1:2075272-2115071 GCA_028555095.1 Dicrostonyx torquatus
TATCACCTCCTTTTTCCATCCTTTGCCCATCCCCAATAACTCCAACATTATCTTTAGGACCTAAACACACCCCACCCACCCCCATCCCCACCAAAGCAGGTCTTAGGCAATGAAGGGCTGAGAAAAAAAAAATTATTCCACTGAGGACAGAACGATATTTTTTCTCTTTCTTTTTATTATTATTTTTAAAAAAGAAAACAAACTATCTTTTTTCATTTTAGTTACCAATCTCAGTTCCCACTCCCTCCCCTCCTCTCATTCCCTCCACTTATCCCTCCAACACCCCCCAACTCCCCATCCACTCCTCAAAGAGAGTAAGAAACATTGCTTTGAGGAAGGTCCAAGGCCCTTGCTACTATATCTAGACTGAACAAGGTATCCATCCAAAGAGAATAGGTTCCAAAAAAGCCAGTACAAGCAGTGGGGATAAATCCTGGTGCCTTCAGTCCGCCCCTGCCATACAACTGTCACCCACATTCAGAGGGACTAATTTGAACCTATGCTATTTCCTTCCCTGTCTGGCTGGACTTGGTGAGCTCCCATTAGCTCAGGTAAACTATTTCAGTGGGTGAACCCTTTATGGTCTTAATTTATCTGTGCTTATTCTTACTCCTCCCCCTCCTCCACTGGACTTTGGGAGCTCAGTCCAGTGCTCTGATGCAGGTCTCTGCCTGTTTCCATCAGTTGTTGGATGAAGGTTCTATGGTGATATTTAAGATATCCATCAGTCTGACTACAGGGCAAGGCTAGTTCAGGCACTCTCTCCTCTATAGCTTAGGGTCTTAACTGGATGACTCAGCCATTAAAGGCTAAACTCAAAACCAAAACTATGAGAGTGATAGTCTTAATTCAGAGGCCACTACTGTGGGTTTGAAATAGAAAAATCCAGACAGTCAGATGCAAGTAAAACCATGGAAATAGAGATTTGGGGTTTGGTTGTTTTAATACCACTCATTTCAAGATGTGTCTAGAAAAGCGCAGATAGCAACATATCGAAAATAGCCACCAAAAGGAATAAGGGATAAAAGGATCAGAGGGTCTCCACAACCAGAGCAGAGCTCCCATGGACTAGAGCTAGTGTCGCCAGGGAAACTGGGGCTCCCTTTCAGCATTCTAAGTGTCATTAATAAACGTGCTCAGAAATGGCCTCAGAAAGAAGATCAATGTCACTTCCATTAGGGGTTTAAAGAAAATGTACAGGTTGGGTGAAAATCCCACAGTCACCGGGAAGAGAGTCGGAGGAAAAAATATGCATGTCTTTTAAGTGAGGCATGGGCAGATTATGGAAGGAAAAATACTCTTCCACGAATGGAAGTGGGATAGTGAGCTGAGGAATGAGTCCCAAAGGGCATCCTGCAATGGTGCATGGGCTTCTGTAGTTCCCGTCCAACCTTGTGTGTATTTCCAGGGCTTTCTTCAATGCACGTTCTGGATGTTCGATGTCAGGGTGAGGAATCGCTTCCTGCCTTCCTGGGCAAACCAACTTCTTGCACATGGTAATTTTTATTTAATATTTTAATTTCAACTTCCCTGTCACACTAGTAAGAATTTTCCTTATCAAGTCAACATGTGTCAGGTGAACTCAGGAACTTCCTTCTCTGGGGATTTCACTGTAGGGTGTCCTATAATAAACACTGGCATGGAATGAATGACTCTCTGGCCCAAACTTTTTAATGTGTGGATGAAAGTGTCAGTGTCCACATAGAAATTAATTTAAAAGCCAGAGATGCTGGTGCGTGCCCATGATCCAAGAATATGGATAGGAGGCAGGAGGGAATCCTCAGAACACAGATGCTGCTTAAAGTCAGAAGACCCAGACCATCTAGGAAAGTGAATGGGGAGAGTGTCAGGACACGGTGTGAGGCTGGACCTTGGCGAGTGGGTCCAAATCACAGGGGGTGAGGGACAAACATCATGAGACAGAGCTTACAGGTGCGGTTTTATTGGGGGAAGGGAAGGGAGAGAAAGGGAACACAGGGCGGCCTCTGGGAAGAGAAGGAGAGAGGGGAAGAAGGGGAGAGAGAGGGAGAGAGATGAAGAGGAAGAAGAGGAAGTATGTGGAGGTCTGCCTTTTCTTTTCAAGGGACAGGTACTGCCTACTGTGCGGCAAGGGTAATGCAGTCTGCCTGGTCCCCAAGGGTCCCGGCCAGGTGTGCCTGGATGCTAACAGAGAAAAGGAACGAAGACACACAATCTAGCAAAAGAAGACATTAGCTGTGTGGGGTGCTACCGTGGGAATGGACAACTTCAGCTGCTGGAGGTTCCGGATCAGATAAGATTTAATCAAGACGTCCCGTTTGTGCTGAGGGTCATAGACATCATGTTACTTGGTATCTCCAGAACGAGTGTTGAAGCTCTCTCAGCTTCCTGCTGTTTTGAGACAAGATGTAAACTTTGTAGTGTGACCCTGTCCAGCTGCTGCACAGGCCCGTCTTCTTATCCCTCAGTACCTCAGGAGTCCCTAGAACCCATCAGGTCTGTCCAGCCTCAGCTAGTTTTGTACCTGTAATTCCTTCTCCAGCATGTTCTTTCTTTCTGGAATGTTCTTCTTTGTATACTTTCAGGCTCAAATCATTCTCTACATGTCATAATCAACCTTGTTGTCACAACCCCTCCTTAGCCATGTGTTAACCGTGTGGTTTTCTTGAAATTATAAGCTCTTTTGGCTCAGTAGATCGGTTCACCTTTGTCTATAACTCTAACAGGGCATCCACAGGTGGAGGTCTCCTATCTTCCTGCTCCTATCTTATATTTCGTGTCTACCCATTGTCACTTAGCCTCATCCTAGATGAAGTCAACACATGTTAATGGTGAATTGCTTAAAGTATGATTTTTTTTTAATCAAAAGCTTTTGGATGCCCACCTGCCGCAGTATAGAAAGTGATTTTAGGATACGGATAAGACAGTTTGGGAATGCAGGTGGACATAGATCATTGAGCAAGTCCTGAGCTCATGGTTCACCATGTAAAGTCATGCCTGTGATATCAGCCTTGGCTCTCTGAGGGGGCAAGCTGATGTGTACGGCCAAGAATGGAGGAGACGAGAAATACCTTCTGCATGCTCAGCATACTGAGGGAGAGGAATGCGTGTGGCATCACATCACTGTCCCTTTTGGTGTCAGTGCCATTGTATTTTGACACCACTTTTTAAATAACCTTTCCGTCCTGTCTCCTCTTCAGGACACTAAGTGCTGGCTGAGAGAGCCACTAAGCACTCACAGAAGTCAATGCCAGGATCTGTGGCCAAAGCCAATACAAACCCATCACCATTTATCTGAAAACTTGGCGTGAACTTTCTGAAGTTTCAGAAATTGATACGTTTACTGTGTGTTATGTAACACCTCCAAGCGGTGCCAGAAGCACCATTCCATAAACATCATTTTTTTTCTGTGTTAAAAGAATGACAGCTGCCTTAAGCAGACCAGATACAACTATCCATGCCTTGAGAACAGTTCCCAGGAGTCTCCCTGTCAAAAGCATTCAGGCATACCAATTGTTTGGTTCCCACATGCGTCTCCAGGAGGCTTGTGGACTTTGCAGTTCTGGCCTGCCTGCACTATTTCCCTGGCTCTCTGCAAGCTGACATCACTGCAAGGCCACTTCATACACACTCAGAGAAAATGGACAGGCATGGATGTCGAGGACACAGGGAGGAAGTGGTTCAGGGTCAGCAGTGGGGGAGATCAGTAAAGCCTGGGGTGGGGCAGGGAGCCAGCCTCCCGAGACAGGTGCACCAGGAGATGCACTTTAGTTGAAGGGCCCCTCTGCAGAGAGCTTGGATCCTCCCAGCCTTCATCCAAATTCTCTTTCCTATTACATTTCAGCTGCCAAAATAGCTCTTTGAATTTGGTGCTTAGAAGGATTTAGAGATGCTAAAAATTGCAGCTTTTCCTACAGAGCTATTTGTAAGTGGAAAGCAATGGAGGCCGAGAAGTGGGTTGTTGAGAATAATAGGCTGGGGTTGAAAGGGGAACAGAAATGAGGATCAGAATTAGGGCAATCTTCTGCATATTGAAATTTCTCAAACTCAATCTTCCCTACAGAGTTTAATTTTTCTTAAGGGAGGGAGAATTGAACTTCTCAGATTTTATTCACACATAGACATACATTCTGCAGGAAGAGTAGCCTGAGCCATAAGGCCCTCCTGGCCAGGCAGTCTGGGTGAGGTCCCATTAAATTCGAATCCGCTTCATAGTAGTTTTGTCTGAAGGCCAGGAAACCTCAGTATCCCGTAGTAAAGAGAGTGTTCACCAGCCTGAGTCTGAGACACTGTTGTGTCTTTTGAAAACCCTGCAATCAAACTGACTTGGGGACTGAGGTTGGAGTCTCTCATCTATAGGACAGTGCACTCAAAGGCCCTGCAGGCATTGCATAGACATGGAACCTGTTTGTGAGTTAGTGTCAGTCATTCCCATCTTCAAGTAATGGGCTACAGCTGGATGCTCCTGCTCTTACCATATCCATTATTTGATTTCACCTAGAAATCTGGAATCATTGCTTTGTCGTGAGTCTGTAGGCTATATAAAACAACCTTAAAACCAGGAGCCATCCCAGCAAAAGGCCATTTTCTACTGTTTCTCATAGATGGCAAAAATACTTTGATTGATCAGCATTTCCTCCTGGTTGAGTTCGCTGGTCTTAGAGCTATGATTTAATGTGTTTGTGTGCCTGCCTGTATGCACATGTGTGTGTATGGGCATGCTCGCATTGATACGCACCTGGATGTACGTCTGTGCCTGTGAACGTGGAGGCCAGGGGTCAATTGTGTTCTGGGACATGCCTGGAGCTCAGTGGTGGTTTACGTTAACAGACCTGAAGGTCCCAGGGTTCTACCTGTGTGTAGTGGCATTTCACTTGTATTTTAATAAATAAAGTTTGCCTGAAGATCAGAGGGTAAAACAGCTCCAAGGCTCAGCCTTTCACCAGGCTAACACACGCCTTTAATCCCAGTGGCCACACTGGTTGCCGTAGAAACTGGGCGGTGCATGACTTTAATCCTTTAAAGGTGGTGCACACCTTTAATCCCAGCCCTAGTGAGGATTATAAAATGGGAGGAAACAGCTCTCAGGCTCAAGATCATTCTGAGATTCCTGGAGGCAGGATCACCATTTCGGACTGAGGTAGAGTCAGTGGCTGGCTGCTTTGCTTTTCAGATCTTCAGGTCGTACCCCAATTTCTCTCTCTGAGTTTTTATTAATTGTGCTTCACCTATGTGTATGTGTGAACTCACTATCCAGCACTAGGATTACAAAATCATACTACCATGGGAAACCTTTCACTTGGGTTCTGAGGGTCAGGCTAGGGTTCTCATAATTGCACAGCTAGTACTTGAGCAACCAAGCCATCCCCCCAGCCCTGAGAGCGATTCTTTTGATCAGGACCCGGTATTTGAAGCAATCAAGCTCAACCTCTCTTAGCACTGCTTTGCATGATACCAGATAACTGAATCCAAACTTCAGGGACATTTTCGGAGCTTGTTTTGGATCTGAGAGACATTTTAAATCTCTGCAGGGCTAGGGCTGCCCAAAGCCTCAGAACCTGGGTGGATGTTTTGTGTGCATCTCCATCTAAGGAATGATGCGAAGTGCTCAGCCAGTCCTGGAGAGTTCTTGTTTGCAATTAACAAAATTCCACATAGCCGAGCTTCATGCTAGAAATGTCAGCTTTTAAAAATGTGCATCAACATGCTAGCCGCTTCTCTTGTCTGAGGAGCTGGAGAGAAACCCACATTTTGTGTAAGTCCTTCTTCCTCTCTTCCCTTCCTTCCTACTTTCTTTCCTTCCCTCCTTCCTTCCTTCTATTCCTCCTCCTCTTCTCTTTCTTCTTCCTCTTCTTGCTTCAAACTCACAGAGCCTTGCCTGTCCCTGGGATTGAAGGCAACTACCACAACAGGTTTATCTAACTCCTTTCTTGATCCAGGAGCTTCCCACCTGCTTCACCAGCAAACTGATATTTATTGGAATTCTGTCTTTGGGAGGAGTCCTTTCTTCTACCCATACAGTATTTTTTTTAAAAGCATGTTCATTTTCTGTCCTTTACACAGCATATTTGATTGTATAACCTCATTGATTTTAATATATTTACAGAACTTCCCTACCATTACCTTCTAGTTCTGTGCTTTCTCACCCTAAAAAGAAACTTCATTCCACCTCCTAGGCTTATTTTCAAAGTATATATTCTTAGGGAAAGTTGCTCATTCTTGCTTCCTACAGATAAAGACACCCAGATTCAGAGGGACTGATGGCTTTTCTTCTTCACTTACTGGGCTTGGCCGTGCACCCCAGAGGAGCCTCTACAACATTGTCAATCATCCTTGCCTCTGCTGGGGCTGCCTCTGTCCTTGTCTCTCCCACACTCGCCAATGATTGGGTCTTAACCCTCACTTTTATTCGTGGTTTAAAATTCCATGATATTGTCTACCTAAAATCACTAATGTTTCCTTCTAGCTTTAATTAATGATGCAATTTGCTATTTAGCAGTGGAGGCCTTTTTGTCTTACAGGTGCGTCTCTTAGAAGGAACGAATTTATTCTTATAAACTGGCTGGAAAATGTGTCAAGGGGAATGCACTAAAATTAGACTCAAAGTTGGAGACAAGACTCTATAATTTCAATTTTATAGAGTGCAGAAACACACTGCCTGCTCTGTAAAAGGTAATAGGAAAGTTTTATTCCAAAAACATATCCAAAGTCACTGGTGTAGTAGCGAGTAGACAAAGTCAAGTGTTTGACCTATTTTCTGGCATCCTGAGGGATGACTAAGAATGTAGTGCCTGGAAGTGACCTCCCAGCATCATGCCTGGTGCCAAGCCCATCTCTCGCTGTCCTGAGCACCATATAGCATCACTCCTTCTCCATGGAGCTGATGACTGTAGCACATTCCACTCTCTTAGAAATGACCAGCACTTCAAGCCAGGCTTTGTGGTTTCCTTTCTTCTTGCATGAACTTGAGGTTGGTGGGAACTTAGAGGCTCAGAATTCAGAATAGATGAAGGCAGTTCTTCTAGAAGACTCTAAGAAATGTCAGGTTATGTGTAAGGAAAGACAAGTCAAAGTCGGTGTTGGCCAGTGGTATTTGGGACAGGGTTGTTAGATGGGGAATGCCCTGGGAGGTGTGGGAAACTGTACCCCCACCTGCTGTGAGCTGCCAGAGCCCATGGGGCCCAAGCATCTGATGGGGTTTGAGGCTTCTCTGTGCTTTTTAGTGAAGAGATGATACAGAACCGTAGCAAAATTTGAGCCCATCTGTCTTTAGACAAGCCTCTGAGGGTGACTGCTTTAGAATATTAGAGATGAAGTTAGTACCCATGCATGTGAGATTGTTGCCGCCTCTGTGCGCCACACTGCACAGAGAAAATTCTTGGGGGACATCAGGTGAAGAGCTTGACAAGATCAAGTGATGTAAGTTACCCCAGTGTGGTTAGCCTGTGTCTCCATTCCTAGGGTAAGGCAGGTGGCATCAGTGCTGGGTGGGTGATGGCATTCTGGAAGGAAAGCCTTGCTGGGAGAGATGACCTCCTACCTTCATCTCGCCAGACTTTCCGCTGATTCTGCGTGGAGTCAAGCATATAGAAAGAGCCGTGGGGACCCTTGGGGTTCATCCACAGTGCCACGCCTCCCTTTACTGATGCCCCTTCCTCCTTGGTGATCTGCAGAGTTGGGGAACATAAAAGAGTTAGCCAAACCTTATCACTGACTCAAGTGTGTGAGCTGGTTTTATATGGCGCCCTCTGTATGTGATAATGTATGGCCACTCTAGAGTTGTGTACTCAAGGCATGGCACGCCTCCTTTTCACAAATCATGCTGTTTTGAAATGTCTTCAGTGGCAACAGACATGGCTTCCAGGGGAGCTGTGTATCACTTCTATCTTTCTATTGATGAGACAAAATGGGGAAATAGTTAATAGCTTCGTGAAAGTCATTCAGCTTTATTGACATTCATTTTTTTTAATTCCAAATGTCTTTGTAATCCATTTATGTGTTTAATTATGGCGCTTGCGCTCCAACTAGGAGAGTCGTGAAAACATGGGTCATAACTGGCTGTTTTGGTTGCTGAAAGTAAATAGAGGAACTGTATACTAACTGTAACTGCTCCACAGAGCATTGTCCCTATAGCTTCTGAGTCAGACACACTTTCTGGGATAAATCTTGGCATCTCCTTGGTCCCTTCCACATGACCCAGGCTGCTCTGGTAGCTGTGGAGGCAGACACTGGGATATGGTGAGATATGATTCTGGACCGCCTGTTGGATATGTCTCCATCACTCCTAATGCTACTCTGTAGAAAAGATCTTCTGGTAAGGGCCTTTTAGCTGGATCTCGGCTGGTGATTGGTCACATTTGTCCTTTGGCTATTTTTCCCTAGGCAAAGGGATGAGGCAGGTTTTTAAGAACAACAGTGATGCCACCTCCATGAGGCCAGGCTAGTCACTGTGACCAAGGAATCCTGGAGAGAAGAGCTGAGTGTTTCTGCATCCCTCAGCTGCATGGCAGGGAGAGGAATTAAGGTGTTTTGGGGTTCCCCAGGACAGTGGCCAGGACTCATGGCTTGGAAAAAAACTTTTAAGCCACACTTTGGTCCCATGAGCGAAGGATAGTTGGGAAGACAGCTGAGAGGTTAAGAGCACTTGCTGCTCTTGCCAAGAACCCAGGTTCAATTCCCAGCACCCATTTTGGATGACTCACAACCATTCATAAATTTTAGTACCAGAGGATCTGATGCTGTCTTCTGGCCTCCACAGATACTGCGTACATGTGGTTCACACACCGACATACAGACACAAGTATACATGTAAAATCAAAGTAAATCAATCGTAAACCACAGTTGGATCTCCTTGCTGGTGTTTCAGAATGGTTGGCAATGGGGAAGAATGCTGTGAGGTGGATGAACAGAGAGGGTACAGGGAGAAGACCCTGGGTCCTCCCTGTTAAAGTGAGCTGGCCTCAGGTCCTCTGCCCACCTACTCCATGGCTGAGCTGAGCTTCTATGTTAGCAGCCTCTCAGCCTCTCGCACAGTCTCTTAGTACAGTAATGACATCACAGTGGCGAGTCTGCAGAACTTTAGGGGATGCTTGCTCCAGAGCAGCAATTCTCAGCCTTCCTAAGGCTGCAACGCAACCCTTTAAAACAGTTCCCCTGCTGTGCTGACCCCAACTATAAAATCTTTTTTGTTGCTGCTCCATAACTGAAATTTTGCTACTGTTATAATTTATAAATCGTAATGTAAATTTTTTTGGATATTGGCAAAAGGGGTCTTAACCCTCTAGAGAATTACTACTTTAGAGGGACTGAGGCTAAGGAGTTCCCAGTCGCTATTTTGTGCACATATGATCAACCATGAACTTTATCTCTGTCGTATCAAAGAAAACAATATGTTGAGTGTCGAGTAGCCTATGTTAGCAAATTCTAATTGATAATTTGCCTGTCTAGAAAAAGAAAATATACTTAGTCAGAGAAACACAAGCTCTACAAGAGCAAGTGGGAGGGCTTTATTTCCAGAAAGTACCATTCTCTCTGCGGTGGGGGTGGAGCATAGAAAGCATTCCTGAAGGACCATGAGTGACTTCCGCCCAGCCTTCTCCTTACTTGACTGGGGAGAAACAGCAGGAAAGATAAAAGCCAGCAAATCTGCTCTTTCCAGGGCCTGCAGTGTGGTTCTGCTGAGTGAACTGAGGTTGGAGGAGGAGACCCAGGGCAAAAACTTTTCCTGGAGGCCAGTTCCCTGACCACTCCTTCAGATTGAAGGCCCCCTTTGTAGGCAGATGGGGCACTGAACATACAGACTTGACCCACATTATACTTTTTGCAGCCCCAAGGTCCTCTGGTATTAGGAAAGCATTGCTTTCACTTCCCCACAGGTGTGCCTTCCTTCCCATTAGCCGGGCTTTCTGATGGAAATGCCTCAGCCCGGACCTGGTGTCTGCAGCAGCCCAGCTTCAAGGGCGATCTGGGAATCTAATTATCAAGAATCAACTTGGACATGGAATACCTTTTAGGTGCCATGCATTCAGAATAGCCCTATTAAGGATCTTTGGGGAAGTGCAAAATTAGCCTCTAATTGTTCTGTTTCATAAGTACATGGGACAGAATGTAATATACTCAAGAAGTATTTTAAAATGATAAAAACCCAAACTTTGACTTTACCAATTTCCAACATTATTCCCCCAGATTTATGACCTCATCATATTTTATATCACACTAGATTGGTAGCTGCTAGGTTTGTTTTTCTGTGGGGTCATTTGTCTGTAGAGGTCTAAGTGAAGTTAGTTGGTCAGGAAGTAGGCGGGCTCTTAGGCTCTAAGGACACATGACACCTCTCATAGGAGGGGTGGGCTCTTCGGCCCTGTCTTAGTGTTGTCCTCTGTTGCTGAGGATAAGTGTGATCAGAGACCCCAACAGAAACAACTTAAGGGAGAAAGGGATTGTTTTGACCGACGGTCCCAGGGTACAGGCCATTGCAATGGGGAAGGCACAGTATCAGGAACTTGAGAGAACTGTTCACATCCCATCCACAGGAAAGAGCAGAGACAATGAAGTAGTGTATGCATGCCTGTTCTCAGCTCACTTTCTCTTTCTGTATAGAGTCCAGGAGCCAAACCTAGGGAGTGGTACCTCCCACGGTGGGCTGGCTCTTCTTTGTACATCATTTAACATAATCAAGACAATCGCCCCCCAAGGCACGTCTGCAGGCCAACCTGATCTAGACAGTTCTTCACTGAGAATCCCTCCCTAGGTTGTTATGCATCGTGACAAGTTGACAATTTAAATCAACCATCACAGGCCCTGCCTAGAAAGCATCAAGGACACTGTTCACTGGAACTGACCGAGGCGGTGTGGACCCAGGCCCGTTCTTTACCGCGGTGGTTATGGCATGAGGCATGAGTACATCTCACAGTAAGTCAGGTGAGGTGATAGAAGGAACAAGGAGGTGAATCTGTGTGACTATTGGCGCCCTTCTTCCTACGAGGTATACAGCAGACCTTCTGTGGTCACTGATAATTAGCTTCTCTGAAGGGTGTTAAGAGAGGCAGCAACTGTAGACATGTCCCTGGGTGCTGTAGTTTGGATGTTGACTACCCCCAAAGTCCATGGTTAAAGGTGTGGTCCCTCTCATAGTGCTGTTGGGAGTTAGTGGAACCTCGAAGAAGTGGGGCTTCCTAGAGATCTGCAGCTCAACGTTACAATCAGTGTCCAGTGAATACATTAATTACTTCATTGGTCAGAAAGAAAGGCTGGGGTTGAAGGAGCTTCCCTGCTGAGTATGAGCATGATCTTAAAGGACAAGGGGAATGCTGTATCTTGGCAATTTCTCAGCCCTGCATTCTGGAGAGAAGAGCTTTGGCCATGTGGCTTGTGCCAGGCAGCAGTGTATGTCCCAGGAGGGAGTGATGTGTAGACACAGGGCATGCTTGTGGCTCCCCATGCCCCTCTCTACTGTGGTTCCAGAGCAGTGCATGTCCCAGGCAGAGGATATGCTGGGGCCATAGTGAGGAAACACTGCTGACACACCACAGAAAATGGACGAGAACAAACCTACACTCCCATAAGCCTCTGGAATGCTGGAGCTGCTGGTAAACACAGCCCACAGCCCCTGGCAATAGGCTTCATCAACGGGAACCTCCCAAGGGCCTTTGATAATGACATTTAAAGTTTTACATTGTCATCTTGTCCTAGAAAAGGGCTACTGCTTCTTTAAAAACTACACCTGACTCAGTGGAATTCAAAATACATGTGTATTACATAACACACACAAAGTGGCTAGCATCTGACCCAGCCAGTGTGTGAGGAGCTTCCTGGGGTTTCTTCTTGGCACCATTATGAAGCAAAGGCGAGTTGCTCAAGGCTTAAGTAAACCAATGTTTCCGTCTCCCGTGAGTATGGCACACGGCAAGCCACAGCAGCATGAAAATTAAAGTATCCTGGTTTATTAGCAGCTGAGCAGGACATAATGGTCTCTGAAATCAGATGCTGGATCAGGACACATCATCCCTGAGGTACGCAGAGTCACCAGGCTGTTGCTCCTCTCCCTAGTCCTTCTTAACCCACCCACCTCCACGTTGAAGGCTTAATTCTAGGACGTTCTATCCTGTCTGCAAAGGGGTGGAGCAAAGGGCTCCAAGAGTCAACTCCAGCCGAGCTCCCGCACCCAGCTGCACACTTGAAAAAGGGTGAGGTGGCATCAGACCAGGGGGGCCTGCCTCTGCTGGCTGCTGTGGAGCAGATGGCTGAGAAGGGCTGGAACTGATGCTGTGAACATCAAACCAAGCAACACGATACCCCGTCACACAGTCAGCTGATGTCTTGTTCTTGAGTGGGGTTGGAGGAAAGAAACGAGCCTGTAGTTCTGAGAATTCTGAGGCAGGTGGAAGCCCTTCACCCCACCCCACCACATCTCCACCAAGCCCAGTTGCCTATCATTGGCTTAATGTCGCTTCTTCAGTTCTGAGATGAAAATGATCTTTCCCCATATTTCATGTGTATATGTGTGCATATGTGTATATGTACGTTTGCATGTCTGGAGGTACATGAGTGCAGGAGTATGTATGCACATGAGTACACTTGCATGTGACAACTAGATTCTACTTTATTCAATAAGTCAGACTCTCCCAGTCAAACCCAGGGCTTACTGATGGTCTGACTGGCCAGCTTGCTCTGGGAATCCTCTGGCTCCACCCTCTGACATTATTGGCAGGCTGCCAGTGCCCACCTGGCATTCAGGCAGCTTCTGGGGATATGAACCCTAGTCCTCACATGTGTGCTGCCAGCTCTTACCACTGAGCCATCTCCTCAACTTCTAATATAAAAATTATTCACGTGTTTTTCTATCTGCAACATCATGGAGTACCTAGTAAAGAGTGGCATGTTGTGCTTTAGCAGAAACTATTCTTCCTCGTGAGTAGACCACACAGGAAGGAGTCATGTCACAGTCGAGGGTCCTCAGGTTTGAAGACATCTTAAGAAAGGAAGGGGCATTTTCCGTGACGAAATCATCCTATGTCCCAGAGAAAAGTTCTGCCCTGCAGAGGTGCAAGGGCCTCAGCGGGCCTCCAACACTCCTCAATGCAACTGTCTTTGAAGAATAGCAAAGAACAGGACATCCAAGGCAGAGAAAGTTCCAGAAAAACAAGTCCTTACACTTGTGTCACGATGACAAATACATGAGATAAACGAGAATGGCCAAAGCTTTCCTGAGCCTCACCATTTCAGAGGTGCCATTCAGTGGTGGATTGGCCTGTTTGGGGACTTGTAACACATTCTGCCCTGGGTGACATTTGTCCATTTGACACAAGCTAGAGTCATTTGGGAAGAGAGAACCTCAACTGAGAAAATGTTCTCACCAGATTGGCCTGTGGGCAAGCCCATGGGGCATTTTCTTGATTAATGACTGAGGTGGAAGGGCTCAGTTCTTTGTGGGCTGGTGGTCCCGGGTTCTATAAGAAAGCAGGTTGAGCAAACCAGAAGGAACAAGGCAGTAGGCAGCACCCCTGTGTGGCCTCTGCCTCAGCTCCTACCTCTAGGTTCCTGCCCTGTTTGTGTTCCTGCCCTGACTTCCTTCACTGAAGGAGCAGAGCCTGTGAGTTGTAAGGGAAATAAACTTTTTCCTCCCCAAGGTGATTTTGATCATGGTGTTTAATCATAGTAATAGCAGCCCCAACTAAAACATGTGATGAGCAACATATTTTGTAATTATTGCTGAGAATGTTTTCTTACATTTACTTACTGTTATGTATACATGTTCACTTGTGCAAGTCAGAGCACAGCTTACTGGTGTCAGTTCTCTTCTTCCGTCCTGTGGGCTCTGGGAATTGTACTCAGGTTGTCAATTTGACAGTCAGTTCCTTTACCTGGTAAATTATCTCACCAGCTTTATATATAGGATTTACTTGCTGAACAACATTAGGCAGGTTAATTTACAGTAACTAATAATTTGTACCTCACGTCCTTCTGTGTAACTTGGAGTGTCATTCGTGAATTTAAAAAAAGTGATCCATTGGTGGTGGTGATGATGGTGCAGTGGGGTTTAAATTTGCTGTCGCCATCCCTCCAGATGATCAATTTCTCTCTTCTGTTCACCTTCTGCCATTCTCAGAGTTTTCCTACCTCTTCAGACCATAGGGAGGGGCACGTGCTGTGATTTCAGGTCACAGAGGCTATGCCAGCTCTAATTGACCTTTGACATTCGAATAGAGTATTGATTTATGTTGTTCTGGGTCCTCAGTGACTGATGCAATAGTAGTCCCCAGGTGTGATGGTGTGTGCGTTGGCCCGGCTGCTGTCATAGATAGGCAGTATAGTGGGTGCACGGTTCTGTGCTAGCCAGGTGAGAGCCAGAGGCCCACTGAGAAGCAGAAGGTTGGGTATCGGGTATGACAGGTGGTAACTGTCAACACGAATGTAGCAGTGCAAGACCAGTTGGGAGGAATCTGCTGACATTTCCCTCCTGCTTGAATGTGCTGGGAGAGACCATCAACTTGCAAGGGTTTTCCAGGACTAGGCCAGATGCCGGCCAACTGATCCCAAGAGTGGATGGTGGAGCTGTGGAATGATGCTGAGGATAGGGAGGAGACAGTGAATAGAGAGTTCTGAGGGGCCTCCGATTCACTAGGACCCTGGTTTTGGGTCTGCTGAGTGAAGTCCTAGGTTCAGATTTGGGGTAGAGGACAAGCATGGACACTTGATCCTGGCTGTGTGCTTCAGGCGGTCCCTTTCTTTCTCTGAGTCTCTGGCCCAACAAAGATGTGCCACCATAAAGGGGAGTGAATTTACATGAGGCAGGTGCCTGGTAGGTTTCCGACTGTGACACAATGAGGTCGTTTTATGACATGGTGCTCTACAACAGCAGTACAGAGCTGCAGCCACTACCCCATAGGGACAGGATCTTTCCCCTGTGCCCAGTGGTTTACACTGTCTTTGTCACTCAGCAATCTATTCATTTAACAGAGATTTATAGCTCACCCCCAGAGGGCCAGCCGCACATCTAAGGTTTCTGACACTCACAGGCCTGATTCACAGCACCCTAGCCCTTATGTAATCCATGTCGCCTGTCACTGATTACTAGAGGGTTCTGGTGCAGGCATAAATCACTGCAGAGTAGGGATTGCCTCACGTGTCTGGGGCACCCCAAATGTTGCTTGTGGCAACATTCTGTCTCTCCAGCAAAGAAAAATGGGGGCTAAGTAATACCAGCACCCCAAGCTCTGTGCAAGAGACTTGACGTGCAAGAGGGGGGAAGGAATGAAGAGTGGGGTGGATCCACTAAGCTGTGGTCCTCATGTCTCTGCCATCCAAGGTGGGGTGTAGTTTTCCGCATGCTTTCAGAGTGTTTTAGAAACAATATAGTATGTATGTGTGCTAGCACCTGGGTGGTGGGTAGTGTGTGTGTGTGTGTGTGTGTGTGTGTGTGTGTGTGTGTGTGTGTGTAGGTGGGTGCTGGGAGTGCCTGGTTCATAGATGGTACCCGCCACTCCATCTTCATCTAGTAGACAAAGACACAAGCTCCCCTGGGCCCCTTTCATAAGCTCTCTTGTGTTTGTGAGATCTTTTTGTTATTTAATCACCCCATAGCCCATCTCTTAGAATCATCACATTCGGAGTTAGGACCCCAACATAGAAATGTCTTGTAAGGAGATGCAAGCATTCACTCCACAGCAGACTTTGGGCTGCTTTTTGTGGGTGCTAAAGTCACTTCTCAGGGCTGTGTGTGCTCAGAAGGAGCTCTCCCATGTAGGCATGCTGTAAGCCTCAGCCTTACTGTAGTGTCGGAGGATACTTTCGCCCAGGCCTTTCCTATCTCAGTGTAGCACACCTAACTGAAATGCTGTAATGAGAGGTGGGATATCCCAGTGTGCTGGCATCCTCACAGGAGGAACCAGGGCAGGTGCAGAAAGGGCAGTACCTCGAGTAGAGAGAGCGTGAGAAGTGTTGGTTGGAGGCTAGTGACTTCACCATGCTGTTGGGCTCCTTCATTAGCTTGGGGCAAAGGAGTGAGGTAGAGTTACTCAGAATTGGCAGGATGGGGCTGCTAGGCTAGGAACAGATGACAGATAAGGGCTGGTGAGCTAGGCTTGGGATAAATCTAAAGTGTGACAGCACAGCGAGGTGGCCTGTAGGTATGCAAACAGGATATAAGGTTTTGAGGAGAGAGAGAGAGAGAGAGAGAGAGAGAGAGAGAGAGAGAGAGAGAGAGAGAGAGAGAAGAAGAAGAAGAAGAAGAAGGAGGAGGAGGAGGAGAAGGAGGAGGAGGAGGAGGAGGAGGAGAGGAGAGAGCAACTTAAGAAAGGAAGGCTTTACTTAGGTACACAGTTAAGAAGCAGGGAAGCAGAGAGAGGCCATTGCTCGTGCTCAGCTTGCTTTCATTTACTTCATTTCCTTCAGAGTAGAATAGTCCCACTCATAGTTGGTACGTGTCTTCCCACATCAGTTAACACAGTTTAGGCTCTGTTTTGCTGGGGATTCCAATTCCAGTCAAGTGGACAACACTCACAACATGGCTATGGCATTGGGAGCCTCCTTGCTAGATCTCAGGAAACCTGACATGCCTAGCCCACAGTCCTGGGATGGGCAGCTTAGAGGAACAGACTTCACCCTTTGGGGAACGCCTTTTGGACCTGGGACATAGTTCAGGGACATGTGTTCCAGACTGCTGCGGTCATGCAGAAAATGGTGGCCTGCTGGTCATATCAGCCGGAGCACTGCCGACTCCGTTAAGCTTGACTCCCTATGCAGACAATGCCGACTGTGCTTTGCCCACATGGCTCATTTCAGAACAATGAGACTAATTTCCTTTTATAGTTCCGAGAACAATTCTTCCAAAGAAATTTCAAAAATATTTTGAACAGTGGCTGTGCTCTCTGGATTGGCCGTATGCCACCCCAAGGGTGACTCCTGCACAGGGAATTCTCATCCCTGGGAGGCAGATGTCCTGGGTGGCCTCTGCAGTGAGGTGTTGGTAACACTGGAGTCACTGCTATGTTCACACTGCTCCTCTGTTCACTAAAAAACCCCGCTAATTACTGGCAAGTCTGGTGGACCTGCAAGCCCGCAGAAGCGCTCCTCATTCAGAAGGATGCACTTGCTTTCACAGGAAAGACCGCCCTCTTCCTCACATAAGCTGTTGGTCCAGGAGACAATTTTGACATCATTTCAGGTTTATTGCTAATAAATTTAGCTCTACTTTATTCGGGTAAAACACCAAGGAAGAAAAGTATTAATTGTAAAACAAAAAAATTGAAATAGTTTATGAACATTGAAAAAAAAAAAAGGAACTCTTCAAATTTATTATTCAGTCAGCCTCTCTCCAGACTCTTCCAGGCTGTCAGATGCACATCTTTTTTATAGATTTGTTTCTGTCCCGCCTTGAGTCCACAGGTTCTTTTTATAAATTATAAATTTTTTTTCCTTAGACAACAACTGAATTCTAATATGCTGATTTTGACTCCTCTTGGGATGAGTTGGCTCTTAGAGGCATCTATAATGGATGTGGAGAGCCAGAGTGCTAATCCAGTGGTTTGCAGCTGTTTGTGACTTCATTTGCATAGCCCGACTCACAGACATCTTCCCTGCATGCCTGTTAATTTATGGCATTGTTGAGAAGTGGCGGCCTAAACAACCCATCATGAAACTGCTCCCCCTCGTTCGTTCGCTCATCAGACCTGGAAAAGCACCGTCGATCATTTAGAAATGGCAAAGACGGGAGCTGTAAAAGGCGAGAGTAGAGCTATTTTAGCCCGTTATTGTGCCGCTCGCCTTTGATGGATCAGCATCCACGGCGGGGAAGGGCCTTCTGATGGATAAGCCTGGCTTTTCCAACAGAACAGGAAGAAAACAGCAGGATAGGAGACTGTTTTGTCATCTGTCCTCTCCCATATGACAAGCCTGGGTATCAGGGTAGAGGAAGGAAGTATTGCTACTCAGACTGACCTTGAACCACACCAGGAAGATGGGCCGTTCAAATTAAGGAAACTAGAGAACATAAAACCAGTATGGCCTGTACAACCATGTACAAGGTTCCAGAGCCACCTTTCTGAGCCAACACACTTTCTTTGTCTCTCTGTGACTGTCCTCACTTTCCTGTGAGCAAGAAATACATACATGTACGTATGTGTGTATGTATGTGTATGCATGCATGCATGTATTTTCAAAGGCCCTCTGTAGTGTCTGAAGAGCCCATGAACATAGCTACTACTTTTGCCAGCCATCTGCAACATGCTGGTTCTGGTTGGCCGGGACAGAGGACCACCATTGGGTACTCCTCTGGCTCTCCTGTTTCATTTAGGTAAACCTTTGTCCATGCTGAAAACGCAGTTAAGTTCCCTATAACCAGAGGGAAAAACAGACAGGGCATTCGATATCTTTATCGACACTGAATGCTTCTGCCATCTTTAATAAATTAATTTCTTCTGATGATTCACCAAGTACCTGGCCATGAACCAGCTGCTCTAGGGCACGTTAACAGGCCAAGAGAAAATAGAATATGAATCTTTCAAAGTTATACTGAATTGTTTCTCCTTCCACCCCATTCTTACCCTTGGTCAACATATTCTTGGTGGCCTGTACTTTCCCCAACACCTCTCCCCTTTGCATGCCCAATATGCAGCAGTAGACAAAAGATATTGTCTAGCAAGTAGTGACAGAGAAGGGTTGAGTAAATCTCTAGGATGGGGACCCAGGAAGCAACAAACTACTCATCTTCGTGCTTCCCTCTATGGGTGGGAGACAGGAACCCTCACTCTGTATAGCTAGATGGCAGACACCCTGGGGCTGCATTGCGGACTTTGGTTTCTGAGAGCAGTGACTTATGGCGATGAGTGCTTAGCTGAGCTGATTAGTATCTGGTCACTACACCTGGCTTCTGTCACTGTGCTCTAGAGGCCCTACAGTAACCTGGCTGCCACAGAGGAGCATCATGGCCTTGAGGGTTGAGCTGTAATTGGGTTATTCATTGAGTTGAAATTGACCATGGTTAGTAGCTGGTACAAGGTCAGAGAAGGTCTGGTTGGGGTCCAGGCTTTGGCGGTCAGTAGAGGATAGGCATCTGACTCTAGCTGAAGAACATCCTCCTGACTTAAACTCTGAGGTCACCTCAGGGTACTAGGGGAGAGCCTGAAGAGCCCTGGGAGACTGCTGTTAACTGCTTCGGATAGCGAGGAAATGTGCCCTGAAGGACTGAAGCCAGAAATCGTGGTACAGTATTAAGTTTATGACTTAAAAGCAGCCCCATTTTTTCTTAATTATGATTAGAGCAGGAGCGACACTAGTCAGTTTGTCTGGGATTCTTTGATTTATTTTGTGTTTTCTTCCCCTTTGCAACTGCTTTTAACACTCTTGTGCTCTACGCTGGTGGGAGAGTTCACCAGGGCAGCCATGTCAGGAGCTAGCCTAGGAGAGCTTCTGTAACTGTCCCTCCCAATGCCTTGCATCAGGTGGGGCTGGAATCACTGCCCCTGCAGCAGCTTGGTGAATGTCTTGTCTAAAAGTCTCATTCTGCTAAGAGAAAGATGACATGAAGTCAGCATCATTGGGGGAGACCCAGTAGGTAGTCTCATGTTGTGTTAGTGAGGAGAGCTCAGACACGAGGATGGGGGTGGGGGTTCTGTGTTTCTCTCTGGCTTAGGGGAATCCTTTTCTCTCTGAAGGAATTTGTCAAGTCTTGGGTTCTTCCTTTCTGGAGGGAGTGGCAGGCTCTGAGGATATGGCATCTCTGTTGCACAGCCTCTGGTATTTTCTTTTCTCCCTTTCTCTCGTCTTCATTCTGTTCAAGCATTTGCCCCAGGTGAGTGGGTAAGTGATCAGACCCCAGTGATTAGGAATACCCCACTTTGCACTGAAGCCCCACCACTGGGACAGCTAATTGGTGCTAAAAGAGCCAGTGGGGTTTACCACATTGAAGTCCAGCACTGGTATTCAGAACTTATTAGAGTAAATGCGCCTCTCCAGGGTAGAGACCAAACCTCAAAGTCTTAAAGAGAGCAAAGACAACGGCAGTTCGTCTTTCAGAAAACCATGAGGATTCTGTCTGTAAGCAACCAGATGCTAGAAAAAGTCTAATGGAGGAATTGAGAAAAAGCCGCATGATTCAAAACTGCTAATGGACTCGTGGCATGCCTGCCCACACTTGGCTGGCTAAAGCTATCGACGTCCAACCCCATGAGACTTCTATGTCTCCACTCAGCTTAATTTCTCTCCTGCCACCTTCTCACTCCCTCCCCTATCACCACTGGGACCCATTCTTCCAGTCCTGTCCATTGAAGAAAAAAAGAACTGCAAAGATTATTGAAATACCTGGGGGGGGTATTGTTATTGTTGTTGGTTGGTTGGTTTTTTGTTTGTTTGTTTTTTTTCAAAAAAGGGTTTCTCTATGTAGCTTTGGAGCCTGTCCTGGAGTATACTCTGTAGACCAGACTGGCCTCAAACTCACAGAGATCCACCTGCCTCTGCATCCCGAGTGCTGAGATTAAAGGCGTGTGCCACCAATGTCTGGCAAAATACCTGTTCTTAAGGGCAGTGAGCTCCAAGGGGATAACCTGAGTTATGGCAGAAACATGCAGGAAGCTTAATTGGATCACATCAGTACTGTTTGTAGTGGCTAGACACACTCAATTTATACAGCCAAATCCCTTCATCAAAAAATTCCTAGGTTGGCCAGGTGGTGGTGGTGCACATCTTTGATCCCAGCACTCAGGAGGCAGAGGCAGGCAGATCTCTGTGAGTTCAAGGCCAGCCTGGTCTATAAGAGCTAGTTCCAAGACAGGCTCCAAAGCTACACAGAGAAGCCCTGGCTTGGAAAACAACAACAACAAAATTCATAGGTTGTAGACAAAGAAGCACTTTTCTCACATCTGCCAATAAAAACCCTAAAGTAGAGTGGAACATTGTTAGTATGATCTCCCACTATGACATCCCCCTACCCCAAGAAGTAGAGTTCAGTTTTTTGGGTTATTGCTTTAGTTCTCCATAATCAAAATTAAAATATTCAGTAAAAGTGGAGTGACACCATTTGTGGTGATGCCATTGTTACTCTGCAGTGCCTGGAAGAAAGTGCATGGCCATCGTCCTTAGCCCCATCAGAGCCACAGTTATTAGTCATGACTATACATAGACTCTCATAATCGCCAGCTCGCAGTGACCCAGAGACCGTGAAGTGCAGGCATTGCATTACTGCAGGTGTAATTTCCCTTCTGACTGCCAAGCAATCTTTATTCAACCAATGTTTATAAAGAGCCTGTCCCATGTGGTAATGGGTAAACCCCACTGACTCTGTCCCAGGCCACAGCTGTGCATGAAACTCAAGGCCCAGGGCTCCTTGGAGTTCACAGTGTCAAAATGGAGAGAGGTATTAGACAGTCACCGAGATTAGTCTCAAACTATCCCTGTGACAGCTGCAGAGGTCAGGAAAGGTCACTGTAATAAGTATGGCAGAGATCCAACTCATGCCTAGGTTGGAGACTTCTCCCCAAATGGACTTCTCTTTAAGGCCTCCTTCCTTTGCTTGATATTTATGAGAACCTATCAAGTCCTATGCTGGAGTTACAGAGATAAAAAGACAAGCTAGACATGCTTGCTATCCCGAGGGGACTCCACTCTCCAGCATGAAAGAGAACCAGTGTCTGTCACACCACATTCTTTACCATGAAAGCAATGTGCTCACGTGTTCTCTCAGAAAGAGGAGCTGTGGTGAGTGGTGGCCTTAAGAGGACTGGCAAAACCCCCTGATCTTGTGGGACTATGCAACCACAGGAGAGAGATGCTACTGGCCATTGAGTGCCAGGGAGCCTCATCAGGGAGCAGAAAGAAGAGACAGTAAGCAGAATGGACCCTTACCGCAAATAATACTAACTATGGTGTACAGCCTCTATACTTCTTCTGGACCAAACCCCATGTGGATTCTGTGTCATAATGCAGAAAGCCACTCAGTAGCTCCTTTTGAGTACTGCTGGAACTTAGCCCCGCCCCTTCCACACCAGTGGATGAAGGATGCAGGGGTTTCTCTATCAGAACTCCTTGTTTAGGCTTTAGTAGGGTTGCTGCAAACTATGGGGACAAGAATTCAAGAGCTTGGGAAATTAGACCAGTGCTTGTCAGAAATAGGGGCTCAGCCATAGACTGAGATATAGCTGTAAAATTTTTGTAGCCAAACCACCATTTTTAGGAGACAGTGCTAGGTCAGTCTTCATTTCATTGCTGGGACATAAGGTCTCAGAGGGGTGAGATAATGTACCTAATGCTCACTGTGCGCTAGTCACACACAGGTTTGCCCACAGTCTGGCTACTTCATCAGCATCCCTCATGTCCCATTTTCCCTAGAGCCTCCTGCAGGTCTCTGATGATTGATGTGTTGAAACATCATTTATCGGTTACTTTTCTCATTGCTGTGACAAACTGCCAACCTTACTGGAAGAAGAGTTTGATGAATCTCACAGTTCAGGGTGGTACAGTCTATCATGGCAGGCAAGGTGTGGAAGCAGGGGTAGGATGTAGAATCCACAGTCAGAAAGCAGATAGTCATGAATACTGGGCTCATGCTCAGACTCCTTTTTTTTATTTTAATATAACATGAGACCATAGGCCATGGAATGTTACCTACCACATTCAGGGTACATCATTCCACTTCAATTAACACAACCAAGAAACCTCACAGACATGCCCCGGGGCTTGTCTCTTTAGTGGTTCTAAAACCTGCCAAATTACAAAACAATGTTAACCATCCAAGTAAGGGGCACAGGTGGGTATTTAGGTAAGAAATCTATCCTTAGGCCCTGAAGAAAACAGCCTATGTCATAAGAAGCAGGTTACCAACCTAGCTTCCACTTGGGGTAGCATCCATGGTCTCCTCAAAATATAGTTCCCAGAAGATCTGTTTGTTCTCCTAAAGTCTATGTAGCTTCAACACAAGATGCATGGCCTCTTTCCACAGCACAGATCGCTGCAATATTTCCCTCAGGGTGCTCAGGTATTTGAGAAAACCAGAATATATGCAGATGCTGTTGGCCAGGGGGTCTGCATCTGGGAGAGCCATGGGGGTGTTGAGAGTGTGTTCTGCTTTCCAGGACTGACCGAATTGCCTTAAGAACTTTCTAATCGTAGACGGGGGAAGTAAGCATGGGTAGAATAATAACTGTGGGTGTCATGCTGTGCATGTTTCCAGCAAGATGCTCTCCCTGCAGTAGGGGTTCTGTGATGTTTAGAGAAGCATCCACAGTGACAAGATCTCCTGAAGGTTGCATGAGTGGATGCACCCCGGGTGTAGATCTCTCTCTGATGTGCTAAAGGATGTCATTTTTCTGCACTGACTACTGCTGGGACCAGGGTGCCACATCTCTACCTGCCACCATGGGTACCAGGTGACAAAGTCAATGGTAGTGTAGTCTTTGTTCTGAACCAGGACAGTGGAGAGTTTGCCCTGTAGCCTAAGGCCTGGATTCCATAGGGAATAGGAGATCCCTGCCGAATAGACTATTAGACCCCAAAGAAGCACATTGTCTGGGATGACCTGTTAACCCCCAGTCAAGATCAATTTGAACCAGTTCTTGGAGCTTTGTGCTTCATGTGTGATAGAGGCAAAGGGGAAATGGGGTAAGCTAACAGGTGATTATACTTGTTCATACACATGGACTCATAGACACACACACACACACACACACAGAGAGAGAGAGAGAGAGAGAGAGAGAGAGAGAGAGAGAGAGAGAGAGAGAGAGAGAGATCTCCCCAGAAGTCATAGTTGCTATTGGACCCGTCGTGATCTCCGGATCTTGTAGGAATGGAGAGAACTAGAGAGTGATGTTTAAGAGCAAAGAGGACAGGAATAAAAACTGAGGCCTCTGAAGGCATGTCCTAAAGATAAGTTAGAAAACAAACCTCCCAACCCCCACAATTCAAAGACACCCAGGCCAGGCTCTGGCTCCTTATAACATGGAGAGTCATAAACACTTCTTGCCACAGGTCCCTGAGGGACAGTATCCTTGGGTGCCCCCGAGTCCGCCCATGCTCAGGCCTGGAGACCTGCCTTCCGGATCCACTGGCTGCATCCCTTGCCAGTCCCTTCACTCTAGCTGCAGGTCTCAGCTCCTGCTTAGTAATTGCTTGGGAAATTCAGAAACTCTGCTGCTCCACTCGGCACTGACCTTTGCAAATGGTTGAGGAGGCTAACTCAAAGGCAGTGCTGGGCTCTTGCTAAACTGTGGACATGGCTGAGAGCCTGGCTTTATTTTTCTATGAATTTTATCTCCGTTTCCCTCACATTTACCCTTCTCTCAACTTGTACACTTCAGATTATGTAAGAGCCTGCTTCTCACTGGCGACGTATCTCAAGTGGAGTTTTGCTGATGAGGGGCTTAGTGGGGACTCAAATGTAATTACTCTATTGACTAGGCAATCCCTAAATGTCATGCCTGGAGATCCAGAGGCCTGAATGGACAATGTATGATACCTCCTGATAGCTAGAAGGAGGTGTGGGTGCCAAGGGTTGTTCCCTTCAGTGTCACATTCTGTAGTGTGTGTATGTGTGTGTGTGTGTGTGTGTGTGTGTGTTCTCTGAAGGAGTGGACAGTCACAGAGTCCCAGACAACACGTGAGGTATTCAAGGACTCTGTCAGGGCCCCTGAAGCCCTCCCACACACTTCACATCCTCATCCTTCACTCTGCCTTGTTCCCTCCCACATGCAAGGACAGGACTGGGCAACCTCATCACCATTTCCTTAGGCATACTCTGACCTCAGACAGTGCCTTGTTTTCCTCTCTGTTCTCTGTGAGGATGGGTCACAGACATCCCCAGGAAGCTGAACACTGGCTCCATTCAGATCCCACTATGGTGCAAATGAACAAGCCAGAGTTTTTCATAAATTATTTCCAGAAAAATGTGCCCGCCAGCTTCAGTGTTTATAAAAAGCAATTTTGCTTCCCCATAAGCTAGAAGTGTTTATTAAACATGTAATAGAGAGTTTGTGCTTAATATTTACAGCCACTGTGTCCTCATCTGAGTAATGCCACACTGCATTTAGTCACAAAAAAATAGGGAACCAGCACCCAGCCAAAAATGGGCCATTCCTTTCCAGCCTGCAGTCTGTCTCCTTCCTCTCTCCTCCCCTGTCTACAGCAGCTCCATGGTTCCCCACTTAGGCAAATGAGCATCTGCTGTGTACACGGAGAGTGGGCCAAATGACAGACACAACAGAGGAGCCACGTGCCTACAAGGGAAGCCAGCCCCAAGTCACCCACTGAAAGGGGATGCTGGATGAAGCCTTGCTGCAATGAGCTAGCTACATTGTGGCATTTCCCAGACTCCTGGCCTGGGATGTCAACCAGCATGTGTTACTCTGTGTGTTATTCTGTGGCTCACTCTGTATGTGTGAGTGCTCATAAGTGTGTGTGTGTGTGTGTGTGTGTGTGTGTGTGTGTGTGTGTGTGTGCTTCCTAGGGCACGTCAGTGGCTTGCTTGAATATAGAGGAATGAAGAAACTAACATGGGTTCAGTTCTGCTTCTGTGCCAGTAAAGCTGAGTTCTGAGGGAGAACAAGCAACCGACCTAAAGAGGGAGAAAAGGCAGAGAATGAACGAAGCACTGTGCTGAGAAGGGCTGTAAGGGCCTGAGAGGGTCAGCCAGTCTCACTGTCACAGGTCTAGGAGGCATGAGGAAGACACAGAGGAGGCTAGCGCTCAGGTCACCCTGGATCTTGAAGGCCATCATGGAATGGAGTGACTGCTCCTCCTTGGACGATCATCCAACTTGAGGCTATAGACCTAGTTGTTTCTTACTTTTGCCTTGTGCTCTCTGTCACTGTCTGGGAACACCATGGAGCTCCTTGACTACAGCCTAGGGCCACCCACCTTGTTAGTTTTGTGGCACTCTTTGTGTTCCCCCTTGGAGCCCTGGACATTCGCTCTGTTCTTCACAGAGAGCCCCTCACATACCCCTCCTCCTGTGATGCTGAAAGCACAGGCACACTTCTCCACATCCCCTCCATCCAAGGACTTAGTCATAGCCCCCGAGGGTGCACTGTCAGTATTTGAAGACGCCATGAATAGAGCCTGAAGCAGGGTCCCAATAGAGTCTGTTGAATTGTCAAAGTGACAAGATGCTAGTGCTTGGGTTGAAGTGGAGGTACAGATGGAATGGTGGACAATGTCTTCTGAGAGATGGAAGCTAATGAACTCAGGAAACTAGAGAAATGGAATGACAGGAGGTCACCTTGCCTGGGTGCCTAAGGCGGGTGGCAGGCAGCTGTTAGATATGGACACAGATATTTCTCACTGATCCCATTCTCCTTGGAGGTCTGGCTGAGGTCTTGTTTATGCCAATAAAAACTGTCAGATGCTGTGTTTCCTCCAGGGTGCCTTTCTCAATTTGTGTGGAAGAGACAGACCAAGAGGTAAAGGGATGTCTGTAAACTTAGAGG
Organism: Dicrostonyx torquatus; assembly: GCA_028555095.1. Lineage (NCBI taxonomy): Eukaryota > Metazoa > Chordata > Mammalia > Rodentia > Cricetidae > Dicrostonyx > Dicrostonyx torquatus. The sequence continues at coordinate 2,101,660 of JAQHUG010000159.1, forward strand.
AGCAATTTCCAGTGACATTGTGGCTCATGCTGTCATCTGTGTCCCCACTCTGCATGCCATACTGACCAAAGATTGGCTTTTCCCCAAATCTTTCTTTGTATTACAGTAGGACAATATTGACTTTCATTAGTAAAATTTCCACAGAGAAAAATCTGCAAGACGTCTAAGAGCAGGTTCTATTTTCCATGATGCCATAGCCTCCTTGGTGGGAAATGGTCAATAAATAAGGGAACCCCTTGACATGGACTATGCAGTGGCAGTCCAGGGTTGAGGACATGATGTTTGGAGAGGTAATAGGTGATGGGCATTGTCCTCTGGATGGGAAAAGCTTTATGGAAGGTGTGCTTAGTTAAGGATAGATAAGATGAGAAGGCTCACTGGTTAAAGGAAGTATGAGGACTGGAGCAGGTATCCCCAGAACCCATATCAACACTGGGTAGGCATGATGACCCATCTGTAACCCCAGCCTTGGAAGATAGTGAGATCAACTGACTAGTGAGATCAGCCATATCAGCGAGCTCTGGGTTCAATTGAGACTGCCTCATGGAGTAAGGCAGAAGAATGGTCAACTATGATTCCCAACATCAACCCCTGGACTCCACATGCAAACACCCATGTGCGTGCATGCTCCCACACTTATGAAAACCACACTCACACATACATGAAAACTGAAAGCAAGAGCAACTGACAAATTTAGGCAGTGATGGAAGCAGTTTGGACCAGTAGAGGGAGGACAATGTAGTTATCAGTGCCTGCTAGTGCAAGCTGCTCATTTCCAGACAGTGGCAGAAGGACAGCTCTCATCCTGGGGATGCAGACCCCAGAAGATGAGCCAGATTCCTTCTTGACAGCATGATGTTCCTTGGATGAACAGGGTCTCATAGTGTACACAGATACCTTATTCTGGAAGCAAGCTTCCTTTTAGTCAAAGGAATACACAGGAAGTCATGGTACCCTGTGCAGGAAGTGCAAGCTTACCTCTGAATACACTGGGTCTCTGCATCCAGGTTGTAGGTTTTGGTGTCCTGGCTTACAATCACCACATAGCACAGACTGGCAGCTTATATGACAAGAGCATCTGCCTCATGGTTCCGAAGGCTGCAAGCCTAAAATCAGGACAGGGCAAGGTTGACTTCCCAGGCTGTGATGGAGGATTGACCCAGCCTCTCCCCTTCTTCACACTCAACATCTGGAGGAAAGATTAAAATCTTTTCCCTCCTAGGATTTCTTCATGAGGTCCTGCAATTTAGACTATCAAAGGAGAGATTAACAAAGGAATAAAAGCACTAGGTTCATATAATATATTGTCAGATACAATGAGAGAGCCCCAGTAGAAAGTCACATTCTGACAAGCAGGTCGTGCTGATAGAAAGGACAGGACCAAGGAGAGGAGCTAAAGGAAATAAATGGAGGAACTTGGTGGCTCAGTGAGGCCTAGACTTCTGTCCCCTGCACCAGGCTCTGCAGTGACATTGGCATCCAGTTTTAGATGTCTTCATGTCCCTGTCTGGAGGACTTACAGTTAAGGATCCTGCTTTGCTTTCAATACCTGCTTAGAGTATACTCATGATTTTCTCTTGCAGAGCAAGCAAACTGATTGTTTTTAACTTAGTTTTTGAGTTTTCATGCAAAGCAATTAGGCTTCATTGTGACATTGTCATATATATATATATATATACTTTCAATACCTGCTTAGAGTATACTCATGATTTTCTCTTGCAGAGCAAGCAAACTGATTGTTTTTAACTTAGTTTTTGAGTTTTCATGCAAAGCAATTAGGCTTCATTGTGACATTGTCATATATATGTGTGTCATAACACTTTATTCTAACTCACACCTATTGACCAAGGTTTCTGTCCTGCCTGATTCTGCAGCCATTCATCCCAAAGAAATACATAGAGGCCTACATTAATTATAAACTGGTTGGCCTGTTCGCGCAGGCTTCTTATTAACTAATTCTTACATCTTACACTAACCCATTATTCTTATCTGTGTTAGCTATGTGGCTTGGTACCTTTCATCAGCAAGGCATTCTCATCTTGCTTCCTCTCTGTCTGGGTGATGACTGCGGAGTGAGCTTTCCTCTTAGAAGAATTCTCCTGTTCTCGTTACCCCACCTCTACTTTCTGCCTGGCTACTGGCCAATCAGCGTTATATTAAGCAAGTACAAGAGACAAATCTTTACAGGTACAAGCTTGACCATTGTCCCACAGCACATGCCCTTTTCTACTGCCCTCCCTATGCTCACTGTCCCCTCTGCTGTTTCTCTTCGTCCACCCCAAAAAGTCCCACAGGCCTCTTCTGTCTTCCTGTCCCACACTCCATTCCACCTCTCTTCCTCCTTCCTTTAAGAGCAAGCTGAGTTTTCAGTACCTAAATGTTGACGCTTTTTGTCATTTTAGCTCTGGATGTAATACCCCAAATTATGCATATGTCTCTTACTTATAAACCTAATTTCCCCCTCTTAGGGATGTGCTCATTTTGCTGCTAATGCAGCAAGAGGCAAAGAGACATCTGTGAACAGGCAGAAAATGCCTCCTGGCCCAAAGCAACTAGAAAAACTGATACAGTCTGAAAGCAGAGGGGCTACAGGAAAGGAACCATCAGAGCCTTGGACAGGCAGCCGCTCTCCCAGGGATATCCAGCAGTGCAAAGGGGCTGAGCAGGGGTCACCCAACAAGCCCTTGCTGCTGGTTTCCCTTGGGCCAGCAGCAAGAAAACCTGGTACTGAGGAGAGAGGAAAGCTTATAGCCCAGTGATGGGCATGGCGTGGTGGGAGGAATAGCCAACTCCAGAGCCAGGCTCAGAGTAGAACATGTGTATATCGTGAAGAATCTAAGCATTCTGGGGGCAAAGGGGAGAAGGTTCCCTGAGGTGAGTGTTGAAGACATTGGAATTCAACTCTCAGGATGGAGGTTGAATAGCAGTTTGCCAGGTGAATATGAAAGAATGCCAGCGACATGTCAGTGTGGCCAGAGGTCTCAAGGCTCAAGCAAGGGCTGAGTCATACTTGGTTGGTCCATGATGTACTAGGCAGCTAGGTTAGAACTGCAGGCTGATGGCGAGGTGACAATCTTTTTACATACATTCTACAGAGGCCTTTGAGGGCAATGGAGTCACGACATAGTACAGCTTTGCTGTGTGCACAGTTGCTTGCTAGCATTGTCTACGTGGGTAGGAAGTAGACACGGGAAATGAGGCTAGGAAAGAGAACGACTGTGAAGTCATATCCATCGCCCACAGAGGAGGGCGCAGACAAAGCTGGGGAAGATAAGGCAAGAGCACTGGGTGATGGGCTCACTAATTGCACTCAGAGAAGCCTCTAGGGAGAGGAGCCTCAGTTCTAACTTGACACTTGGGTGGGTGTTGAGCTTCTTCCCTGAGACAGCTGAGTGGGAAAAGCAGGGGGCAGAGGTGATGGAAATCTAGGGAGCCAGATGTGGACATGTGGGGCTAAAGCGGACATGTTGGTGGCAGAACCCAGGCAGGACATGGCTGAACCTGCTGATCAAGTTGGAGTCATGCTGCAAGGGTGGTGATGGAAGCCACAGTTGTGGATGCTGTTCCGGGGGAGTGTACAAGAGGATGGAGCACAGGGACCCACCCACACTTGGGAAGTAAGGGGGTAGACAGGTCTGTGGGAAAGCAGGGATGGTGAGGTGGGACGTGGTGAGATGAGTATACCAAGAGCCATACTCAAGTAGAAGAGAAAAATGCTGAAAATTCTCCATCTAGCTGCATGACTGGTGAGCCTGGCCAGGGCCACTGTGTGGGCAGTGGACTCAGAATAAAGAAGAGGAGGACATGGGGATCTCTGGGGTGAGTGAAAAACATACTTTCAAGAGATAGTTGTCACTGGCAGTGCTGACACAGCAAGGAAGGAGAAACGGGAAGAGGTATAAGAGATGGAGTTTGCAGTGCACTGGGAAAAGACCCTAGGGCCTAAAGTATGCGCATCAAGTATTCTACCATTGAGCCTGCTTATGATGGAGAAGCTGATGGGTGGGGAGGCTTTGAGCTGACTCAGGTAGGAAGAGAGGAGCTTGAGTACATTCTGTGATATGCTGGCCCCTCCTTGTATGGACCAACCCAGGCATCAGCACCGCCCTCTATCTAAACCTTCTCTAAAGGGTGGCATGCTGTCTTGTTGAAACATGCAATACTAGCCTAACCACCAAGGAATACACATTTGAGTCCACTGAATATCCGTTCACTTCAGTTTGGTGGGTAACTTCCTAAACCTTCCAATACTGCACAGCAAGTAAGTCTGTTTTCCCCCAGGAAAACTCACTGCAAGGGAACAACTCTGTTACCTGGGAAGCCTGTCCTTGTGAGTGGTGGTAGAGCATGCTCCTCTAAACCATCAGGCCTGATTTTTGTTGCTGCTTGTGTGGAGAACAATGACTCAGCTTATGGTCGGCGCTCAGACAGTGATACATCCACTGGACACAGCTTTCTGCTTCTCACTCACTTCTGGACACCCACTGCCATGCATCACAGTCCCGATTTGCAGGTGGTTGAAATAAGGCCCAGAAAAGTCAAGCCCCCGCTGAAGGTTTTAAGGACCTTGTTCTATCACTGTTATCTTTGGGTGAGACTTGCTGAGATATGAATTGTGCTTTGAATTCTGTCACAGACATGAAAATCAAATAAAATGTTTAATGAAAAATGTGTGTGTGTGTGTGTGTGTGTGTGTGTGTGTGTGTGTGTGTGTGTGTCGGGAGGCATGGTTCCAGCAGGAAAGTCAGTGTGCACAACTTGAGGCTGCAAAGACTTTGGGTTCCGACAGTTCATAGGGACTGCTTCCACTGCACAGAGTCCAGTGTCCTCTATCCTGTCTGGGTAGGAGTTAGTCAAGTAGGGCTTCAGAGGCCTACTAGGGAAAACATCCTTGCCCAGTCAAGTATATCTTAATGACATGTATAGGTCTTTTCCCAGGAGTCCTTGTTATTTGTTTAGCCCTTATAATGAGGAGGACAACAGGAAGGAAGGCTCTGAGAGCCTGCTTCTGTCTCCTGTTTACAGCCATTAGAGCAGACTGCACTTTGGGTAGCTTGAGCAACCTATGACTATTACCGTGTGTGTGTGTGTGTGTGTGTGTGTGTGTGTGTGTGTGTGTGTGTGTGGTCTGTCTGTGTGGCGGGGCAGAGGGTGTTCTTTCTAATTTCCTAAAACATTTTTTAATCATTCTTTAAATGTGAAGTATACCCTAAGATCTGATTTTTACTTTATCACCAAAACCACAAGAATTAAATAAGAGTTGACACCATCACTGCCCTTTGTGATAAGGGAATGGAAGCCAAAGAGTTTGGGAAATTTGCCTGAGATTGCAAATATAGCAAGAGATGGAATTAGGACAATGACACATATCTTCCAGCACCTTGTTTTTCTAAGTACAAAATGTCTAGTCTGCTTCCCACTTGGCCCTTAATGAGTAGTCTCCTCAAACTCATTCACAAATTACTATGTCTCAGGCAAAAAGTGATGGACAAGAAATGAGGCTTAAAGACGAATGGGCACTCGCGTCCTCTGGTGACCTACTGCACGGGCTGGGGCGAGTCTTCTGAGTGTTCAGTATTTTGATTTCCTCTTTAGTAATCTGGAGAAAGATAGAGAGGGATATAGAGAGAATATGAATGCATGTGTTGGGGACAGAGGCTGGGTACTAAATCCAAGTCCTTATGCATGCTAGGAAGGTGCTCTGACCATTGACCTGACCCAGAGCCTCCACCGTCAGGCAAAAGAGCAGACAAAGCATTCAGATACTGATTCCTGGGTTAACTGCTCAGATCTGATGTTCCCTTGGAGACACTTGGGTGTCATTCAGAGATCTTGAGAGAAAGAAAACTTGCCCCTCCTCCACCACACACATTAAACATACATACACACACACTCCACAATGCACACTACACACACACACACATACACCAGGAAATGGATCACAGGACTGTAGGGCCAGTAGGTTAAGAACCATACACTGGCACACTAGAAATAGACATTATTTTCATGTAAGTCTCTCAGGGCAGGAGTCCTTCTAAGAATCCTTGGGATTTTCTCTGATATTCAATGCATCAGGCAAAGGTCACCCCGACTCCTCGAGCTCATCTCCTTTACTTCAAGCCAACTAACTATGGATGCAAATGCTTTCTGTAAGATCCCTTCACAGAAACACCTAAGACCCATCTTTAACCAAATAACTGGCTGCCATCCGCTAGTCAAGTTGACATGTAAAGCTACCATCAGGAAAGGTCCTCCTGCTACAGTGTCTATACAACTGAGTCTTCAGAGTTATGATCTTTCTCTGAATTAAAAGTGTTCTTGTTAAAAGTGAACCGTAGCCAAAGATGTCTGCCCTAAATAATTTTTCTTAGGAAAAAAGCAAAGTAAATATCTGACAAAAACTGAAATTTCTAATTCAGGCAGTCCATGTTTCCCCATCTTTTCAATATGAGGATACTAAGCTTAGTTCTTGGAGAAGGCGGTATATCAGGCAAGAGGGCCAGTCTGTGACTGGTAATCTCATATATCAACTTGGCTGGCCATGATGTCTTGAATTTGGTTCAAGTTTTATTACATGCCATCTCTTATGATGTGTGTGGAGGACATTACTATTTAAAATAGCGGACACTGGGGAAATCAGATTGCAGTCTACTGAGTCTATGCCCCTCATCCAATCAGTAGAAGGCCTCAGTAGAACAAAAAGCTGACCTCCCCAATAACAGGGAGTTCGTCATTGCATGCCTGTGGCCTTGAACTATGACCTAACTCTGCAGACCTGTAACAGGTGAGCTTTGGACTTCAACTGAATGACTTTGTAGAATCTCCAGCCAGCTGACTTCTCCCATTAAGTTTTGGACTAGTCAAGCCTCCGTAGCCATATGACCAACTCCTTTGAGTCCATTTCTTCCTATTTCTGGTTCCATTTCTCTGGATGTTCCTAATACATAAACACAGGCTAAAAATCTGTGTCTGCCAAGGTGAGCAAGATGCAGGTTAGGGTAAAGAATCAACTCTGATGGTCAGTATCCAGCTCTGATGTGCAGTGTGGGGCCACGGTGACCTGGAAATCCCAGTCCTTACAGAGGACTCGAGACAGTCATTGCAATATGCAAGTCTAGATATATTTGTATGTGTATGAGTGTTATGCCTACGTGTTTGTGTGTGTAGTGCTTGTGGGTGTCAGAAGGCATCAGAGCACCTGGAAGTGGAACTACAGGTTGTCAGCTGCAGTGTGAATTCTTGAAACAGCCCAGGTCGTGGGAAGAGCAGCAAGTGCTCTCAGGGTCTGAGCCATCTCTCCATCCTGTCCTACTAGTGAGGAACAGGAGCGCACAATGACAAAACTCCTAATTTTGTAAATTAATCTGTTAATGTGCATTTTGTGTAACATTAAAAATGTAAGGATTGGCAATATTTTTTATAATTGTGGTGTGTGTGCGCGCACATGCACACGTACATAATATGTCATGCATGTGGAGGTCAGAGGACAACTTTCAGGAGTCGATTCTCCCCTTCCACCCTGCATACTCCAGACTAGCTGGCCCACAAGCTTCTGGGCAATTCTCTGATCTCTGCAGCTTTGTGACAGTGGTTGTCATAGTACAGAGGACTATAGATAAATGACTTGACAGGGAAATACAGTTTTCCTGGCAAAAATCACCACCACTATGTCATCATGGTGGAGACATGCACATACTCCACTGGGAGACTTTACATCTATGTCCCTTCTCTAGCTTCCTGGATAAACATTCCTACAGTGCTGTGTCACTGCTGTTATTCGGAGTGTAGAGCATGAGGCAGGGCTGCTAAGCAAGAGGAAAGGTCATACAAGAGTCACAAGTGGGTGAAGGTATTGAACACAGGAAGTGTGGGTTTGTGGGTCAAACTTAGATTCTCATGTTTGTGTAGCAAAAGCTTTATCAACTAAGTCATCTCCCCAGTCTCTGATGGGTATGTGCGTGTAGGGTGTGTAGGGTGTGTGTAAGTGTGTGTGTGTGTGTGTGTGTGTGTGTGCACATATTCATGTGGGGGACTGCGCATGTGTGTGGGTTCATGTGCTTATGGGGTCAGAGCTGAATATATGTTGTCCCCAGCTGTTATCCACCTTACTTTTTGAGGCAGAGGCTTTCACTGAGCCAGGATCTCATCAGTTGGTTAGACTGACTGGCCAGCATACTCCAGGAACTCTTCTGTTTATCTTTATAACTCCATCCCCAGAGCTGGAACTATGGACATTGCCTCTTTGCCCAGATTTTTATATGGGTACTGAAGACCTCAAATCCAAATATGTGCCAGGCTCTTCACTGACACATCCATCTCCTCAAACTGGTCCCCTAGACCCTGGCAATTTCTTTTGAACTCTAGGATCACAGGGTGAGGCTGACGTCCTTGGAACTCTGACAGCCCTGTGGCCAAGCTTTGCTTCCTCCTCTCATCCTGCCCTGTCTCTGGGTTGGAGGACAGCAGATTCTTCAACTCAGATCATCTCAGCTGGCTCCACTCACTGAGGCTCCATAGCCATCCTGGGACGTGTAGAAAAGGCCCTGCCCTAGAGGACATCAATTTGGCACCTGTAACACAGGCACAAAGACGTTCAGAAAGTGCAGGACGGGCACTCAGATGCTATTCTGCTATCATACATGTTCCACACACAGCACTGACCTTCCAGGCCCAGAGGCCCATGTGTGCAGCGGGAGCTCACCTGCAGCCGGAAAAGCAGAAACGTTCTAATAAAGTGTGTGATGTGGCAAAGGTTAACTGTGCATTTTATTGGTTATTTTCTCCTTGCAGAGGAAAACACCTGATAAAAGCAACTTGGGAAGGGCTTATTTTCTGTTTAATGAGGTAACTTTATGGCAGAGCAGGCATAATGGCAGAAGCGTGAGGTGGCTGGCCACATAGCATCCACAATCAGGTAGCAGAAAGAGCTCAGCTTGCTTTCTCGGCCTGGACACCAGCCCTTGGGATGCCATTTTTAACATTAAGAGTAGGCTTTCCCACCACAGTTATCCAAATCCAGAAACTCCCATGCAGATGAGCCCAAGAGTTTATCTTCCAGACCACCCCAGATCCTGTTGACAGTATCAACTACCACACAAGAATTACGCAAGTAGGCAGAGACATTGTCCCCACCCCATTCTCTCCGCAAGCTGCTTCTATACTGATGCTCAATGAAAGCGAGAGAATGGCAGTCACAGGGAGTCATGGTTTTGCATTGCGTCTCAGGTGTCATTGGCCAGCAACCCTGGGATTCTGACTTAGGCTCACAGCATTCTCCTGCAGCACCCTTTTCTTTGCTTCATGCCCTGCTCGTTTTTCATAGGCCCTAAGCGAACCTGAAGTGTCCTGGTTCTCAATGGATTGCGTCACCAGTGCTCGGTGAACATGGACCTCACCTCTACCCCTCAGAGCCACTGCATTTTGAAGGGACTCAAGATGGGACCACTTTACACCATCCTAAGGAGAAGGATGTGATTTATGGTGACAGTAACTACATCAGTCACTTCAGATGCCTCAGGTGCAAGACCCAGTTGCGAGCTTTTTCTTTTCCCTCCTGAGTCATACTATAAAAAAACTGTGAGAGTTCACTCGGGTCCCAGTCTTGATGCCCAGAGAATTGTGAGATTTCTGCCCACCTCCACTACAACTCACACCCTGGACACGATTGCATGCAATGAGATGTTTCTTCACTTCAGTTTTTAAGCAGCTACCTGTTCTGCACCCTCTCCATCAGCATGTCTAAGGGCTAAAACTGCTGTGAGCAGCCTCGGCACCATTGATGTCCAATGCACCCTAGGGCCTGGCTAGAGGCTTCCAAGGTCTCAATGTCACCAGGAAAGCCTGGACTCCCTCAAAGGTTACCAAAGCTATGTGTGCACTGTGAGGTGGCTATGCTATATGTGAAGATGTGGGATGTAATTACTCATTCACTTCTTGTCTCCTCTTCTGGCTTCTATGAGTAACTTGTAATTAGAGTAACCATTTAAAAATGCAATACCAAGATATTTGTGTTTGTGTATTTGTGTAATTATATCTAAGCCCCTCATAGATTTCCCTTGCTATTTTAGCTAATTCTGTCATGACTTTGACAGATAAACTCTTAGTCTGTCTCTCTCCCTCTCTCTCTCTCTTTATATATATAATATTTATACTTGTATATTATACTATTTATACATATTTACATATTATAAATCTAAATATTTTCTATTTATATATTATGAACATATATTGCAATATATAAATAGTATACTACATAAATATATTATTATATAAAATTAAACATAATAGATAATTATTTATACAGATGTATATAAATACAAAAATATAAATATATACAGAGAGAAGTAGTGTATATATGTGTTTGTGTATACATATATAAATGTATGTGTTTTCATATATGCACATAAAAACACATTTATTTTTATACCTAGGAATATATATGGATTGGGAATTATTGATAATGTCTGGGAATAAGATAGTCAGTTTTTCTCAGGGAAATAGAATACTCTGCTAGACAAACCACATTCCAGTGGAAGGCCACACACCCCAGAGCTTATGGACAGCCCAAACTGTATTTAATAGGTTTAAGGAATAAAAGAGGATAAAAGTTGGCTAAGTGGGGAAAAGGAGTGTACCTGGGAGGAGATGGGTGAATATGATCAAAATATACTATATGCAATCCTCAAAGAACAAATACAAGGGAGAGAGCAATAGATAACATGCGATGGTATTTTTTCTGAACATACATTTCACACCGCCATGCACTCATCGCACTGTGAGCAGATACCCACCTTGCCCTCACACATTGCCACCCAGCCTTCTATCATGTGCACCGACCGCAGTCTCTACGCAGTGTGCAAGCGGCTTTCAAGTTCTTCTACCAACAGTGCCACAATCAGCACCTGGATGTAGCCTTCTCTGTGCAGCAATGCTGACCTTCCTCTAGCAGAAATACTAAGAAATGGGATGGCTGAGAGCAAGTTACAAACCAGAAATTGAAATCAAAAGTGACAAATCGGTGTATTAAGTGGTGGCCCCGTTGCTTTATGGTCCCCCTGATCTTAGGTGGTAATACAAACTGTCATCTTGCCTTCTCTGCTGGAACGTATTTTTTAAATAAGGTGGTATGTTGCAGTCGAACCCAGGAAGACACCGTTGTGCCTAGTGCGCATTCCAGCATGTTCTGTGAGAGCATGTTAAGGTTCAGATTTTGGAGTGCACATTGAGAAGACCTGGGCTTGGTTCTCAGTGCTAAATACAACGTTCCTTGTGTGTCGTAGATGCATTTCACAGAAACACCAGTGATAGTTATAGGCAGTAGTTTTGTAACTGTGTGCACAAAACCAAGTTGAATGACGCAGGCTTCTGCATGTAGACTCTAGTCAAAGGCCTTCTGACTCGGGGGCGCTGTGAACTTTCCAGGTTAGAGAAGCTTGACCTGTATAGTTTCCTTTAACATACAGATGAGGTAAGTGACTGAGTGACCAAACAGATATTCCCCTCTCAAAATTGCTATGAGTCACGATGCTTATGAGTGCTGTCCCCCTTAGCACACGCCATCACACAGCTGTCCTGCGAGCCATTTTTTATGCATTCTTTGGAATTCCAAGGCAATCTCTCAAACCACTTCCTAAATCAGGGGCAGAGGTCGGTGCATTAAAGATAGGTTTTTGACTTTTGAAAAGTCTTAAAAGCTGTTTGGAGTGAATTCTAGTAAATGGGTTGTATGGTCAAACTCTAGTCACTAGATGTATGGTGAAACAAATACGGTTAGCAATGAGGCTAACCTCCTCAGGCGTGCATCCCATCATTTGAAGCGAAGTTTTAGTCTGTCGAAAGCATATTGGCCATATGCTACGTGTTGCACCCCACTGAAGTGAGGAACGTTCTTGCAGGAGAAAGCTATGGTAATTTTCAAGAGCCCCACAAAGGCTGCTAAGTGGAGGGAGTGGAAGATCAAGGACAATATTGAACTTCAATTTATCCCAAAGAACGATGGAATGTTTACTTCACTGTGCTTAATCATCGTCTTGTTGGACCACAGCCAGCTCAGCAGCCTGGGAGTTTGGTTTGTTCTTCAGGAATAGTGTGCGGTTTTGTGTTCTCTTTAGGGGCCTCAGAGACCATAGGGACATGTGCCTGTCCATTCAGGCCGTGAGGTGACAGGCGCATGCCCTTTGGTTTCCCGCTAGAAAAGCTCCAAGCATTCACAGGTATCTGTCTGAAGGGTGAGAGGTCCTGAAGCCATCCCAAAGGGTGAGGTTGGGAAATCTCCACTCCTTGGATGACTGGTTGGTATGCTAATGAGACAGCTGGAAATCGTGCTGTGCTTTGAGCCTGCGCGGATGTGATCATTCCTAACACCTCTTTTTAATGACTATTAGGCTTTGAAAATTGCTCTGAGCTATTTTTAAGGCATCGCAGGATAAAAGGAGATTATCCAGGAAGGCGAGAAAGAGAAGCAGAGAAAGAGAAGCAGATGCCCTGCACCGCTGGGAACAATGAGAAGAGTTGCTTTATGTCTCTTTGTCCTCAAGAGTCCAGAGTGAGACTCACCTCACCGGGCTGGTCCTTGCAGGGAATTAGAGAGCTGTGAGTTCACATGGCTATGGACAACATGTTCCTTCCCTTCTCATTTGCCCTGGTGTTGAATTTGGAGATTGGCAGAGTAGGTGAGGCATAAGGGCATTCAAGGTCAGCCGAAGGACTGAGGTCATCGCTTTATGAGGTAAATTACTTGCCCGAATTCCATCCCAGAACACATCTTTTCATTGTTGCTTGTTTGATTTTGCCTTTAAAAGCTGAGCTTGGTGGTATGGCCTTGTCATGGGCCAGCCAAATAGGTCAGTTCCAAGTCAACAAAGACCTCAAAAATCCTAAGGTACAGGGTGTCCTGAAGCTGATCTCAGGTCTCCACATGCATGTGCACACTTGGGCATCCACACTCACACATGACCACACACAGACACACATGTACTCACCACCACACACAGGTTGGTGGAGAAGGCTTCCTTCCAAAAGAATAGGCTTCAACATTCTAAGTCCTGTACAGGTAAAGTCATGTGTGTCAACTCTAATGGCTGATTTTCTATGTGACCAGAAATCTTTCAAAGGATGGTTGTGCGTCTTGAAAGTCAAGGGTCTCCTACAATTTCATACATCCAGGAATTTCTGTCCCTAGAATCCAGGGGTCTGTGTAAAGGCAGAATATATGGTCCCTCAGAAAACTTACTCTATTTGAGCCTGAGTATGTGCCCAGTCTCAGAGAGAAAGGAGGCTGCAGGGGCAGGAGATGTGTTGATGACAAAGATCTTTCCTGCTATAATAGTTTGAAGTTTAACCCTCTGAGATAACTCTATTTAATCTCAGGCCCATTTGATATTGTCTATAGAATTTGTTGCTAATGACCAGCT
>JAQHUG010000159.1:2115231-2270548 GCA_028555095.1 Dicrostonyx torquatus
CTTCCCTTTCTCCCTCCGTCCCTCCCTTCCTCTCTCCTTTCTTTCTTTCTTTCTTTCTTTCTTTCTTTCTTTCTTTCTTGCTTGCTTGCTTGCTTGCTTTGTTTCTTTCTTTCTTTCTTTCTTTCTTTCTTTCTTTCTTTCTTTCTTTCTTTCTTTCTTTCTTTCTTTCAAGTCTGGTTCTCCCACAGTTTCCATGACAATAAACTCTGGCTTTCTATAAAGGCTTCAGAGATTTCTGATATTTTTTGGTTCTTGGCTGCCACAACTTTGCATGTTCACCAGTATTTCTAGCCTTCTGGTCCTCACTGCTGCTGGTCACATAGGTGATGTCACAGGGTCACTGAGTGATTTAGCTTGCTCCTTTTGTCTCCTCTATTACCTCCTGTGTACTGAACGTCTGATCACCATTCCTTATATGAGTTTGCCTTTTATTTTTTATTTTTTAACTTCTTAGCTAACTTTTCTAACTGGCATCCCACGGAGACCTCACTCTCAACATGCCAGGATGTACTTAGTACTCCCTGTATTATCTGTGTCTTAGTAATGGTACCATTATCTCCCCAAATGGAACAATCTAGAAATCTAAGAACACTCCTCAAACACTGCTTGTCTAACCTGAAACTACTTTGCATTTTAGTAATATCAAACTACAAGAAATTTCTTGACTATAACATGAAATTTCTGGTTTTGTTCATAGTATCCTCTAAGCAGAATCTTCCTTGATTTCTGCATTCCATATTCATAAGCATCTTTCAAGGCCCAGTTGGAGTTTGACTAGTTTTGTGACTCTCCTCCAGGCAGAATAAACGGCTCCTTTGCTCACATTCTCTGAAAGGGTTTGCACCACCATTCATAATGCTGACTAAAGGCCCACAAGTTATTCCCTTCTTTTAAGGCCCCTGCCTTTGGAAACATGTGAAATGAGAGCCAAAGGAGGGCAGTGCTTACAGAAGAGAGAAGACAAAAATGGAGATGCTGAAAAGAGGAAGGCAGTATATTCTTGGAGTGGGAGGAGAGTGACCTACCCATGAAGGAGCTTGCTGTCCCTCTGCATTTGGAGCACCTTGCAAGATCAAGGACCATGGGGATTTAATGCAACTGAAAGCCAGAAGACAGCCAGAAGGCCCAGGTTCCCTCCCTGGCCTTCAGTTCATCTTGCCTTAGCTGGAGATGCCGTTTGTGTCCGTAGGCTGCTTGCTAGGAAGTGGAGCCATGTGCTTCTTCATGTCCAGAGGACTGTGCGGAGCAATGCAGCCAGCTCTACACATGAGACTATGCTCAGGGAATGGTGTCTCCGCAGGGGCTATATTTTTCCATTTATTAGAATAATCCCCCACAGACAAGCCTACAGGCCTGGTTGATTCTAGATTCAGTAAAGCTGGCAGTTAAAACTGGCCACCATACAACCTAATGGTGTATTTTGACTCCTGGTCTCAGTCATTTGTGGTGTGGAAGAAGTGGTCACAGTGGCAGGAGCATGCACATGTTGACTAACCAGGAAGCCCAGAGCTGCAGACAAGAAACAGGTGCTTATCACCTTCAAGGTCTACCTCCAGTGACTCACTGCTGCCAATGAAAGTCCATCTCAAAGGCTCCACAGCCTCTCCAGGCAACAACAGCAGCTGGGGACCAAGTTTTCATACACATGTGAGCTCATGAGGGAGCATTTTGAGGTCAGGGACATTCACTTGGGAGTCTCAGTATCTTCACTGAGCTTCCAAAAAAGAGGACAGATGGGTCCCGAGCTCCATAAACCAGTGAAGGGTTCCTCTTTAGAGGGCCTTACATCTTGTAGGTTGTTAAGATCAGCAGTGGGCCATGTGAGACTCGCCCCTGGCCTGGCACGCTAGACTCTACCCAGGTGATTTCCCCCCATATTCAGCTCTACTCAAAGAGGTAGGATTTCCATGAATCATAACAAGGCTATTAATAATTTTTGCTCTATTAATTTTCTTGCATGGCAAAATCATTTATCTTTCAGCCAAGACTTCCACAGTCTCAAACCATAACTCTCGTATAGCTCCTCTCGTCATGTTTATGTTCTAAAGTAATCTGGGCCTCATGCTCGCTCACACTCACACTAATTCATATTCTAGAATGGATTTTCAGTTTGCACATTTGGGGCTATGAACGTATTCATGTGTGTGCAGATGCGTGTGTGTAGGTGCATGTGTGTGTTTGGAGACCAGATGACAACTCTGTCCACTGTGAGTTTTGATACACAGTAATTCACAAACCTGGAATCGGACAAGCAGGCTAGCCTAACTAGCCAGTGAGACCCCAAGGACCTACCTGTCTCTGCCACCCCAAGGCTAGTATTCCAAGCATGCTGCCACACCTGGCTTTTTAATGTGGGTTCTGAGGATCGAACTCAGGTCATTATCATTCAAAACCAGCGCTTTGCCAACTGAATCACCCCCTCAGACCCAGTTTGAAGTCTTAATGACAGCATGATGTCTCAGCATCTAGAATTCTCACTGCAGTGAGGATTTCATGTTTGGTTATTTCTCTAGCTTTTGGTCATCTACCTTCTGGTTATTCCCTTGCCAATTTTCACATGGTTGTTAGGAATGAAGCCACGCCTCCTTCAGTAGCTCAGACTGGAGTGTGGGCAGCTTGATTTCACCAGTGTGTGGAAATCACACACACGCTTCCCGTGTCCCGTTTCTGCAGTGTTGTTTTGCTGTGGATCCAGGTAGAAACCCTGCTGCTGGATTAGCCTGGAGACATGCTTGGTTTTACTCAAAAGTGTAACCTGCTTCTGGGTTTCACTAGCTCGAACTTAACCTTTCTGATCATATATACAAACTAGTTGATGGCCAAATTCTCTGTGGAGAAAAATCCCAGACACATGTATGTTCAGACCCTAAGGGCTGATGAAAGCTTTAAAGAAGAGGTGATTTTTGGAAGGACTGTATAAAGGGGAAGCCCCTGGCTTAGTGACAGCCTCGCTGTGGAGGATAAATGAGAGAGGAATCAAAGAAGAACCATGAAAGCATGCTCTCTGGGGCTGGGGGGAAGAATTTATGTTGTCAAGGATTAAATTGAAAGCAACGTATTCTGGCTTCTGTTAAGCCATCTTCAATTCCATTACCAGTGGCTCACATGCAAGCAGGTGTGTATGGGTGAATGTGTGTGTGTGTATGTGTGTGTATGTTCACATGTATGTATATGTATGTGCATGTGTGTGTGCACGTGTGTTTGTGGTTAGTATTTATAACAAGGTTCAGTGTTCTGAAGGAGTTCTGTCAGTGTTGCCCCTCTGGGTCCAACATGCCTTCCTATAGCTCGAGAGAATCCTTGCCTTGTTACATCCCTCTCTTCACTTTCTCCTCTATCTATGGCCCCCTCACGCTGACCTGAACCCTTCCTTGAATGAACATTGTCATGTCCTCTTGTTCCAGAGAAGAAAGAAAGTAAACACACTAGTCTGTGTTGCCTTTCTTTTTCTATGTTGCTTTTGCAAGGACTAAGGTGTTATAAAAAGCCACAGTAGCCCTAAAGGAAGAGGAGAAAATGAATGGGGCCATTTATATTAAAGTAGGGCATCTCTGGTTCAGCGCAGGACCTCAGGAGTTCCAGCCTTCAGTGGGAGGGAGAGCATGTAGCATCTAGACAGGTTTGTTCTATCTGCATGATGTGTCCTAAGTTGGCTGTCTTTCTGGTATTGTGTAGTTCTTTGCCAGAACTGATATTATAAGAGTAATATCTAAGACACCCCCAAAATTAAAACAGCCATGTATATTTCATTCATTCTTTCTTTCTTTTTTGCTTTTTTCTTTCTTTCTTTCACATTCCACCACAGTTCTCCCTCTTTCCTTTCCTCCTGTTCTACCCTCACCTCCCTTCTCCCCTGCCCCATCCACTGCTCCCCTGTCTCCATTCAGAATGGGTAAGGCCTCCCATGAAAGTCAACAAAGCATGGCATATCAAGCTGAGGCAGGACTAAGCTCCTACCCCTTCTGTCAAGGCTGGACAAGGCATCCCACCTTGTAGGAAGTAGGTTACAAAGAGCAACTCATGCATCAGGGACAGATCCTTGTCCCACTGCTAGGAGCCCCACAAAAGACCAAGCTACACAACTGTCACCCACATGCAGAAGTCAGTCCCATGCCAACACATCTGTAGTATTTCCCCAGGTAGTCCTAGAAACCTTGCCCAAAAGAGGCCAGAGTATCTGAGAAGAGGATGGCTTCAGCTTGAGCAGCCACAAGCCCACATAGCAGAAGTCACAGCAGAAACCACACAAAATATCACAATGATTTTTGCATTGATGACTGGGATCATGGGTCTTATACTGTCCCTTAATTTCGGTGGCTCTGATATCAGCTGATCATTGACAATGTTTCCCTGGCTCATAGGATGCAGAGCGGGTGGGGGCAGGAGGGCTATTTCCCTTTGATTTTCTATTGTGAACCTTGAGAGCTAGCTCGGCAATACAGGGGTCAGTGCTCAGTGGAACGAGGAGGGTGTGTTGTGAGAAAGTGTCAACCCTCACTCTACAGACTGTAAAGGAGCACAAGCTAGGGCAGGTATAGCTGAGAAGCAGGACTGTCTGGTTGATTTAGTCAATGATGGGCTTTAGCCAGAACGGCTATGACTGAACCGCTAATGGTTGGCCCTAATGATGGAAACTTCATCTAGTTTTTTCTTGAGCTGCAAAGAGGAGACAAAATATGCTTGTTAGTGTTGCTGTTACCAAGGACACCCATAAATCTTGCAAGATACTGGCACGTTGAGTTCACCTGACTATGCAGCCAGTCTGCATCCCACAGCTCTGCTCACCTACAGAACTGGATCAATGTCAAGGCTCTGCAGCCCAAGGCCCCAAACATGCTAGATAATGACATCACCCATCCTCCCTGCAATGGGAGTGGTGGAAGGGCAGAGGACCCCAGGTGCTCACTCACTGGAGATCAAGGCTTCCAATGGAAAACTTTTTAAGCACCAT
The DNA here is from genome assembly GCA_028555095.1 of Dicrostonyx torquatus. Taxonomy (NCBI): domain Eukaryota; kingdom Metazoa; phylum Chordata; class Mammalia; order Rodentia; family Cricetidae; genus Dicrostonyx; species Dicrostonyx torquatus. The sequence continues at coordinate 2,120,183 of JAQHUG010000159.1, forward strand.
GCACAGAGCTTTAACTCTGTGATGCTGGTGTAGGGTCTCATCTGCTCCTGTTCCCAGGTTAACCTTGTCCCTGCCTTTGTTTCTCATCCTTACAGGTTTGTTGCGCTTTTTGATTCTTTACTATAGAAAGCATATATAGTTATATTCACACATTGTCATGGTTAATTTGGATTATCAACCAGATAAGATTTAGCATCATGGAAACACACCCCTGGTGTGTGTCTAGAAGGGTGTTTCCAGAAAGGTTTGCCCAAGCAGTGGCCATCCACCCTGACTGTAAGCAGCAGCATCCCACAAAGAACCCGAGTGGCAGCATTCACTCCACTCGGCTTGCTGGCAGCAGGTGAGTGTGACCAGCTGGCTCGTGCTCCTCCACCATGCTTTCCCCACCATCATGGACTGTATTCCTCCAAACTGTGAGCCAAATGAACCTTCCTTTCTTAAGCTACTTCTTGGCAGGTATTTGATCACAGAGACTAGAAAAGTAACTAATAAACAGTAGAGCATATTTTCCATAATAATTTTTATTAATATGTAACTCACAAATTGACATTTTTTTAAAGTACGCAATTCTGGCATTCTAGTATATTCACAATTTCAGGACCTACATTATGACCTAAACTGAGACTATTATGGGTTGTTTACATGGCTCCAAGAGTAAAGGTGCCTGTTGCCAAGCTTGCATCCAAAGTTTGGTCCTAGAACCCGCATGTTGGAAAGTGAGAACTAACTCACACAAGCTGCCCACTGACTTCCACATTCATGCCATAGCATATTAACACAAAACACAAAACATACACACACCACCACCACACCTACAATACACAAAATATAAATACATGTAAAAATAAATTCAACAAATTTGAACTTAGCACGTTGTAATCAGGTTGCATGGCCTGGTGTGATGGCTATTCTTGGTTGTCAACTTGACTGCATCTGGAATTAACTAAATCCCAAATGGCTGAATACACCTATGAGGGATTTTTTTTTTAACTAAATCATTTGAAGTAGGAAGACCCACTTCTAATCTGGATCTTTGAAGTAGGAAATGCACCTTAGTCCAGATATTTTGTGGTGGGAAGATCCACTTTTAATCTTGACCACCCCTCTTGCTTGCAGCCTATATAAAGGAAATGAAGAAGAAAGCGTGCTCTTTTTGCTGGTTTTCTCTCATTTTCACTGCCAAGTCCATTCCTTCACTGGCATTAGAGCCTATGCCTTTGGGATTCCAGCATATACTGAAGACCAGCTGAGACATCTAGTATCATGAATTAAAAACCTACTGGATTCCTGGACCTTCTATTAGACAGCCATTGGTACAGTAGCTAAACCACAGTCCATGAGCAGTTCTAATAAATTCTGTAATTCCTGTATATTAGGGATATGTGTATGTATACACACACACACACACACACACATGAGGTCATTCAGCTTTTATGAATTTACCTGCTCTATACACTTGATACAAACATATTCACACATAGTTAGGTCTTTGGTCTTTGGGCACTGCCATTTTTCTTGTGCCATGCTGCTTCCTTGCTATTTGTGACTGACATCTCCATCTGTGGTCCTGCCACATTTTCTTTATCCATTCATCAACTGGGGACATTTAGATGCTGTGGGACAATGGTCTGTACCCTGTCACTTATATTTTAAAAATATGCTGACTGGCTAGTAGCCAGGTAGGAAGTAGAGGCGGGGCAATGAGTATTCTGAAAAGAGGGAAGCACATTCTGCAGTATTGACCCAGCCACAGATGAAGCAAGATGTGACTGCCTCGCCATAAAAGGTACCCAGCCACATGGCTAAGTCAGACAAGAATTATGGGCTAATGTAAGTTATAAGAATTAGTATGCCGGGCAGTGGTGGCGCATGCCTTTAATCCCAGCACTCGGGAGGCAGAGGCAGGCGGATCTCAGTGAGTTCAAGACCAGCCTGGTCTACAAGAGCTAGTTCCAGGACAGGCTCCAAAACTACAGAGAAACCCTGTCTCGAAAAACAAAAAAAAAAAAAAAAGAGTAAATAACAATTGGTTATAACTAATGTAGACCTCTGTGTGATTCTTTGGAACTTAATGGCTACAGGGCAGGACAGAAAACTCAGCCAACATTTAGACTCTACACTTTGGGGTCGTTCTGATTAGTGGTGCTATGCAGATTTGTGTATAAGCCTTGTGCAGACATGCACTTATTTCTCGGCGTTAGACACATAGGGATGGAATTGCTGGGTCTTCAGGCAGCCACCTTTACCTAGCTGCCCTGATGGAGGAAAGGCTCAGGGGCCTGGGGAGACACAGTGGCATAGACCCCCTCTGTCCTGGCCAGGGTCAGGGTCACTTCTCTATAGTAAAATCCAAATTGTCACAAGATGTCAGTTGATTTCCAGAGCTGTGAATCAGTAGGTTGTGATGATTTCTGTCAATGTTCTCAATGCTATGAAAGAAGTACAGCTTTTGGGGTCCTTCCTCCAGAGGCGCCTTGGTGTCACCTTCCCGTCACCCTTTCCTAAGGCTCTCAACCCACCTTCTTTGTGTTAATTCCTTTGCTTTTAAGCTGTATGAATGTTACTGGAACTTTGCTTTTAGCAGATGCATCATGTTCTGGAAATCGAACTATTAAAGTACATTTTACTTCCCCAAACTCTGACAGGAAGACACCCTAATCGGGGTACTTTGGTGACTAACCGTTCCCTTGAGATACACGCCAATCTCTCTCTCCTCTCACTCCCTCCTTCTCCTTCATCCATTTTGTGTCATCTTCATCGAGGCCTAATTTGCCTTCATTAAAATTCTCAAGTTTAACAGTGTAGTTCAAGGAGCTTCGGAAACACAAAGCCATGCAGCACCATGGTGCTTATGCGGTTTTATCAATTTTATGCCTGGGATCTCAGCCCTTGGACAGCTCAAGTTCACATTCTCTTCCTGGGGCTTGCGCAATCCTTGGGTACCACTGGAGTGTCCTGCATGGACTCATCCAGCACAAGCCCTTGTTGTGTCTAGCCTCTTGGTGTCACACTTTTAAAGCTTCATTGTTGCCTCTGTGTCTTTTTAGAAGTCTGACTTGTATTTCCTTGTTTGTTTTTTTTTCAGTCGGATCCCACGGTGGGCGCATAGCACAGCTGCATTTTCTATTTGACAATTGTGGGGTGTTTGGGTCAATTCCTGTTTTGGAATATTTCAAATAAAGTTCTTGTCATTCTTATGAAGGTAATTCTGTGATATTAAATTTTTATTTCTCATAGAAGAACAAGTAGGAGGAAAATTGCTGATTAAAGGTGAACTGATTGGACTTTGGGGAGAGCAGAGCAGTTGGGATTTGTGGAGTCAAAGATCCTTCTGTGTGTTCTTTTCCTATCTGGAACCTAGTTTTGATCAAAGCTTTCTACAGTTTATTATCCAGCCATTGTCTTCAGGTTATTGAATCACAAATTGTAAGTTTATGTAATTCATTGAATGATTTCCGTTTTCTTAACAGCCTGAATCTTGTCCTTCAATGAAAAAGTTTATGTGTTCTTTTCTTCTATGAGTTCTACTTCTGCATGTCTGGTTTAATGATTTTCCCCCAAAGTCACCGTGGCTTCATCTTTACTTATTTCTAGAAGTTTCATAGCTGTGACTTTTAGATTTAGTCCCACAACCCACTTTAAATCTGTTAGAAGTTGATATGCTGAGTTCAAAACTGGTGCTTGGTGTTGAAGCTCAGCTCACTGACATGGTGGCCAGCTCCTGCCGGGCCCTCTGCTGCTGCTTTGTCAAAACGCCTCGATTGGCAGGTCTATCTCTAACTCTATTCACCTCTGATTCTCTATAAATAGTCCCCCGGAAATGACTCATTTAAGGATGCTTAAAGTTTTGAAGTTTGGGTCTCTGTGTACCACTTTGAAATCATATTATCTGAGCTGCAGAGATGGTTCATTGGCTAAGAGCATGTGTTGCTCTCGAAGAGAACCCAGGTTCAGTTTTCCAGCACCCACACTTGGCTCACAGCCATCCATAACTGCACTCTCAGGGGATCAGAATGCTCTCTTCTGCCTTCCTGAAGCATCAGAGACACAGTTGGTGCACATATACACACACACGCAAAACACCCATACACATAAAATGATTGAAAATTAAAAACAATAATAGTTTGTCTGATATAGTCTCTACATAGTTCAGTGTAAACTTGAGAATGAGTTTGTCAGTTTCTAGAGAGCGCAATATCAGTCGGGCTTGTGTTGACTCTGTAGATCACTTTTACAGGGTGCTATGTTGGCAATGTTGAGTCAGTGTACATGAGGCATCTTTACTTGACTATCCCTGAGTTGCTCCCTTTTTTTTTTTCTGTAGCTATAAATACCTCACATTTTTAAAGGACCTCGCTTAGTTTTAATATTTTTCATAGCACATTGACACTTCTAAACTATGCTTCTAATCGTTCACTGCTAGGTGTAATTCACCTCCGTCTATTGATCTCTTATCTCAGAGCTTTGATGACCAGACTCATTGGTTTCCATAGCTTTTCTGCAGAGGTGGTCATGTCTTTTGCAAGTGAAACCAGTTTCACTCCCTCCTCTCTAATTTGTGGAATATTCATTTCATTTTCCTGTCTCCATGCAATGGTCAGGGCTGTCAGAACAACCATGAACTCACCTGGCCATGATGGAACCCAAACCCAGCACCTAATTTCAGAGAAATATGTTCACTTTTAAATCATTGAGTCAATTTTTATGAGCTTTCTCTAGGTGAATTAGTACATGCGGGAGTTTCTGGGATGTGACACTACCAAGATTCCTTCTTCCTGCCCTTAATGAAGCCCACATTTTAGAAATAAGTGTTTTCTTATAAAGAAAATCTATTATTATTTCATGTATATGAGTGTTTTGCCTTCATGTATGTACCACATATGTACTTGGTGCTTGAAGCCAGAACTGGAATCACAGACAGTTGTTACCTGCCATGTGGGTGCTGGTCATTTGTGTGCTGGGAACTGAACCTGGATCCTCTTACACGAGCAGCCAGGGTTCTTATCTACTAAACCACCTTCCGGTCCCCAGCCCACAGTCTGACATGTGCTTAGTTAGGCTTTGTTCTGGTTCTGCTTGCATGCACTTATACAGTGGTGCATATTAAGCCAAAGACGCCATAAAGCATGCTAGAGATGTCCTAAGGTCCTTTTTAGCACTTTGCTTCACAATCCAGCCTCATTGGCCTCATCCAACTTTGAACTCCGCTCTTCGGTTTTTATGCTCCCCGCCTTCGCAGTTGTAACTAGAAGCGTGTTTCAAGCAGTGAGGTAGGGACTTAGAAACACAGCGGTTTGCTCCCATCTCTCAGAGTTTGCTGTGTGACATTGTTCGCTACCCAAAGTCTGAACACTGTCATTGCACGTGTGTGTCTAATGACCAAACTGAGGCTGAGACAAGAGAGTGTATCTAGGTTCTATTGTTCCATTATGGCCAGAGTCAAAACATACTCCTAGCCAACTTGAAATTTGAACTTGTTCTTGTAACAATATGTTCCAAAGGAATGTGTTTGAGACAGAAAATTCTACAGGTGAATTTCTCTGAGAAGAAGAAAGGTCAGAATTGGCAAACCATGAATGGCACAAGATGGTAGAGGCAGCTACTTAGAAGTCCATGGTTCTCAGATATGCTTTAGATGGGCCCAAGGACACAGCAGTGCTCAGACTACCTCAGTGGAAGACAGAATAAACACATCAACGTGTTGGGAGAGCTACTGCACCCCACTTGTGCCCGTCCTTAGCATGGCTCAGTCGGCTCCTGCAAATTGGTTCTGGCCTGTCCAGCCTGAAGTGGTTCTGAGAAGACTGCTAAAATTGTAGCACAAACCAACTAATTTCGGCAGCTTGGTTTAGGAATGCATAGGCTCTGTTATCTTCAGACAGCCTGGAATCATTCCCAGGCTCTGAGAAGCAGTGGGGTTTGACCTCAATCTGCAGGACAATAGCCACTGGGAAGCAGCAGTAAATACTTGCTGATTGTGTTTGGGATTGTGGGCAGGTGTTTAGACCTGCCCATTAAGCCTCTTGGTAGTGAACTTGTAAATGGCAATGGGCTTGTTGTATGAATTTGAGCAGGGCATTTAATGTCTCTGAACCTCCTTATTGTTTCATAAGTCCTACGTGTGAGATGTTCACTGATTTTTGTCTTCCAAGGTTTGGCGATGTTCAAATAATAAACTGTGCAAAAGCATTTAGAAATTCAGGAAAGAGAGGACCACACATCTACTAAACATACTATATATTTTAAATAAGGTACCTTATTAAAATTATAAGCCTAAAGTGATTTAGGTATACTGACACATTTAGAAATTAGCTAGTTTGAACCCGGGTTTTTGAAGGAATTTAGAAATCTTGTTTCTTAAATAAAAATGAGAGTGATCAGGCTAGAAAAAAAATGTACAATAAAAAAGGTACCAGTCTCCCTTCTAATTAACTGCATGTTGAACCTGGGCTGCCGGTGGTAAAGTGCTTGCCACAAAAGCATAAGGACCTGAGTTCCATCCCCAGAGCCTTGCAAGTCACCAGGCATGGTGGCTGTGTTTCCAAGCCCAGTGCTGGTGGGGGTGGAGACAGGAGAACTGCCCGGCCTAATCCAGGAAACCCAGGTTCCAGTGAGAGACCTTGCTTCATAAAACCAGATGGAGAATTTCTGAGGAATGACACCTGGGTTTGACCTCTAGCTTCCTCACAGGCATGCACACAATCACATATCTGCAGCATTGACACACACATACACAGCACACACCTGCAGTGCCTACACATGCACAACCACACACACAGTTACATACATGCACACACACACACAGAGTCACATAAACACATAGTCTCTCCACACACAGCCACATACACACACACACAGAGAAACACAGGGAGTCATTCTCTTTATAGATGTGTGTCTCCTTGGATTTCTTTTCTCCTTCACTCACATAAAGAATGACCTTGGTCAGGGACAGCTATAGCCCTTGCTTGATTGGAGATGCTTTGGCTGCAGAGCCTCCACTCCTGTTCTATGCTATACTGTCTCCACCACGTTTCCAGATTAATGAAGATTAACAAAGTCATGATCATGACCTATATTTCATGTTCTACCATGTTAATATTGGGCCAAAGCATAAGAAAACTTTCATACAGACCAAGGCCTTCCAGGGACATTTTAGATCTGTGCTATGTTGCCAAGTAAAGAAAAAGAATAGCCACTGCAGTATTTTTTTAGAAAATGTATCATATTGCCTTTTTCTGTTGCTACTGCTTTAATTCTCTGTGGACCCATAACAACAAAACTCTGCTTGGAAGCTCAGAAGGTCTCTGCACAAAACGACCCCAGTTCCCTGAAAGATAACCTCTTAGTAAAATATTTCTAATTGAGAATCTAAAAACTCTCTCCAGGCCTTAAGTCTCCAGGCACTGTTTCCAATAATCTTGCCAAAGGCTGGCCCCACAAAATTTATGAAATACGTCTTATTTTTTAAAGATTTATTAATTTCCATGTGTACGGATGTGTGTGTACATGTATGTATGTGCACCTCAATTTGTGCATGTCTGGTGCCAATGGGGGCAGACGAGGGTATGAGATCCCCTGGGACTAGGGTTACAGGTTAGAAACCTCTGTGTGGGTTCTGAGACTTGAACCCAGGTACCCTGGAAAAGCTGTTAACCTTTGAGCCATCTTCCCAGTCCTCCTTAATTGCAGCTTTATAAAAAAAACATCATCCTGGAACTTTATTGGAATGGGCAGCAGTGAAGAAACCCTGGGCCAAGTGTCAACATGACAGGGTCAAAAAGCCTGTACACCTGGCTGCCAAGGGCCGCTAAGTGCCAAGTCAAGGTTGCTATAACATTCCTGTGCAGTCCTTGCTGGGATGTAGCAATCACGGCAAAGATGGCTTTGGGAAAGTGTGTTCATACGATATGGTCTTCATCTTTATCCCTCAACAGTATCAGTAGACATAAAAAATGTTGTTTAATCATGTCACGATGGGTGTGGGACAACCAAGAGCTGTGATGTAGAAAAAAAACCTGTTAGCAGTTTTGAAAAGTTCGTGTCTAAAAATCATAGGGAAGCATCAAGTAACATAAAGGAAGGGCTGAAATCCAGCAAGGTGTTAGCCTTGGTGTTCTAGGACATGGAAATAAAGTGTCAGTCCAGACTTTTGGAGAGAGGAAAGGCTACTGGGGCCAATGACTTAGTGCTCTGTTCATCCACCAGTCCCATAAGTCTCCTGCCCTCGGGCACCTTGGGCCTGCCAGAACCCAGCACCCTGTTCCACCACCCTCTCCAGACTCTGCCTTCCTGCAGTCCTTGCCTGACACGGTCTCTGGGCCCCCTTGCTTTTCTCCCTCCTGTCCCCAACTCCCCTCCCTTCTATGCCCTAGACTGTAGCCTTCCCATAAGTAGATGCCAGGATTACTTCCCATAAGTAGATTCTTGTTGCTTTGTTCAATTCATGGCCCTACCCAAGTACTCAGGATACTGCTTACAGGTGAGTGTGAGACTGGGGAGCTGTCCACTTGTGACAGGTACACTTGTGACAGCTGTGATGGCAGCTGCCTTTGCCGTAGCACACTGTGTTTCCTTGGATTATCCAATAGTACTCACCATGGAGGCTCCGTGTGTATGTACCCAAGGTCAACAGCTCCTTGAGGTAAATGCCATAGTATGTGTAACCGTGTTCCCTAAGAGCCAGCACTGTCCTCACACACTCTGACAGTCCTTCCACATCTGTGCATGTGTGCATAGATCACACACACACACACACACACACACACACTTTACTGTTTGGGACAGAATTCATGGACTAGCAATTAATTATGCAGTAAGTCTATGGCTACTCCAGGATCAGAAACTGCCCCAGTTTTTAGTTCCAAGTGATCTCCTTATGTTTGCTTTTTTTTTTCTCTCCAACGTATTTGTTTATTTAAGGATAAAAAAAACGCAGTAATTTAAAAACTCCAGAAGTTTGTATCATAAAACACCTTCAACCATATGACCGGTCCTAGACAAGTTCTCCAAAGCCTGCCACAGGCTGGCAAATCCAGATACTTCCACCAGAAGTTCTCCCAAACTCTGCTAGTGCAGGCAGGGGAGGGGCTTGCCCAAGCTTGGTGTGACTCCCAGCATCCTCAGTAGCCGTGCGAACTCTTTGGGCATAGGTTGTGGGTAGACCTCTGTGGGACTTGTCCCCATTTCTTTCACAATCAAGTGAATGTGATAGAAAACCACGGTGCCCTCTGTATATTTGTCTACTAACTTTAGGAAAGGTCCAAGGTTGGCATTTGAAGCCCTGGTGTCATCACAGTGAGCCAATCATTTCTTCTTTTTTCATTGTTTAATCACGCTCTCTTAATGTAAGCTTTTTAGAGCGAAGAGCTTCCATCTCATGTCTAGCTTCTGGGATACTGTTTCCTCCAAGTAGAGCAAAACTGTGACCTGAAGTGAGGCAGGGAGACCCCTGATCTCCTATGCTGGTAGCCAGGAAGGAAGGACAACTTAATAGCTCACTCAACAGCCAGGTCTGAAGAGGCTAGTGCCTCTTTACTTTGCGACAGTGTGTTCATCCTTTCTGACAGGCTGTGGAGGTGAACCCCTGCTTGCAGCTGGCCACCCTATTAGAGGTGAGGTGGAGGGAATGGGGTAGGCAGCCATGAGTCTGTCACTGATGCATGACTGAGTACCACATCATGTCAGGTGAAGATGAGCATCCCATGCTCAAAGTCTACATGCCTCCTCAACCACCCGGATCTCTTTCAGTTAGCCGTCAGAGAAACGCAGATGCCTTGAAGGAAGCAGGAGAAATGGGGATTGGTACAAAAACAGAGACGAGAGAATTTATTCTGGAGTCAAATATGAGTTGATCACAGCCTTGGGACCCAGATTCAGCTTGTCCCAAATTCCATGTTCCAACATGGTAACAGTTTGATGAAGTTGTTATAGTGACAGAACAAAGGAAGCCCTAAGTAGAGTCACTTTCACCATTATGCAGTGATAACACCGGGTAACTGAAAAGTGGGGAAATCTCTGCTATGAGCCTCACACACTGTCTGGCAACACCCTTCTGTTGGGTGTTAGGGGTCTGTTAGGGGTCTGTTAATAGTTCTAAGAGGTTTTGTGTTGTCCTCTTTTTTAAGATTTCTGCTGCCTTTTAATCCTTGGCTGTCTGAATCAACAACTCCACCACTATCAATGGTGGTTAGGAGGGGAGAGTCACAGCCTGAGGGAATTCTGCTCCCTCAGGCAGCAACTCTTCAAAGCTCAGAAGGGAACTTAACTAAATCTCTATTCCTCTAAAGAACTCAAGATTCAAAGGTTAAGGTGGAATTCTGTTCCTAAGAGAGGTTGGATAGCAAGTTGCTCACTCCCCTCCTTCTGCGGCTCTCCAGAAGCTCCTCCTTCTCTCCCTGCTCCTCCTTAAAAACCCTTCTCTACCTGGCTCCTCCCTACCACTTCCTGTCAGCTAGTGGCTAATGTGGCCTCCTGACTTGCAGGTGAATTTTATTTCATCAAACACATCTTTGCATCATCAAACAGATGTTCCAGCACATAAACAAAAGTGACACACCATAAAACCATATTCTACAACAGTTTTTACCTGTCAATCACAAAGGTAGCAGGTGGTAACAGAGGTGAACAGCCGTTACTAAGGGACTAAAGATAGCCCTCTATGAATTTTATGTGGGCTCAAGACTGGAACATTTCACCCTCTCTTTAGTCACTGAAGTTCTAATCAACAAGACATGCTGTGGTCTGCTGAGAAAAACTGGTTGGGTGGGCTGAGGTTCTTGTGGCAGGAGGCATTTGTGTGAGCCACCATGCACAGAGGTGGGCCCACTCACAGGAGCCCAGATGATCCAAGCTGAATCGGTTCATTTCAGTGCAGCCTTTATTATTATTATTATTATTATTATTATTATCATTATCATTATCATTATTATCATTATTATTATTATTAAAAATAGTTCACAGGAAGGTTTCGACTCTGGTCAAGTTTGTAGTGGCAATTCTCAAGCTGGCACAAATTACTTAGAAAGTGAAGGCTGTTTTGTATCCACTGAGACATTTTCTACTGTCTGTGAAATTTTCCGAGTGTTTGTGCCATCGGCCCAGCTGGCTGTAGCCTGATCAGCAGAGCCCTGTAGGTAAGAAGGAGCTCGCGTAGACTTCCTTGTCTCCCACAGTGCTCCATTTCTGCATGGCACTAAAGGGAGCGCAGGTGGCCATGAGGACAGCTCAGATGGTTCTTCCTTCCACCAAATCACTTTTTCCCAGACTCTTTCGGTGACTTGAGCTGGTTTATGTTCATCCCACCAGGAGAATAAAACACTACCACAATTTAAAGCCAAATTTGATGCAAGCTTTAAGTAAATACTGGTCAGGTTGAGGGACTCTGACCAGGTCCATTTCTGGATTCCTAGAAAATGGCCAAGAACTTTGGTATTTATAAAGACAAACTGACAAGCCTTTGAACTTCCGTCCTTGTCCAATCAGGGACAAGTACACATCCGGACATACTTCCGGACTAAGTACTTCCTGCCTACCTGTGTGCGCATGTGGTGCAGCTGGGTCAACCGTGCTTGTCTGGGGAAGTGAAAACACGTGACTTGTTATCTTATATGAATTTGAACAATAGCCTCCAACATCTCAGGAAATATCTGTCCTTGGGCAAGGGGCTTACAGGTTTGAAGCATGTTTGGTTTCATGGATCTCTTAAGGCATAATAATTAAAACTTAAAGCATAGCTTTGGCTCTTACAGTTTATACAAATCATCCCAAAGTCATTCCAGGGCCGCAGCCTTGGTATAGATCTGTCCTTGAAAGCTGACTTCCTCTGGAGAACTGGGGACAGACTCCCAGTGCTGTCTGCAGAAAGGTAAGTTCTTGGTGATTTCCGCATCATTTAATATACAGGGAAAGGAAAGAACTATCATAGTTTGCTCTCACACCCTAAACACTGGCCCCAATATACTTACTTCCTTAGGTCTTTATTGCTCGGTCCCGCACACCCTGAACAGCTGCTGGGTAGACTGGTATGTGCTCACCTCAGCCAGGCTGGTCAAGAGCCCTCAGTGCCATGCTGGCAAAATGCAGAGGCCTTCCTCCATCTGCTCCCGCTTGGCGCTATTGATTTGTTGTCTGATTTAAATATAGAGTTCACTATGCAGGTGTGTAAGCGTAGCATAAATAAAAGGGCATCCTCCATCACGACCTGGGACTTTGACTGGGAGCAGAATAATTGGCAAAGACTGAAGAAGCAGTCTGAATCAGCGGGATGCTCTGTCCCAGGATAGAACTGGTCAGAGAGGAGCTTGGACGAGGAGGATGGAGGGAAGGGAAGATGGAATGCCATGGGGACCTGAACTTTGGAAGCTGGTCCCCTAATGCATCTGGAGCTGTTCACAGCAACTTTCTAATTATTTGTATCCTCTGGAGACTCCCTAGTGCAGATGGGATTTCCTTAGTGAATGCAGCCCTAGGTTAGTGGCGCCCCCCCCACTCCTGGTTCCCTTGGGTGGAGCATGGAGGGAGAGTATGGACGGGCAGTATATCACAGTCTGCATGACAAGAAGCTGGCCGCTCTAGCTCTACTCCCTGGCCAGGAAGGCTGACAGTGCTGGAATGGACGAGTCGGCGGTATCTGGGGTCCGTATGCTCCCAAGGTGTTGACAGGAATGGCGACGATGTCTCTCCTGGTAGCGTCCCATCAGAAGGTGGCTACCACTGTGTCCTGGGGTCACCCTGTCATACTGGTAAGGCGGCCTATATGTGTGCCTGTGTGTGAGTGTGCAGAGGGGAAAGAGCAGAGACCATGCCACGTTTGTTCTTTAGGAATGACAATTATTGATATTTGTACTTTTTTTTTTTTGTCTTCCAAGTTCTGACCTCACCCACCTTCTCTTTCAAGGGTGAACCTGACCCAGGGAACTGAGGAAGGAGGAATGAGCGGGAGGAGAAACGGGTCTCTCTCAGACCACCTGGCAAGGAGGGTCATGGTGTACTCTCGGCAGCACAAAATGGGAGAAGGACCAGAGCTAGCTAGCTCTGAGCTCACTGACAGGGTGGGCAACCCGGAGGAGTGTGAGCTTGCCATGGTGGATGGGGAACTGGGGTGGAAGAATTACTAAGACCCTAGCAGCGAGTCTGGGGAATAAATGAATTTTGCAAATGCGGTTCCTGGGAAGCCAAATTACTATGGAGATTGCATTGCTTTATCAAGACATGAAAACGAGGAGTCAGCAAAAGGTGTAGGAGCCTGATGCATGGAGACAGGCGATGAGCACAGGGGGCCAGCGGAGGGAGGTGGATTGCTCCCTTCAGTAAGCAGGGATGGCTTGGTGTAGGAAAGGAAGTCAGTCTTCTGTGGGTAGGGCTCGATGTTCCTTCACCCTTTCAGAGAGGCTCTGGTAGGGGGAAAGCCCGTGTGGGTGAGGGACAAGTGGCTTCTGGACTTGGGAGCAAGGAGTGCAGGGCTCTGGTGTGAGGACAAATGTCTGAGTGGAGGGTGTGCTCGGATGGAGGTGTGCATGCATGTTAGAGCAAGTGTGCAGAAGGGTGCCTTGAGGGGTGAGCCCAAGAAAAACCAGGTGTACGTTATAGAAGAGCCGAATGGGAGTTGGGGAGAGGGTGGGTGGACACGTAGTATTAGGGGTTATCCTGGGCGGGCTCTGTTGCCCCTAAGAACCAGCGTGCAATGTTGTGCTTGGCTTTGCCAAGGTGGCACCCAGCTCCCAGCTGGGGTGAGCCTCAGGAGGGACCCCCTGGGAGTACTAAGAAAAACATCGTTGGATAGCATTGGGTACAGATGATGTGGCACACTGGTAGAAAGACAGACATGGGTGTCTGTAGGGATGCAGAGTGGCTGGAAAGCCAGGGCCACCTTGTCAGCCAGAAGAGCAGCTATAGACAGAGAAGACAGTGTGAAGTGCTGGGTGGCTCACCCTGGGGCAGTCCTGCGCCAGCAAGCCCTTCCTGCTTTCATCTACACCTCTTAGCCTCTTTTCTGTCCTCTGCTTAATTCTCAGAATGCTGCTACCCCTAAATACTGGGGTAACCCCAGGATATCTGCCATGGCCACGCAAAATGATCTACCCTTTCAGGACAGAGAGAATGATTTAAATATGAACGGAGAAAGTCTTTGATTTTTTTTTCTTTCTTTCTCAAGATGCAGCAGTCACTTAAGCATTGGTGTGGGGATGTGTGCTGGAAAGGAAGGAAGTATCTCCTTTATACCAGATCTTACCGAGCGAACATGGGGAGACTTCCAAGGCATAGCTGTACTGAGCCTGCCTCTCACCCAGCCAAGTGCTCAGAGGCCAAAGTCCCTCTTGCTTGGAGCAAAGTGGTCATCAGGGCCAGAAGCCTCCTCTCTTGTGTGTTTCCCAAGCATTGCCTGCCATGGTGCAGCAGGGGCCCCAGATCTAGCCAATAAGCTTAAAGCACACTGAAGGAAAGGGTGGAGGGAAGACACCAAGTTCACTGAGCTTTGGAATGACAGTGGTTGGGTCTTGTTTAAGGACTTCTCTTCCCATATGAGTTGCCTTGCTTGTCCTGGAAGAAGGCTTTATGCATGGAAAAGACTGGAAGTGGACCAGCTCTTTTGGGTAGTGGTGGGAACCCCACATCTGCCAGCTAGGACCCACATCCCAAAGCTTCCACAGTCTTTCTAAAGCACCACCATTGCAGAGCCAACTGTTCAAACTCAAGGACCTGTGGGGCCTTTTCACATTCAAGCCATAGCAGCCCCATTTGATGAAACTGTATGCACATTATATCTCTCCTCGGCACTATTGAATTGTTGGTGTTTCCAGACACAACATGAGGGGATTTGAAACCACAGGGAAAGTGCAGTGCCCCCGCCCAGTCTTGTAGTGGAAGAATATATGACTCCCCAGAAAGGTGGAGAAAGAAGGGTAAGGTGTTTGGAGAGAAATGCACAGAAGAAAAGCCTGGTGCCTGCTAGGCACAGTGGTGCATGACTTTAAGACCAGAACCCGGTGGGGGAGGGGCTGAGGCAGGAGGATTGGGAGACTGAGTGGAGCCTGGGTTGAGAAATGGAGCCCTTTTCTCAAGAGTAAATACATGAACCAGGAAGAAAGAGGGGAGGAAATGGTAGAGAAGGTGTTCCAGGAGCTGCCCAGTGTGGTCAGCAACAGGATGGGCCGGTGCTGGGCAGGAGAAGGAGCCCAGCCTAGCCTGGGCAAAGGCAGCTCACAGGTTCTTGCAGAATGTTGCATGGCTCTTGCCTGCCTCTCCCCTTAGGGGTTCAACAACTTTAAAATAGCTATATTTATTTTGGAGAGATCTTTTGGTGTTGTGCTATTTTTATGCAGCCTCTTCATCTCTCACTTTTAGTTTCTTGAATTAAATGCTTTTCATTCTTAGAAGACAATAAGCGTCGAGTCAAAGGTGTGAAAAACGCCTAGGTAAGCTTTTACTAATTCCAACAAGCTATAATAGGCTTGGGACCTAAAAGTGCAGTGTTTGGGTTTTGTATTTTTAAAGGGAACTGGAGTTTTCAGCAACAATGTCTTTGAGAGCCCCCTTTTCTTGGTGAATCTCTGTGATCATCTGGGTTTCCTTGCTGTTTCTAAAGCACGGGCAAGCCCAAGACCCACGGGGCTTTAAAAGCTCTTGAGAACTCACTCTGGGAGCAACAAGCTGACTCTGGAACTGAGATTCCAAAATCCGTGTGTGTGTGTGTGTGTGTGTGTGTGTGTGTATGCTTGTGTAGGTGTGCATATACTTACATGTGTGATTGAGTGTTATTATGTGTATGTATATATGCTTATGTGCTTGTATGTATGTATGTATGTGTGTGTGTTTGTATGCATATGTGTGTAGAAGCCAGACAACAATCTTGGCTCTTTTCCCCCAGGAGTTATTCGCCATGTTTCTGAGATACCATCTCTGGGTTTGCCAGCACTCTGCAGGGATTTGCCTGTCTCTCCCTCTCTAGTGCTGGGATTCCAAGCACAAGCTCTTGGCTATGGGTTCTGGGGATAAAACTCAGGTCCTCTGTGATCGATTTCACAGACCGAGGCAGTTCTGCCGTCCCTCCAGTGGGTGTCTTTTAGCCTCCCCACCTCTACAATACTTAGTGTGTCTCCTCTTTCTTTCTGTCTCCCTCCCTCCTTGCTCTCTGGCTTCAGCTGCTTGCTTCCTCCTATCCCCCTGTCCCTTTGTGCTCCACTCCCAGGCTCCCTGGCCATTCTGCCTTCCTTAGCTCTTTCAGTTCACAAACCTACCCATTGAGAGACCACCTCTGCTGCGCTCCCATTGTTCAATGGCTTCTGCCGTGGGGATTGTAGCAAGAAGTCTCATGCACAAGCTGCCATCAGTAGCCCACGCTGTGGGACTCTCTCAGGGCACTAGTTCTTCAAATCCTGCTGTTTACTAAAGTCTCCATTCTTTCAGTGGCCTGTCTTGCATGCCTCTATCAGTGTATCTAATTTTGCAGAACCTTGGCTCTATGACTTTCATCTGTGAACGTGAGACGGCATTCACTTCTCCTATTCCCTACCCTGCCCTGTCTCTCACCCACAAGTCCTCTTTCGGTCCCCTCTGTTCCCATTATGCCCCTCCTTTTTTTTTATGAAATTCAAAGATTTGAGAAAATACATGTTAATTGGGTATTGATTAATTTGTTTAGCACAATGGCCTCTGGTTCTACCTATTTTCTTGTAAACAACATTATTTTTTTCTGATTGAGAACTACTCCAATTTATACACACTGCAGTTCTTTCGTCTGCCATCTGCTGATGGGCTCATTTCATGCCTTTGCTATTGGAGATAGGGTCTCCATAAACTCAGGTACGCAGGAATCCCCATAGTAAGCTGCATTTCATCCCTTTGGGTATGTGTATACCCAAGGGGTCACATCTGGATACAAGAATAGTTGTAAATTTTTTGAGGTATCTCCATACTGGTTTCTGTGACAGTTGCTCCAATTAGCACTTCTGTCAATCACGGAGAAGGGTCCCTTGCACCCTCACCAGTAGGTTGCTGTTTCCTTAATGGCAGCCATTATCACTCGAGCAAGATAAAATCCCAATGCAGTATTTTTAAAAAATGAGTGCATGATATGAGCTCAAAAACTGACTGGGTCATTGACTTCACGGCCATGTGTCACTGCCACTTGGTGCTTTCGTCCCCCAAATACTGAAAGGAGAAAATGTACGAGGGGCTAAGTGCCATGTGTATTTTTAAGAAGTAGGTTCCCCTCTGAAGCTATACCATGTGACGTCAGCTCCTTGGGGTCAATAGCAGCTACCTTGAGTGCAGCTGCAGCTGTGGAGGCCAAAGACTAGCAGGCTGTGTGGTAGGTTGTCACTCAGGACATTTTCAAATGGTTTCTGTGACTGTCATTTTATATACATTTTATAATAATTTTAGCTCCATGCATTACACATCTGGGGTAACTTCTGTGTCCTGCAAGAGGTATCTGGAGAGAGCATCTATCTGAGCAATAGCCTGAGTGGGGGAGGGAGACAGAGGGCTAGTGACGTGGTGTGTCTGTGAAGATTCTCAAAAACTAGCCACGCGGGCTTGCTCCAATCAGAGACTGAAATGCACTTTTCCCCTGGTATCCTGTTTCTTTCCATTAACGTGTTTCACCAGAAATTCTAGTTTGATGAGAATTTTGATTGATTGAAAAATGAATTTTTTCTTTATTCAAATAAGTCAAAAGTAGCATTGGTGACCACTATGGAATCTATTTACCTCCTGTAGTGTCCGTCAATGATTGCAACTATTCTGGTTAGAAGATAATCTCCTAGACAGGTTCCCTTAACCTGTGAAAATCCTGGGGCTTCTGATTGGCCCTGAGCACCCCTCAGGCAGCCTATGGTCTGTTGTTTGAGAGCTCTGTTTATTTTGCTTACTTTCTGTCGTCTGTTTGGTCCAAAGCTTCAGAACTCATTCTTCTTTACATTTATGCACAGTAGAAGGTATCGCCTTGAAGGTAAGGGAGGAGTCAGGGGTTTAGTGAAACAGCTTGGGGCTGGAATCCCTGTGGGTGCTGGCAGTGAGCCACTGGCTGGCCTCCAAGCTTCCCTGTAGCCTTGGTGAGAATGGATAGTCAGATGCAGTGGGAGACAGGCGTTTATTTGACAACCTCCAATAGAGAGCTCCATTCAGGCTATACCACCAGCATATACATATGGCATGTATACATACATACATGTGTACATACAGTGATATAACATGACTCAGGTCATTCCTAGCCACATGAAAGCACCAGGGAAGGCATGGTAGTCACTCTTACCTATCTCCTCTGTAGATCCTGGTGACCCATCATTTCTTCCAAGAGGTGAAGACGAGTGTGGTCTCAGCAAGCATGACTATTTCTTCTCCAGGGTGCTGACCCACTCACCTTTCACCCAACATGTGAGGGAGCCTGGAAGAGCCCTGTGCTCCATCTGCCAGGCAGCATTACACCAGGGCAGGGATTGTACCACATGCTGCAGTTAACCCATGTGGACTGCATCTTCTGGCACCCCTGGGCCCTGTAGTCCGCTGCCATGCATGAGCCTGGGACCATGTTCTAAAGCACAGCTATCAGGCCAAGGCTGAAAAGACACGCCGACTGTGCCTAGGAATTACAAAGAAAGGGAAACTCACTCTTGTGGAAAGAAGCAAGTGTCAATTGTTACTTCATTAAGGAGAAATGTTTTTCTTAGAATGATAAGAAAAGTATTCTGAGTCATTTTAAGAAATCTTTCATTTTAGAAATACTGTTGTTTTATTCTATTTGTGTGTGTGTGCGCACGCGCGCCCGCCTGATTGTATGTGCACTACATGAAGGCTAGAAAAGGGCATCAGATTCCTTGGAACTGGAGTTACAGGCAGTTGTGAGCCAAACCCATGTCCTCTGAGAGAACAGCAAGTGCTCTTAACTGCTGAACCATCTCATTGTCCCTAATTATTTATTTATTTTTTGAGACAGTCTCATGCAGCCCAGGGTACCCTTGAACTCACTATGCAGCCTCCTGCCCCTATATTCTGAGTCCTGGGATTTCAGACATGCTCCACCACACCTGGTTTGATATAGGTCTGGGGATTGAAGCTAAGGCCTTGTGTAAGCTATACCCCACCCCTGACATTATTGCTTCCTTTATGTGGTTACTAGCTAACCAATTGCTTTCTTCTTAGAAGAGTGGGGGTGAAGACTATGTGGACGCTCCTACCTATCTTTCAGGATTCAATCACAGACTCCCTCAGAAACGGTTTCTGTAGCTTCACAACTCAGGTAGCCATGCCCCACCCCTGAATCCCCCAAGCACAGCCATTGGACCCCTGAGAAGAAGCAGACTTCATTGTGTCAGCATCTTACAGGTAATGGGAAAGGGAGATGGCCTGTAGGAAGGGACAGTCCGAAAAGCCCACAAGGTCTATGTGTCCCCCTGGACCTGCTTACTGTGACAGTCCTCCAAGGTCATGTCCTTTCAAGACAGGCGTTGTCACATTTCAAAATAGCCCCCAACAGATAATTTCTGCAAACAGTTTCCAAACAAGGTAACCATATACCAAGAATAATAGTAGGAACTCAAAATGGCTGATATCAAATATGAAGTTTGAGTTACAGGATAAAAAGTAGTTATCCTGAAACTAAAGGGACTGATCGTGTCCATGCTTGGTTGTTGCCGCGAGTAAAGGTGTCCTATACCATGGCAGGGACAGTGAAAGAGAAGACAAAGGCAAGCTCTTTGGAGAGCAGGATTCCGTCCTCCTGGAATAGAAATCCATGTTCCCTCTGTGTCATGTGTCACCACGCCAGGTGGTCCATTCAGCCACACTGAGAGGTGCCTCAGGAAGTCAGGATGTTGCACTTATGCGGTGACACCCATGTGACTCCGCAGACTGGGTTCTGCCCCAAGAATGCTGGCTTGTCCTGCATGGACCAGAGGTAAACCTCCTGCGTGGATTGCAGCTCAGAAGCTCTGCAGATTGCCAGACTGGTGTCAAGCTGGCTCCTGGCCTTCACTCTCCACCCAAGCCCAGTATGTTCCCAGTGTGTTCCTGTGCTGTCCGATGGTTACTCTATTTACATTTTAAATATCCATTTCCCACACCCCTGTACTTTAAGTCTTAACTGATGAAAAATATATGGTTTAAAAGTTAGTTTCATCAGTACTCATTTGGGACTGAAGAGATGACTCGATGCTGAAAAGCATGTACTGTCTCCCCTCAGAGGATTCAACTTCGGTTCCCAGCACCCATGTCAGCTGGCTCACGACCACATAACTCCAGTTCTAAGGAACTGACACTCTCTTCTGGCCTCTGCAGTCACTACACTCACACACACACACAATCCCCTAATACACTTGCACACATAGACACATAATTAAAAATGAAAATCTGTCAATAACTATTTGCTATGCACCTACTCCAAGCTGCACATTCCCTGACAATGGCTTCCTTGTTCCCAGCTTCTTTCACCAGAATACAGGTCCTTTTATTCTAAGTATGAAGATTCACACACGTACATGCACTCTCTCTCCCTCTTTCTCTCTCTCTCTCTCTCTCTCTCTCTCTCTCTCTCTCTCTCTCTCTCACACACACACACACACACACACACACACACATACACAGAGAGAGGGGGGGGAGACACACACACACCCAGAGACACCTGCTTTACATTCAGAGAAGCCCATCACACTCCTTTGCGACTTTCCCTTTATCTTGGGCACAGCAAACCCCAGGCAGCTGACCATCAGATAAGACAGGTCCATTTGTCACGGGCCCAGCAGCAGTAGTTGCTAGGCACCCACCCCATCTGTGCTGCTTGTGTTCCGGCATGCCACTTACATGTTAATAAGAAGATACAAACAAAGAAACGCTTGTCAGGGGACCATGCCTACTAAGGGGAGCAACAAAGGGAGGGACAGGGAATGGCGGGTGAGATGACAGTAGGCCTCTCTGCATCAGCGAAAGGGCTGCATGCGAGGACATCTCAGCTTGGGGAATGCTGCGCTGGTTGTGTGCCAGAATGCAGGAGTCCTGGGTGAGCCAGTGCCCGTTTGTTCCTGTCAGTCAAGCAGACTGACTGGCGCTGCTGTGGTCTTACTGGTCCAAGTTCTGCCAGAGAGACACACATGTCACACAAGTTTGAGGGGAAAAGAGAAAAGAGAGGACACACTACATTTTGTGTATATGGAGAAATAACCAGCAATGTCTAAGGAGAAACACAAAGGGGACCAGAGAGGTCTGTTCTTGCAGAGCAGCCAGAATTCTGGAATTATTTTCTTTTTCAAAGTAAAATCACTTTATTTTAATTAACTCCCAAATAAAACATCACATTTGCCCGCCTGCCAGTTCCATCCACCTCTGAAGTTCTGTTCAATGAGAATTCTCTTCTGTGGCCCTTCTGAAGCCATGGGACTGTTAAGAATAGGAGGTTTACTCAAGGTTCACACTTCCACTCTTGCATTTTTACCCTAAAGTAACCTCCTCATCAGAGCCAATGTTCCATTCTTCGGTTTCGACAACTTAATTAAATCAATCCTGCATTTCCCAGTCACCCACGCCTCAGTGTTTCCTTGAAATCCTCCCAGAGTTTGATGTCACTCTGGTTATGGGTAAACCCCGCTTACAGTTTGATCTCAGAAAAGTAAGGTTCCCCAGACTGCTGCTCTGCCAACTGGTCTCCCTGCTTCCTGCTCGCAGTGTCAGGGCTTCTCCTAAAACTCCCAGGGACGGTGTGATGCCGAGTGGGCCCCACCATGGAGTCCGCAGCCACACCACTGCAGTACTTGCCATCTGGGCCATCAAACCTGGCTATTGGCATGCAATGACAGATAAGCCAGCTGCTGGAGGCAGGGCTGCAGGTGTTTGCCTAGAAGCATCTCGCAGCTAAGAGGCACAGTTGGTCAGAGGGGCCACTGAGAAACAGCGGCTTCAGCATTCACGGCGTTCCCTGAGTATGTGTCCACTCAGCATCTGGAAACACCTGTGATACTCTATTGACTGCAAGTAGAAGCTTCTCTGATAAGGACTGAGAGATGCAGCAATCTATGGGCATAACAACAAATCTTTAGGAGTCAGCTCAATACTATGTCCTTGTAATAGCAGGAGCTTCTCCCCTCGGGCCTCATTTACAGGTTTAAAGACTGCCCTCCCAATGAGTCAGTTCTTGATGCTGCATCTCCTCTTCTTACTAAATCTTGCATTATAGTTGCTGCTTCTAGAACTGCCCATCTTTTACCTTCTGAGTACCATGAGATGCAAAGGTGTGATCCACACTTTCTGTTGCATCCCAGTGCTTCTTAGTCAAGTATTAAGTGGTTTTCAAATAAATAGACTCCCTTACAGAATTCTGGATAGGAAGGGACTCCTGGGGATCCACCTCTTTCAAAGGAGTGGTAGACAACTAATGGTTGGGGGTGGAGAGGGGAAGTCTATTCCTCAGTGGTACGGCAGCTGGTAAGCTACTCTCTCAAGTAAATAAACCCCCATCTGTGCTCATGCCAGCAACTCTGATTGAGTCCAGGAGGTCACAGAAGAATTAAATGGGCGTGAAAGTAGGAGAAAATCTTGTTGGAAAGAAGGAGGAGTTTGATGGGGGGATGGAAGGTTGATGAAAAAGAAAAAAGGGTCAGAAAAATGTGATCAGAGCATCATATGTATGTTGTGTGTGTGTGTATTATACATATATAATATGTGAAAGTATAAATAATAAATAATAAAAACACTTATGTTTTGCACATTAAATTAGAAACTGTAGAGAACCAGTAGGGTAGGAGCTGAGGGTTCCCCATGGAACTCCTAATTTACTGAAAGTGATTGACAGCAGATTCTTCTCAGGGGAGCTTGCCAGGCCAATGTATCCACACACCCTCCAGCTTGGGTTGAGCATCTCAGCCCTCCCCCATGAGAAACAGTAGCCATCATGTGAGTCCTGTGAGCCCAGGGACTGAGCTGCATGGTTTCTTGGTGTGCCCTGACTTTCTCCAATGGTACCAAATACTGCAGCTGTGAGGGAAAAGATGGAACTGGCCTGGGCAGACTTATAAATTGGTGTTAAGTTTCAGACTCAGAATTGATCCCCAGGGCTCACCTGCCTACTCTTGAAGTTGGCATGGGAACGTGGAGCTGTGAAAACAATGGTTCCTCTATGAAATATTACCTCCACTGTCTCTCTACCCAGCATGCCTTTCCCTGCCAGACCTATAAGGCCCAGCTTGTCCATGAAGACTCAGTGGTTTCGTTTGTTAGATAGCATCTAATATAAAACTCTGAAATTTTGAACAGCCCAAATGCCTCCAAAGCAGAATGTGGATAGAAAACCATCGGAAAAACAAGAATAAGGAACTTGGCTTAGTAGTGCCTATAGTACACTCTGCCTTTAGCTTTTGCTTTGGAGGTGGGTGGGGGAAGTGGGTTGGTTCTGGGTATGAGATTTTCTTTGAGCACAAATAGAGTTGATAATTGTCAGAACCAGTGAGGGAATTACCAAAGAGCCTACACAATGTTGCATAGACACACAATACGTTGATCTTTACTTCAAATAAAGACCAGTTCCCCCAAAGCCAGACTTCAAATAAAGACCAGTTCCCCCAAAGCCAGAAACTTGGAGCAGAAGCCAGAGAGTAGACAGAGCGTTGCTGATGGGAGAAGACTGCACTCAGAACCCTGGTGCTCTCTGCTCACGCAGATAAGAGTCAGGGAAGCAGAGGTTGATGGGGCATCTAGCTGCCCATGCTCTGCCTGATGGGGAGACATCCCGGCAAGAAGCCCATGTGTAGATCCTCATCTGCTCTCAATAGGTGAGAAGTCATCCCTTCAGATACAGGCCTCCCTGTTCCCCACTCACACTCTTCCACAAGGCTGAGAAAGGAGACTTCAGTCCTGATTTGAGCAGGGCCTGGCTGCTGACTTTGAGAAAGTATTTGGTTTTTATGTGTTCATCTTTAAAAGAGGGGTTTGGAAAAATAAGAGAAATAAGTCATATTTGTGGCAGCAGCTCTTCTGCAGGAGTTCCCACCTACCATCTCAATGGGAATCTAGAGGCTATTCTTCCTTCCCCCTCCATGGCTGAACTCTTGAGTGGTTTGCTTCAGATAATGCAGTGGCAGGCCAGGCTGGGTGGCTGGGTGCTGAACCCATGATGTCAGGTCTAGACCTAGACAACCAAGCAGAAGGACAGGACCATCAAGGGGAGCCTCCCAGGATGCCTGAGAACCTTCACTCTGCTTCCCCTGTGCCTTCCTCACCATTTCCACATCTTTGCAGACTAGCTAGCAGTGATGCACCATGCGAGCTAAGGTGACATGGAAGGTCTATAACATTCTCTTTTCATCTGGAAGAGCCCTGGAGGAGAACTTTGAGAACACAGGAAGATTCGCTTTCTTAGCCTTCTTAGAGGATGTCTTCCCCACTCATCTTCAGATGAAGGTATGAATTAGATATGACTCCCCATGCCCTAATCAAGAAGTCATATATCTTAGCCATACTATGTGTTGCTGTAATCTCTTGATGAGGCATGAACTCTAATGCTGAATAATAGAGATCTTTCTTTAAAGTGTTGTAGGAAGGCCCATGTGCAAAAACACAGTTTAAAATTGTGTTGGCCTTCTCAACTTCTGAGTATCTCTTCCTCTACCCTCCTCTCGCCTCCTCTTTCCCTGTTCTCTCTTCTCTCTCCTGTCAACTCCCCCTCTTTTTTCCTCTCTCTCCTCCCTTTCCCCTCTTCTCTCTCTGCTCCTATCTCTCCTCCCCCTTTCCTCTCTCCCTGCTTTTTTTTTTCTCCTCTAAGTGAACAAATAAAAATAAGAATTTCCCAAGGGCTAGCCCTCACCTGAACTGTAGCACAGACCAGCAAGCAAAGTCCTGCACTGGACACTGAAGGATGAAATCAGGAAGGCAACTCACAACTCCCCTCCCTTGCCACTGCATGGGCCTCTCCTATTCTCCAGGAAGTATCCTGGACCACTTGGCCACTCAAACGCTTGCACATGTCAGCAACAGATATTAAACCCTCCTGAACTCCCCATCTCTACTGGGAAGCCTTCAAATACCCCTGTTACATGCTGGTCACAGGTGTGTGGCTGCAACATTGCTGATTTTGTAACTTTCTGTAAACTGCTTTCATAAAACAGCTTATCTTTAAAAATGCAGTAGGCAGTAGGTTTGGATTATTAACCACAGGGTGACTCCAAAGGGTGGTAAGTAGCTTCTTCTGTAATAAATGAGTGCTCTGCTACAAGCAAGATGAGGCTCCACTGTTTACTCTTTATTTTCAGTAATGTATTTGTGTGTGTGTGTGTGTGTGTGCATGTGTGTGTAACAGGCAGGCCTGCTTGTTGGGGTTTCTGTCCTGCCCAGTTCCCACAGTCGTTAGGTCCCAAGAAAAATCACACAGAGAGTCTACATTAGATATGAACTGATTGGCCCATTAGCCCAGGCTTCGTATTAGCTCTTATAACTTATATTAGCCCATTATTCTAGTATATGTTATCCACATGGCTGGGTACCTTTTTCAGTGGGGCAGGTCACATCTTGCTTCTTCCATGATCTGGGCAGGACTGGGGAAAGAGCTTCCTTCTTCCCTGAATACTCCTGTTCTTTTTGCCCCGCCTCTACTTCCTGTCTGGTTGTCCCACCTATACTTCCTGCTTGGCTACTGACTAATCAGCGTTTATTTAAAACATAATTGACAAAATGCAGAATTGGCCCACACCGTGTGTGAGTGTGTGTGTGTGTGTCTGTGTGTGCCATATATGTAGGTATCCACAGAGGCCAAATAAAGACATCTGCATCCCTTCCTTGCAGCTAGAATTGTAGGCAGCTGTGAAGAGTTCAGTGCAGGTGCTGGGAGCTGAACTTGGGTCCTTTGCAAGAGCAGTAGTGGCTCTTTACCACAATCCATCTCTCCAGATGCCAGCATCCCCAGTTTCACTCATATAGACCAGCAAGATCTGCATTGCTCCTCTCTTGGCCTCACAACTAACCACTCTCTGGAATATAGGAATCCTTGCAGGAGTTGGCTAGGCCTCATTCATCATTAGATGTCAAGTCTTTGCCTCATACCTGTGATAATTAGGTGTCTCAAAAGCACTGTAGAACTTCTTCCCCACCTTATCCCCCAACACTGATACTTGAACCCAAGTGTTCTATGGCAGATTACCTTTCCAGCCATGCATTGTGGAATCTCTAGTAGTTTGATGCAGGATTTTGTAGCAAGCTCAAATCAGAGTAGACTTATGAAAGGTTCTAGTGAAGAGAACTGGCTCTTGGGATGAAAACTATCTTACTGATTGCTATCAAGCAGAATCTGAATGATGTCTGTCCTGTGTGTGTGAGGAGGAGGTGAGGGAGGACTGAGGCCACATGTGGCTCATGTTGTCTTCTTGGTGATGATGGTGCCTGAGCACAGCAGGGAATGTCTGACTGCATAATTGGAAACCACCATGTTGCAGGTACTGTACCCCTCCTGGGCTTCTGTGCTGGAGACTCAGCCCTGAGCATGGCCAGGAGGTAGGAAGACCCTTTAAAAGAGGGGTCTCATGGCAGGAAGTTGGATTATTAAAGATATTGGAAAAGATTAAATTTATTGTTGTGGGATCCAGTTAGATCCTGCAAAATCAAATTATACACACACACATACTAAGACAAGCCTGGTTTCTTATCTTTCCATGTGACCTCCCCCTACCCGTGTGTGTGTGTGTGTGTGTGTGTGTGTGTGTGTGTGTGTGTGTGTGTGTGGTCACTATGATGCTGTCCATCCTTATGTGCTGCACGGCAGTTCTTGCTACATGCTGGACCATTAGGGCTGCCTTAATTATGAGTTCATCCTCCCAAACTGAGAGCTAAATAGATATTTTTATAGAGTAACCAGCCTTAAGTGTTTTCCTAAAGCAATGAAAACGCATTAATACACCATGTTTCCAAGGATGAGAATGTGAGGGTGGCACGTTTTGTCTGGGAGAGAGAGAGCACAGTGCTCCTCCACTGCAGACATCTGAAACAGGCTTCCTCATCTCCAAAGGTCAAGGAAGCCTTCCTGGTATGACACAGGGCAGGGACTTGAGTTCCAAGGTGAAGAAAGACCTCCAGGGAAGAAAGGAGAGGGGAAAGAGAATAAACAATGCAGTGTGGACCCTTCTCAAAACCTAGAACAATGACTGTTTAACTCTTGAGACCTTTGAAGGTCACACACATGGCAGGGGCAGAGGAAGGTGCTTTGATACTTGGTACACGCCTGCTCAGTCACTATCAGTGGGACCCCAGAACTCCCAACTGTCCAGCAGCTCAGGTTCTAGGACAGCATCCAGAGGACTGCTAGGAGCTTACAGATCTTTGCTAAGTGTGCACATCCCAGATAACGGGATTTGAAAAAAGAAATTAAACCCTTGGGTATGAAAGTTTTGAACAAAGATGAATTTTTAACAGAGAAAATGGTATTACATCAGTTTAACCATGCTCAAAATCAATTAATACCTGATAAAAGCTGAGCACTTCTGATAAGCTTCTGACAGCATGCTGGGGTTCTTTGTAGGCTGCCAGCTGGGTGGTTAAGCTGTCCTGCCCAGAGCCGGTGCTCGTGCACAGTAATTTGACACTATAAAAGTTAGCTGCGATGGTCCTGCACCTAAGTCATGGCCTGTCCTTGGTCATGCTTCCTCATGGGTCAACTTATTAGACAGCAGAATATGTCAGGGTGTCTCAGTTAACCCACTCCATAACTCTACGTCTCTCCTCCCCTTCCTCTTGAATCTGGGAGCTCTAGTCTTTGCAAGGCCAATGCAGAAGTGCAAGCAGCAAATGGATGCATATAAAGGTCTCAAGACCAGGACTCAGAACGGGCATGTGGTCCCTTCCCCTCATACTAATACAAGCGAGTAAAGTGGTTGATTAATGGGGAAAGATTGTCCATCCCTTCTGTGAAGAAACTACAGCACCACGTGGACTCTGGGGACTAAAAGGAACACAGAGGTAGAGAGGTGAGACACTGTCTCAGGACAATATTAACCAATTTGATTAAAAAAGGGGTATTTTATTGGAGGGGATAAAACTTACAGATCAATGTCCCAAACCACGTTCCTCTGGTCGCAAACAGGAAACCGAGTCTTGCCGTCAGCATGAAAGCCGGAAGCAAGTTAGTCTGGAGAACGGCTGCGGCTCTTTTTAAAATGCAAACCACACCCCATATTGGGCGGGTATCTTAGAAGCCATTGGCTGAAAGCAAGAGGGCTTAATCTCCCGCAGCACCTCCCCCTTTTGTTTAAGTAAGAAAGTTCTAAACCTACTACAAAACTATATACAGTAAAAAAAAAATATCTTATTCTTAACTAGCTTAATTCTTATGCAATGAATAAACTGGCCAAGTCATGAGAAGAAAGTAACTAACTACATTTATCTAATCTTCAACCCAATCAAAGATCTGAGAAGGGAAATAACATTACCTGAGTGATTAGGAAGTGCAATCAAACAACTTCCAAAATATGTAACAAGTCACAGAGACAGCTGGCTACCTGGCCCAAAGTCACATTTGCAGTGTTGAAGCAACCAACTTTGGCTAAGGCCTAGAATAACTGACAGATTATTTTTAAAGGCAAGAAAAATTTCAAAACCATCTTACCCTGTCTTGGCAGGATTTGACAGTTCTGCTTATCCATTTCCAGCTTTTATATATTTTGTCAGTAGTTGAGGTATGGGCAGTTCCTTGCCCAGGGGCCTGTTTTGCCAAGAAGAGGACAAGCTCCAATTGGAGTGTCTTTGGCGCTCAACAGTCTCTCAGGAATAGATCGGTGTAGCCAGGAGCATTTGTGTCTCTTTACCACAGAATTCTAGGTTAGATTAAATGCCATTTTCTACAGCTCTTTGAAGAGGTTGAAGACTATTTATACAGAATATAATCTCTTTGTATCTAAACAACCTGATTAATCTAGCTATAAATATGACAAACATAGATGACTATTGTTCTACAAATCTTAATATCTATCTGACATAAAGACTAAGTGAATAAACAACTGTGTAATAAATGAGGACAATGACCCTCCAAATGTAAACAATTTACAAGTATACATTGCAATATGGTATCAATACATAAACAATATATAAGTATCTTAATCAGTGGTAGAAATGTACACTGTAAAATGGTAAATATATATCAATATATATGTAACAATACCTCAAGAATGTTTCTTTCTCCCTAGATTTTTTGACTCATTCTCCACATTTATCTCATCATTTAGACCATTATTGCTTATGGCAGTAAACAAGGGGCCTTCTAATTTTCCTGACGAGACACATTCTCCATAGCAACCAGGAATGACTGGACCACGTTCGCCATGGCGGCCTGCGAGAGGCCCCCCATGGAGTTTCCCGATGGTATCGGGTTTCCTTGTCTATCTCTCATTGATCTGCATTCATTTGTCCAATGTCTGCCTTTACCACACCTCCTACATAAACCTGAAGGCTGAGTCCTTCTGTTCCTGTTCCTGTTATCTCTAGAATAGGCATTATTCCTGAAAATCCGTTGTCTACAATCCCTTCTCATATGTCCCATTTTACCACAATTAAAGCATTTGGTATTTTGATGCCTTTTCTTGCCATTGGATATGGCTTCTCCTACCCATGCTTCAGAACCATAATCGAATGTTTCAACATTCATTGTATGTAAGACCCATTCATCCAAGGGTGCTGATCTAATCCTTAAAGGCCCTAGGATCCTTTTGCACTCCATATTGGCATTCTCATAAGCTAAAGCCTCAATTATTATGTGTCTAGCTTCTGGGTTTGTTATCGCTATTTGTACAGCCCTGGTTAGTCTGTGTAGAAAGTCTCTAAAGGGTTCTTTCTGTCCCTGTTTAATTCTAAGATATGACTCCACTCTCTGTCCTGGTTCCTGAACTCTATCCCAAGCTTTTAAGGCTGCTGTGGTACACACAGACAGGATGTGGTCTTCACAAAGCGCTTGGTCCTGAGGGTCAGAGTAGGGTCCATCACCTAGAATTTTGTCTAGGGAAATCTCAGTTCCTTTTGCTCTTTCCTGTTGTTCTATAATTCTTGCTTCCTCTTTAAAAAGACATCTCCAGTGCAATTGTGGCCCACTTTCCAGGACAGCTGAGATTAACTGGGTCCAATCGTAAGGTGTGGCTTTGTTAGTGAAAGCCCAGGTTTTGACCATCTCTCTAACAAATGACGAGTATAGTCCATAATTTACAATCTCCTGTTTGATTTCTTTCAAATCACTCATATGTACAGGCTCCCATGTATTTTCCTTGATAACCTTAGGGTGTTTGGAGCCAGCTACCTTTTCTGAAGTTATCACAGGAAAGGCAGGTAGAACTCTGGAGAAGTTATCCCGGAGAGTTTTATGCACTGATGAAGTTACATTTTGCCTCCCTATCAGTTGTTCTTGGTCCAATTCAATCATTTCTTCAATCTTTTCAAATCTATTGCTCATTGCCATCTGCAAGGTCTGGATCTCTTCCCCTGTATTCTGTTCTAGTGCCCTCATTGAGCATTCCAAGGTATGAAGTCTGTCCTCTAGAGATACTATGTCATCCTTGCGAATAATCTGCATGGCATGAAGGGTCATACCCCTTTGACAGAGTCTGATTAATACATTCAATCGTACAAAGTCTCTCAAATAATGTTTGAGCTCCCATTGACATTGACTGAGTTCTATGTTCTAGATCAGCTGTGTTCCTTTCCAGAGTATTAACTCTGTCATTTAAGGAATGAGTATTGGACTGTATTTTTTCCAAAGAAATCTCAGATGACTGAAAGCTGTTAAGCATAAGTCTACATCCCCTTCTAGTTGTAAAATCTGTTTTTTGAAAAGGTTGGTATCAGTTTGAATTGGATCTAAAAGCGCATCTGTTGACTGAAAATTGCTAGTTAAGCTGGACGTTTTCTTTCTAAATCTCCAATTTTCTGTCTCAGAAGCCCCAATTCAGCCTGCATTGACCAAAATTTTATGAAAAAACTACAGAACACAAGAAAAAAATGACTCCTAGAAATGGTCCTGTAAGAATGGCATCATATGTGTCTTGGAAGACTCAGATATGTTACCAACAAGCAAGCTCTCCAAGCAACAGAGGCTGATATTGTCAAACATATTTTACCCTCAGAACTCACCAGTGGTTGCCTGCAGCACGCCTTTAATCCCTGTGGTCTAGAAGGCGGGTCCTAATACTTGTTAAGAAACTGGGAGGAAAGTTAATCTCAAGAGGTTGCGCAGAGTAAGAAATCTAAGGTCCAAGTACAAAAAACAAAAATCCGGAAGCTTTCAGCGATTGACCAACAGCGCGTCTAGCTTCCGGCACTGGCCTGCAGTTTACAAAAGCCGAAAGCTGGTGCTGGAATGTCTCAGGGAGTTATTGCCCCAAGGAAATTTTCTTAGCGTTCCCCGAGTCTGTATGGGTGATTTAAAAAAAACACTTTGCAAATCAGGTGGGTAGCAGCGCAAATCCTAAGAGGCACGGAGCTTTAAACAAGCTGCCGCTGCAGCTGCGGCTGAATATACAGTTAACCTTTGCTTCCTTCAGCAAATCCTACCGGCCTGCGCCACCAGAACCAGCTGGGTTGGTTGAGAGGGGGGGTTCTCTCCTTTTTAAGCCCTCTCCAGTTTTTAAGTGGATTTAGCCCCACGTTGGGCGCCAAAATATTGTCACAAGACAATATTAACCAATTTGATTAAAAAGGGGGTATTTTATTGGAGGGGATAAAACTTACAGATAAATGTCCCAAACCACGTTCCTCTGGTCGCAAACAGGAAACCGAGTCTTGCCGTCAGCATGAAAGCCGGAAGCAAGTTAGTCTGGAGAACGGCTGCGGCTCTTTTTAAAATGCAAACCACACCCCATATTGGGCGGGTATCTTAGAAGCCATTGGCTGAAAGCAAGAGGGCTTAATATCCCGCAGCAAAACACTGGTACCAATGACAGAGCTTTGACAGTTAAACAGTCTCACTGATACTTCTGTCAGTCCTGGACCCTGAATAAGCTAGACCAACCAAGCCACCTGTATCTGGACTTTTGTCGTGATCTCTGCTCAGTGCCATTTGAGGGGGCTTTCTCAAGCTTGTTCAGATTGTTGCATTGGCAGTGAGCTTTTGTTCTTGGGGTTATTTTTATCATCAGGGTAATTTCATTCCCCTTTAGTATACCCTGCAGGGATCATGGGGATACCGGACAGGAAATTACAGTTGCTAGCCTGTTGCCTCTGGTCAACAGTTGTGTGAAGAATCTTGTAAATAAGCAGACAGGGTAGTGGAGACCGGTGGTGTTTTTGTTAGTTAATACCTGGAGTGGAGGGCAGAGAGCTCTGGGAACTGACAAGAATCAAGGAAGGAGGTGTTGCAATTGGGGGGAGAGGTGTGGGTTATATTCCCAACGCCTAGCTCCCAGCCCCCAGCTGCTGGCCCACTCAGCCACTGGTTGCTTGCTTATGCCCAAAATAATCACATGAGACTGTATTCATTTAAACTCTGCCTGGCCCATCATCACCACCGTCATCTTGGCTAGCCCTCACCTCATAAACTAACCCATTATAAAAGTCTGTAAGTCACCATGTGGTGACGTACCGGAAAGGTCTAACCTGCATCCAGGCTCGTGGCGTCTGGCTCACTTCCTTCTCTCTTCCCAGAACTTCCTTTCTGTCTACTCCGCCCACCTAAGGGCTGACCTATCTTACAAGCCAGGTGAAGTCTTTATTTAACCAATCAAAGCACAGAAATACAGGTGGACCCTCCCACAAGGAGGTGCCACCAAGGTATGGCTTAGGGCAGAACATAGTGTTTTTGTCAGCGAGAGCTTTCTGTGCCCATGCTTATGGCTGAGTGTGTGTGTGTGTGTGTGTGTGTGTGTGTGTGTGTGTGTGTGTCCGTGTTTGTGTGTGGAGGCCAAAGGCTAAATCTGTTGTCTTTTATATTCTACCTATTTTTTTGAGAAAGGGTCTCTCACAGAACCTAGAACTCACTGTTTCTACTAGGCTGTCTGACCAGCGAGCCTCAGGGAGCCTCCTGTCTCCATCCCCCATCACTGGGGTTACAAATGCACATACCACCGTACCCAACATTTTCATGGTTGCTAAGGATCAAATTTGGGTCCCTTATGCTTGTGTGGGAAGAACTTCACAGCCTGTGCCATCTCCCCAGCACTTTGAACTTTGGAGACATAGGAACTGATGATAAATTATACTTCTCCACACTCTGAGTTGTTCTTTAGAGGAACATCTGCACACACAGCTTGAGGTCCCCATCCCCAGCTGAAACCACATCTCCTTGTCTCTGTAAGGTTATAAAGGCTTCCGCCCACAGCTCTCAGCGATCACGTAACCGTAGTTGACATGGAGACCTTCTTCAAGTTCTGACCTGGGCGAATAATGTGCTGTGTGCAAGGAATTGATGTGTTTATGGGGTGTGTTTCTGTCATGCGAGCTCCCTACGCCTGTGTCTCCAGTGATAGTTGCTAATAGTTTTAAAGAGGTAAACAGCAGTCTATTTTGTCATGAGACGCAGCTGCCTTCTGCTTTTTCACATATTCATTTCAAGAATGAATTTAGACCTAAAACAATAATTTGGTTTCAGGTTCTATGAAAAGCAGTATCAAACACAATGCAAATTCCTTTCCAAGTCTTTGATGCCTGACAAAGCTGGGACAGGTAGGGGAGGCATATATATAGTTTAGTCTCATGTTTGATATTTTAATATTGTAATTTTCTAATTAAGCCTGTGATACAGTTCTGTTCCTTATGGGATTATCTGGAATAACTTCTGGGCTGGCTGAGAGGTTGGCAGACTTGATGCAAGGGCTGCAGTGGTCTGCCTGGATCTATTCAGGGGGTTTCCTCAGGCTCTATGCAGGGATTGCAGTGAACTGCCTGGGTCTACTCAAGGGGCTTCCTCAGGCTCTGTACAGGGGCTGCAGTGAACTGCCTGGATCTATTCAGGGGGTTTCCTCAGGCTCTGTGCAGAGGCTGCAGTGGACTGTCTGGATCTATTCAGTGAGTTTCATCAGGCTCTGTCAAGAGCTCTTATACAGTGAACTACTTGTATCCACTCATGGGGTTTTCCTGCAGCTGTTTTTTTTATTGTTGTTTTGTTTTTTTGGGGTTTTTTTCTAGCTCAGACTAGAACTCAACAAAGTATTTGGGGTTTAATCCTTGAGATCAGACCAGCCTCTGACTGTCAAGAGGGTAGAAAGAGCTTCTTAAGAGAGAAAGGCCAGAGAGGAAGCCAGTAATCACATACTTCATCAAGACTAGTTTGCTGGAGAGATGATTCAGCAGGTAAGAAGCCTTGTTTCTCTTGTTGATGGCTGGAGTTTGGTTCCCAGTACACATGTTGGGTGGCTCACAAATACCTGTGACTCCAGGTTGCCACCATCTTCTGGCCTCTGTGACTATGGGCACCTGAACACACACTGCACACATGCACAAACACACATGCACATACACACATATGCACACATGTGCACACACACAGCTTTAAATAAATCTTTTTTAAAAATTAGGTTTGGGGAATGGGAGAGACTAGAAAGAGTAAGAAGGGACTTCAGGGGGGAACTGAAGGGAGCACAGCAGGGAGGAAGCTGAGCATCACTGTTAGCAGAGGGAGAGAGGTGGAACCCACTTAACCTTCTTCCTGAGTGTCTTGAGAGATGGTGGGGGAGCCTTCAGTGATGCAGAGGAAGACTGGGGTCCAGGCAGACACTCCTTACTATTACTTCCTGCTGCTCATTTGCCCAGCACATTACTACTGATCTCCATCTGCCTTGTCTGAGTTGGGTGGTTCCTAGGGCTCAGGGGTTGGGCTTCTCTTGGATAGACAACCAGCAGCTGCAGACTAGAGTCAGCCAGACCTTAGGAAGCAGCTGGCAATTAGAAGCCTGCCTAGTAGTCATTGCTCAAGGTCCTGACAGCCGAAGGAGGTGCAGTGATAATGAGTCACTTGGATGGACCTTTGACACTATCCTCTGCCCTGTGATGGAAGAAGCTGAGGAGAATAAGTAGGATCTGATAGCAGGCTCGTCCAGCTGAGTGGGCCTAGCCCACTGGCGCTGATGGATCTCACTGCAGCAAGAAAGAGAAGTTAAATGACTGGCTGCAGAAGTAGCTCTCAGTCTGGCTTTGCTATCTCTGAAGTGTTCCGGAGGCTGTTCTGAGTGTCCACAAGTGAGCTCATGTGCTATATCGAGCTACCTTTGAAATCACAAAGAGGGTCAGCAACAGTCCCTTCCCTAACAAAGCGAACACTTGCATAACCAGCCACCAGGCTCCAGGGAAAGCTCCTGATGCTCATGGCAGAGGCAATCCCAGCCCTGTACCGACAGCTGCTGGGAATATGCCTGTGTTGTTAAACCTCTCAGCCCCCTAATTTCCCACTAGAGATCTG
The DNA here is from genome assembly GCA_028555095.1 of Dicrostonyx torquatus. Lineage (NCBI taxonomy): Eukaryota > Metazoa > Chordata > Mammalia > Rodentia > Cricetidae > Dicrostonyx > Dicrostonyx torquatus. The sequence continues at coordinate 2,155,518 of JAQHUG010000159.1, forward strand.
GGACAGAGGACTCTTACACCATGGACTGCCATGAGGACTAGCGTTACAGTCATCCCTATGTCTATGGGTGATTGGTTCCCGGGTTCCCAGATAATGTCATCATCACCTAGGTACTCAGTCCCTTCTGGAACATGGCCTTGGTTTTGCATGTTCCTTACTTGTAACCTCACACATTTGCTGTTATCTCCATATTACTGAAAATATCAAATACAATATAAATTCCATTTAAATGGCTGTTGTGTATATTTTAAGCCATCTCTAGTTTGCTCATAATTTCTAATGCAATAAAAGAATCACACACACAATGGTACATCACATTGCTCATGGATTAAGGACAAAAACCTGTCTGTGAATGTTACATATAGATGGAGTCTTTCCCATTTTTGCTCTAGCTGGTCGAATCTAACTGTTAATAACCATCCTGAATATAACTAGCTTTGTTAGGGGGTCACCCCCCCACACACACAAGTACCCTGGTTGGCTTTAGTGGTATTTGGTTCAGGGAACACAGTTGGGGGCAACTCGGCCTTTTTCAGTGTGTAGTCACCTCATTTAATGGGGGACCTGGGCTTCAGTTTCACTGTGTCAGCCCAATGAGCAACTTATTCTTTCTAAGATCTTCGAGGGTTAAGAAGAGGCCATCGAGAACCTGCTTGTTCCATGGATTCTGAGTGCAGGGTCATAGTCTGTCCAGGCCTGGGTATCACTCTGTATAAATACCTCTAGATTGTACAAGACACCCATTGCTTCTCTGAGAAGTAATTGGCTCCAGAAGGAACAATATTTGACTCTTTGGAGACTGATTAGTATTAGGGATAACGAGTTTCAAAGCTCATTGTACTTGTAAAGCAACCATCAAAGTATGCATTCCTGTAACCCCAGGAATGGCCCAGAGTGTCTCAGGGGACTCCGGTTCCCTCCTGCTGAATGTCCTCAGAGGAGCAACCAGGAAGATGCTCCCAATTGCTTCTCTCATCTGGGTTCTTCTCCTGTCACAAAAACCTATGAGCTTCCTCAATTTGTTTCATCTTCAAAAATTCTTATTTCTTTCTACACCTTGACAGATAAGTTAATTGGTCTAGCATTCCTGGATTGTAGTTATTTACTTTCAGAGCTTGAAATGTTTCTTTTTCTTCATCTTCTTTTCCTTTCCCTTTTTTGTTTTCTTTTTGAGATAGGGTTTCTATTTCAGTACTGGTTATCTTGGAACTAGGTCTATAGACAGGCCTAACCTTGAGATTTACCTCAGTGCTGGGTTTAAAGACAAGTTCCACCACACCTGACTTAGAGCTTGAAATAGTTCATTCATGACTTTTCTAGCTGGGCTTTCTTTTTTGTTCCATCCACCATCTGCGCAATGGGAACTAGACATGTCTACCGCACAATGGGAACTAGGCATGTCTACTGCACAGTGGGAACTAGACTTGTCTACTGCAAAGTGGGAACTAGACATGGCTACTGCACAATAGGAATTAGATATATCTACTGCGTGGTCGGAACTAGACATGTCTACTGCGTGGTGGGAACTAGGCATGTCTACTGCACGGTAGGAACTAGACATGTCTACTGCATGGTGGGAACTAGGCATGTCTACTGCACAGTGGGAACTAGACTTGTCTACTGCAAAGTGGGAACTAGACATGTCTCCTGCACAATAGGAATTAGATATATCTACTGCGTGGTCGGAACTAGACATGTCTACTGCGTGGTGGGAACTAGGCATGTCTACTGCACGGTGCGAACTAGACATGTCTACTGCATGGTGAGAACTAGGCATGTCTACTGCACGGTGGGAACTAGACATGTCTACTGCGTGGTGGGAACTAGGCATGTCTACTGCACGGTGGGAACTAGACATGTCTACTGCGTGGTGGGAACTAGACATGGCTACTGCACAATGGGAACTAGGTGTATCTACTGTGTGGTGGGAACTAGACATGTCTGCTGTGCAATGGGAATTAAACATGTCTAGTCACCTTTAAAGACATTTGTCACACTGACCCATTTGGAAAGGTGGTTTAAAAATATTTTCTTTCCAGAGGAGAGATTTTTCTATCTAAATGAAGCCGTTCTTTTTAATGTGTTATTTAATAACATTTTATTATCATTTAATAGCAACTTAATAAGTTGTATTGGTGTACATGAGATAAACTTTTTATACTTTATTTAAATAGTGAGTTTATTTTCCATGTCTCTTTTTAATCTGCCTACCATTTCCCTGTCTGACCACCACTCTCACTATGTCTGTCGTACCATCCCGTACATACTTAGAACCAACAGGATGAAATTCCATCATTAAAAACTAGCCAGGCATTCTAGACAGCACGTTGTTGGCAATGGAAACTGGACAATATTTATCTTACACAGTAGGGAAAGATATCACTTTGCATTATAGAGAGGACAGCCAGATATCAATATTATAATAAATAAAGTAAGATGGAATATTTCAACATCTTGGAAGCATTTTCTCAAAGAGACATCTTCCACTGCCAGAGATCTTGAGTAGCATCCGGGTCAGTCATCGGAAGTGTTCTTTCCTTACGCTCTGGAGAAAGAATCCCCTTTTCTCCATTCACTTGCATTCTGGGCTCTTTCTTCAGGTATTTTAGGGTTTTCTCTCTGCCTTCTTCTTCTTCTTTAGGTTTTTGACCTTTTGACCTTGATGTTGATGGTTTTAAGCTGTTTCCATTCTGGTTTAATTTTTGTGCATTTTGACTTGAGTATCCCATGCAGATTTCCTCACTGGAGCTTCCTCTTTGGTTTCTGCGCCATCTAAGTCACCGCTAGCATCACATCCATTGTCATCGCCCACAGCAGCAGGTTGCAGTTATTTGGTGAAACCCCGTTACCACTTTCAGGGCAAATCACTCCCCAGACATCCTTCACTGCTCCTCACTTCATCCTGACTGGACAGCCGTAGGTGCTGTCCACTAGTGTGCACAGCTCCTGTCCCACGCTCCAACCCTAAGGCCGCAGGGGACACCATTTCAAAACCCCTGGGGGAACCTGTTAGTGGTACAGACATTTTCACAGTTGCCAGTGCTACTTTAATGGGATAGTGTTTGTAATGCATTGCTTCTGCCTCAACGGCATATCATCTGCCTTTTGCCCCAGTCCCTAGACTGATGGCTCTTAAGGGCAATTTGTACTCACTTTCATCATTATTCACCTGAAAGTGATCATCATGGTTCTGAGGTCTCAGAGGGTCACGTCACTGTCCATGGAGTCTTCACGAGGTGGAAGCATTCACTCTACGTGAGAGAAGATGGATGGAGATAACGATCTACTTTTCCTCAGAACAGATAGGCAGGACAGACTCACACAAAGGAAGGAGAGAGAGAGAGAGAGAGAGAGAGAGAGAGAGAGAGAGAGAGAGAGAGAGAGAGAAAGTATAAGCAAATAAATAAAAGTACCTATGAGAGAATAGGAATGTATTGCTCCTGTTTTATAGATGAGACACATACTTGGAGTTAAAACTTGTCATGTCTGTCACTAGAGTGTCTTTCATGGTGATTGTGGCTTCCTTTCTTGGCCAGTACTGCTTTGTATCCATAGCTGAAGTTACCATATGTTTTCTTTCCAGCACGGTGGAACACTAGCCAGTGAATCCCTTAGCACTGACCCCAGCTGGATTTTAATGACCTTTTTCATGCTTCTAGTCTTGCCTCACGGCTTGGGACCCTCTACTTCATGAGAGAGTGTAGTCATGCCCTGACCAGGCTGGACATGGACAGTCATTTCCTTGGGGAGAACTCAGGTATAACATGTCATGTGACTCATGAACCCTGATGCAATGTGTCTGGGTCATGCCTTCTCCCCGTATGTTCAGAAGAACATCACCCAGATTTCTGAGATCATGTCAGTGTTTCTTCATTGCTAAGGACTTCAAGGCCCTGAGATCTGAACAGTAAAGATCTTTGTGTTGTCTCTGGCATTTTTCCCCTGAGATGGATGATGCAGTGAGGCCATTTTTTATCTCATTGTTCAAGAAAAGAAAGTCAGAATTAGAGAAGTTAAGTGATTTCTGAAGGCCACTCCCTTTCACAGGGACTTGAGCTATCAAGTCCAGGGCCATGGCACCAGCTCATCCTCATCCAGCTACCACTTAAAAACCTAGTGTGGAAGAAAGCAGGAACCAGTCTTTTCGATGCCATGCTGCTTTCTGTTCCCAGGACCAGCATGTTCTTCCTCCTTTGTCTGTGTCCTGTTACCACACACACCTCAGGCAGCTATGTGGGGTAAGCCTGCCTTATCAATTCGATAAAACCTAGAATCACTTAGAGGACAGGCTTCTGGGCCTGTGCTTGAGGGACTTCCTAGATTGAGGTGATTGAGAGGGGAATGCCCAGTCTACGTGTGGGCAACACTGTTCCCTAGGCTGGGGTCCTGGGCAGAATCAAATGGGGAAAGAGCACTGAGCACCAGCATCCATCTCTCTCCGCTCCACTGTGGATGTAAAGTGAGCAGGTGCCTTACGCTGCCAGCACCATGTGCTACAGTCCATGGCATAACCTTGAACTGCAAGCTAAAATGAACCCTTCCTTCTTGAAGTTGCTCCTTGTCAGGGATTTGGTCTCGGCAAGAAGGAACAGAAGGAATCCAGTAGGTCTTTCTTGTCTGGAAGGGGTCAATACGCGGTGGAAGTTACTGGGGGAGGATTGCCTGTTACCACAGAGAAATAGTTTCTCTGCTTACTTACACCAGCCTACTCCTCTCCTAAGAGCCTTCTTAACTTAACTCCATCCCCCTGCCTCCTAGCAGAATGAACCTCTCCTCACATATTTTTAAGCACAGCTAGTGGCCTCGAAGAGCTCCTCATGGCTGGCTGTATTTCTTTGGCTGTTACCTTCCTCTCCCTACTGGTAAGGTTTGTTCAAGTTGAGCTCAGCAGAGGCCAGTCCCTCTGGGAGTTGAGAGCCCCTAGCATGCCCAAGAAGCCACCACCTGTCAACAGCATATGGCGCGAGGCTTCTCTGCAGCTCCAATTGCACCAGCAGCTGAGGTTGCCAACTGTGAGCTGAGCCGCCTTGGAAGACAACAGGGTTTAGCCAGTCCTGACCTTGCTTGGTAACCTTCAAAGACACCTGGGAGATGAAGTAGGTGCCTAAGCTCCTGTGGGCATCTGTGAATCTCCTCTCCAATGCCATAGGAAGCCATTCTGGGGCCTGCCTGGCTAGCCTCCTACTGAAGAGATGGAAAATGAGGATCCTTGACCACAGACTCAGACTGTGAAGTTCCTCCCTGGTGTCCCAACTGGCCCATGCAACACTTACAGCCAGCTCGTTAATTTTCATTCTCCTCCCAGCAGGAAGGGGACCCTATGCCTTTTGTTGCTCTGCTGGGCCCTAGGCCCCATTTATCATAAAGCAGCCACGCCCTGATGTGGCCTCCACCATGGAAAGATTCTTGGATGTAGTAAAAACCCAAACATGGAAAAACCAGACATAAACAAACCACATACCAGACGCTTTAGAATAGGAGGCCTTTATAGTTGTGTATTCTGTCCAATTTCCGTAACTCACCTAAGGAAGCTGACATCTCAGGGAGGCATGCTTGTCTGAAGCCACCTGGGCCATTTAGGAGGAAGTGTCCAGGAGTGTGCATGCAGGGTTGGGGGCTAGGGGGACAGTGGATCTGCTGGGAGAGGAATCATCTGGTTTCCTCCTCAGGTTTGTTTACTACCTGACTTTTCCTGCCCCCAGACTGGCTTGGCCTCTAAGAGGCCAGAGCAACTTAGCTTGCACAAGTCAGGGTTTTGCCTTCAGTTAGAAGCTTCTAAATCAGGAATACAAATTCACTGCAATTCTCCTCCAGCTGTGCTTCACCCGCTCCTCCTGACACAGGATGCAGTGAGTCTGCCCCAGCAAACACAGGCACACAACGTCCATCCGCAGTGCCGGGCCAGCAGTCTATAGACAGATGCAGCTGAAGCCCAGAGGGCGCTGGCACATTGCAAAATCAAACACAGTCCAGAAAAACCCCTGCCCAGACTACCACTCAGGTACCATCTGAAATAATGGCAGTTGGAGCCAAATCCATCAGTTAAACCAGAATCATAGATTTATCACTATATCTGCGGCCTGCTGCTTCAAGTGACTCCTCGTGAATTAATGAGCCCAGGGCATATCAATGCTTTCTGTTGTTTTAAAGCAGAAGATAAAACATGGGGCTAGGTCCTGCCTTCAGGGACTCCCTTCCCATTGTATTGATTTAGATAGAAGTGAAACACTGAGCTCGGAATGATTCTGTAATTCATTTTTTTTTTGAAAAGGGCTTTTATTTTTATCGGTGATGACTGGCACAGACTCTTACCTTGGAGAGATTTAGACTGAGGTCATTGAAATCATCCAGAGTTTAGAAATTCTTGTAAAATCCAACTGAGCAATTGGGTTGGAATCCTGCTAAGAAAAGGCTTGGCTGTGCCAGGCTTGTGCCTGGCTCCATTTTGTTCCTGGCAAAACAAGCTTTAAAGAATGGCACTTGGTTTTGTTTATTTGGCATTTCAAATTCTGGACCTGCTGGCTCCCTTCCCAGTCAAAACTGCTGATGACCGAAGGTGTGGACCGCAGAAGCTCAAAATGAAGTCAGTGGAGGTGACAGCATTTGGCCCAGCAGGTCTGCATGGTGGGTGGCACCTGGTGTACCATGGAATGTGCTTTGGGTGCAGGGTACCTAGGTCCCAATGTGCCATGGAGAGTGCTGTATTTGATGGCACCTGGATTCCATCATGCCTTTAGGTTACTGTACGGTACGAGGTACCCAAACTCCAGAGTGTCATACAGAGTACTTTGTGTTTCATGGTACGCAGGTCACAGTGAACTGTGGAAGGTAATGGATGATTCAGGGTGGTGCAGGGTGAGCTTTACAGTGTTCCTTTGGCTAATCTAATTGGTTTTCCAGAACCGCAAACATTCCTCCTGCTTCTTTCCCATGAACAAAAGCTCCAACCAAACCACACTGGTCTCTGACTCTCCTCCTGAGACCTTGTAGCTGCCTCACCAGATATGGTGGGATAGATGCCTGTCCTACTTTCTAGGCATGAAAAATGCACGCTCAGAGCCCACGCCCCAACCCTAATGAAAGCTGGCCTCTTTGATGGTTTTCATTGGGTTCCCACTGTTTGATTTGTAGTGTGTTGGGTTAACACTCTGAGCTCTGGCTTGGCATCATTCTGCGGCACAGTAGGTGGTTGAAATCTAAGCATCAGTAGAGAGAGGGGGGAAAAACATCTTTTTAAAGTGGGTTGTGAGGCCTAAAAAAATAAATCTCAGTTTGCAAACTTTACAGGCTCAAAAAATGATTAAAATTGATTTGCTTTGTTACTAAGAATATGGTATCCAAGGGCAAGAGACCCCTATTTTGTGTATTATCTTCTCTACTGGGGCATTTCTCTTTATATCAAATGCTCTCTTACTTAAAGCAGGGAGGGGCTGGAGAAACAGCTCAGCAGTTAAGAGCACTTGCTGCCTTTCCAGCACCCATGCTGGGCCACTCAGGACCACCTGTAACTCCAGCTTCAGAGGGTCTGATGCTCTCTTCCGGCCTCCTTGGGCACCTGCACACATGTGCTTATCTGCACGCACACATGTGCTTATATGCATGCACACATGTGCTTATATGCACACGCACATGAAAGTAAATAACTAGATTAAGAAAATAAGCCTAAAGCACTGGTTAGTGTTGGCATAAAACCATCAAATAAAAAGACAAAAAATAATAAAGTGTTTGGACAACGTTCTGTTCCTTAAGGTGGATATAAGTAATTCATCAAATGCATTCTGGGGATTATTAACTGGGGCTCAGAGAAACATATTCTAGCATCACAGGCCCATATGTGATACAGGAACAGTGGACATGAAGTGGGTACCACTGGACCTTTCCTCACAGCGCCAAAGTTACAATAGCAAGACAGAGTAGGTTCTCACACATAGAAACACACAGAGACATGAGGTCACTTTCTTGGGGTTGCAGAAGGTAGTGTACTGGAGAGGCTTCACGCATGGGCTCCCCAACAAGAGCCAGCGTCTCTGTTTACCTCCTTTCTGCTGTGGGAGAGCTTCTTACTGACTTTTTGTTTGTTTTTATTCAAGACAGGGTTTCTCTGTGTAGTCCTGGCAGTGCTGGAACTCACTCTGTAGACCAGGCTGGCCTTTAACTCACAGAGATTCTCCTGCCTCTGTCTCCCGAGTGCTAGGATTAAAGTCATGTGCTACCACCACCCACCTTTTTTTTGACTTTTAACAGGAAGTGTTTTTCTAAAAGTAATGATTGAGCAAACACCTACTTGTGAGAGCTAAAAGAATAAAAGCTCTAGATGAAAATATGTGAAACAGAATCAACCGGAAATGTTATAACTCAACTATAATATAATTAAGATGACTTTGGATGGATTTTCATACACACACACACACACACACACACACACACACACACACACACTATACCAAAAGCACAAATAACAAAGCAAAAATAGTCATGTAAACTTCATGAATAGTAAAAGCTTTTATACGTTAAAGCACACCATCAGTGAGGTGAAAATAATGTGAAATGTGGGGAAATTCTGGTGAATCCTGCCTCTGGTCAGGCACTTATATTTAGCATATAAAAAACATAGTAGCTGGGCGATGGTGATACATGCCTTTATCCCAGCACTGAGGAGGCAGAGTCAGGTGGATCTCTATGAGTTCAAGGCCAGATTGAAGATTTACAGAGCAAGTTCCAGGATAAGCTCCAAATCTAAACAGAAAAAAATCCTGTTTCAAAAACCAGAGAGAGGACTGGAGAGATGGCTCGGAGGTTAAGAGCACTGACTGCTTTTCCAGAGGTCCTGAGTTCAATTCCCAGCAACCACATGGTGGCTCACAGCCATCTGTAATGAGATCTGGCGCCCTCTTCTGGCCTGCAGGGACACATGCGGGCAGAACACTGTATACATAATAATAAATAAATAAATCTTTAAAAAAAAAACAGAGAGAGAGAAGAAACATAGTAGAATTCACTCAAAACAGGACAAATAACTCAATTTAAAATGGGAGTTATTGTGTACACCTTTTCCTTTAAGTCTTTGGGCCATGATGACAGCTGCTACAAAGATCTTGTCCTTATTCTGTCCATCTTCTGTCCGTTCTTCAGAACTCTTTTCTTCTGCTTATGGTAAGTGTAGTGCATCATGGATTCCATCTGAAGAACTTGAATATTTAGTTCCCTGGCGAGACTTATGTTCTGCTGGGGTTAGGGAGGGGGGCGTTATTTTGCTGGCTGGTCAGCTCAGTACTTGCAGCCTTTCTTCAGGCTTTGTCTAGATGGGTGTGCACCCAAAGTAGGTGTGGCTAAGGGAGGTCACTGGACCTGCTGGTCCAGCTACACCCACACTCTCTGATATCGGCTTCTCCCACCTGGGACTGACTTCTGCATGCTCTCTACACTGCCACAGGTGGGAAGCACCCCTGCGCAGAAAGCTCAGGATGGCTTCTGTGGTTCCCTGCTCCTCCCAGACCAAGGTGCCATATTGTTTGTAATCCACTTACATATGTTTCTGAAAATGGCAATTGTGTAAGCCTTGCCCAGGTCCACCAGTGGGAGAGTAAATATGGTCACCCACAATTCTGCCGGCTGGGGACATGACTCTCTCCCGCTGATGCGGGATAATTGTCTGTATTCTGTCAATCATGTTTTAAATAAACGCTGATTGGTCAGCCAGGCAGGAAATATAGGCAGTTCAACCAGACAGGAAGTAGAGGCGGGGCTAGAAGAACAGGAGAATTCTGGGAAGCAAGAAGCTCCCTTGGCAGTCCTGTCTCAACCACCTAAGAAGCAAGATATGACCTGCCCTGCTGGAAAAAGGTACCAAGCCATGTGGCTAACATAGATAAGAATAATGGGCTATTTATGTTATAAGAGCTACTACAAAGCCTGGACCATATATGCACAGACATGCATATACATGTAAATAAAATTTTGAACCTTCAGGTTGTAAACAAATTTAAGCCTTCCTGTTTTTTCGTTAAGAGGGCTGAAAAGTAGATACATTTCAGGGTCCTTAAAAGAGGAAGTCGAGTTAGATGGTAAAACTTGGGATCTTGGAAATCTTACCATTTACAAAGAAACTGGGGCTGGTTTCTGGGTGTGATCAGATCTCACAGGGAGACAGCTAGGGGCAGGGCTGCTGCCTTTGTCTCTCAGTTTGGAGCCATAGCTCTGTATTCATGGCTGGGTCTTCTGTCTTGATTGGCATGCAATTTATCCTGCTCCTTCTTGCTTCCCTTCACTTAGGAAACTCACTCAGATTATAAGAGAAACAAAATGTAAGCTGTCTTCTGAGTCCCTTTCAAATAACTGCTTGATTCTCGGACTTAAAAATGAAGGCAGTCTGAGCTTTTTCTGATCTGAGTCTAACTGGCAGGGGAAGGGGAAGGACCACCCACCCTCAGGCCTCTCCTCAGGTGCTCTCACTCTGCCTGGGTTCACCCTGGCATGTGTATCTCTCTCTCTATTCCTCGGGTTTTGTCACAGTCTGGTTCCAACAGTAACTAAATTGGCCTTGGAACATTTTGTTAAGCATGGACAAGATAAGGAGGCCCTGACAGATAGGTCATTGGTCATTTCCCTTCATGCCACGAGAGCTGCAGGTAGTGTAGAAGCATGAGAGGTTGGAGCGGGTCTTTCTCCAGGGAGATTCCCCTCCCGCATCTACACAAGACCTCAAATCTATACTCAAGGCCAACCTCCTCTGTAGCTATACATATGCTGCTTCCTGACTGCCTGTTCTGACTGCTCCGCATCCTTCACAGGCAGCCTTACATCCTCAGTGTTCTGCACAGTAAGCCTCCCTTCAGATCACCCCTGTGCCTCCTGAGGGTGGTGCCCTTGCTCAGAGCCTGAGTAGGATCCCACTCTAGGTCAAGTCACACGGCATCATGGAGGCTTGGTACACTCACTCTCATGGGTCCGAGCATTTGCTTCCATGCTGATCTAGATTTTTCTTCGCTTGTTTCTTTCTCATTTAGACGTTTGAACTCCATTAAATGAAACACCAGGAGACTGTCACCAAAAGCTTGTCTCAGTAGAATGAGAGGGGAGGAAGTTCCAGAAGAGTGGTCAACAGTCCCCATCAGCCTTCACTGTCTGTCGCTTCTGCTCTCATCTTACTTCTCTCCTAGGGGTGCAGGGCGCAGCTGGGCTTTGTCCTTCTGTGCCAGCTGCACTCTCATCCCATTTCCCTTTTCACACATGCTCAGAGGACCCGTCAGGCCCTGTGTGTAGGAGTCAGAGTGAAAGGACCCAACCAATCATGCCTAGAAGGATAGATAATTTAAAACTGCAGAATGTGACAAACAGGTTTGACCAATAGGTTCCTCCTTTCCCAGCTGGGCAGGAGGATAGCAATTAAGGACCAGTGGCAGTCTTCTAGCCAGATGGTTATCAGAACCAGTGGTTACCAGAACCCCAGAACCGGTAGCAGCAAATGGTTTACAAATCTATCGAATTGTAAATTGAGTCACAGGGGAATGGGGGGGATAGGCAGGATGTCGGGTATCAGGGTATCGCGTAGCCTGCTGAATGTCACGTACTCAGGGATGGGCTGAACTACGCAAATTCTGTTCTGGGTTGAACTCTGGCTTGTATGTCTGGACCAATCCCGATTGTTCTCGTACCTCATATTATAATTTATGGAAAACTTGTGATTTTTGTCTATAAAAGCTTGCTTGCCTGGATACTCGGGGTGCTTAGCTATCCCTAAGCTTTGCACCCGATTGCAATCGTGAAATAAACCACCTCATGCGTTTGCATCTGATGGCCTGGTTATTGAGTCTGGGGGCTCGTTGGCGTTAAGACCATTTTTTAGGTCTTTCACAGGGCGGTTTGCAGTCCCCCACCACGGCAGTGCCACTGATGCCTCCCTTCTGGTTGTGGGTCACCTGAGCTAGGTGGCAATCTAGAGATTTTTCCCTCCTGGCATTGGCTGTGCATATCTGTTTGGTTCATTGTAATATCTCAGAGCACAGCCTGGCTCCTGCTACATTCTCAGTGGTAACACGTTCAATGAGGGACATGAGGAACGGCTACTAGTGATACACAGAGAGGGGGACTCTGGAAATGAATGAGGGCAAATGCTGGGAAACATTTTTGCTCATTCAGTAAACTTCACTCAATCTGCAATGGGTCTTAAACCACAGCTATATTGTTCTCCTGAATGAGCAGACACTAGCTCTTCCTGGAGCCTAGGCAGGCAATGGTCCCAGTGCTGGGACAGGAAGAGCAGCTCACAATTTTTCAGAGCTCACATCCCACCTTGCCTGGGCCTTCAGTACCATGGTTACCATGACATCACTCACAGCAACCTTCCAGGCAGTTCCCATGCTCAGGGCACAGGGTGACTGCGATATTAAAAGTAGCATTTGTTGTTTTATGCTCAAAGGAAATCAAGGTGAACTTGAACTCATTAGACGTGAGGCTGGAAGCTCATTTGCATGAGCAGAATGTAGATTGGGGGCTTCACTCAGCTCCCACCCAGGGCGCCTCCTGAGCCCATTTGTTCTTCATTAAGAGTGATCTAGGGATAGGAAAGAGCTCAGCATCCTCACCCCCTCACCAGAACTACGCAGTTCTCACTTCCCCCTTATCTTCAGAGCTTCATGCCCAGCCCTGACTGCAGGTTCAAAAAGAGGAAATGGGGAAAAGACAAAACAAATATGATGAGTTTTTTTTTTAAAAAAAAACTACTTAAAATGCATCTATACACGGATGAATAATGCACATGATCCCAGCATTTATTATCTGTGATGCATTTACTTAATATTAATAATCTGCAGAGGAAAATGGCACCATTTTTTTTAATCAAGCCCTGTGTGCTTTGCCTGTGGAATCCTATGCGAATATCTTTCCTCACCTTGGCCCACCTTGCTAAGAGTTTGCTATCTTCTTCCAATTTAATTTTGTGAATAACACAGCATTTCTAAAGGGAAAGCAAATATCCTGTCTAAGGCTGGTCTTCTCTCATTCCCTTCAGCCGCCATCAAACATGTCGCCATGCTCCTTCTTTTGTTCTTAATTTGCAGCCCCTGGCTCCCTGGTTGATGTGCAGTGTCACCGTCTTCTGTAGCTATCACTCCGTCTCCAGAGATGTTTTATTGCAAAGTACTTGAATTGTTTTCTAAATTCTCTCTCCAGTGAACACAGTCATTAAAGACTTGTGTGAAGAATAAACACTTTTATAATGTGGCCATCTCAAATTCTCAGGATAATGCTGTTATTGATTTAGTAATAGCAGGCAAATAATGATCGCATTGGCTCTCCCCCACTTCTGTTTTCTTCTTGTGTAAAACCTTTGTTGAGCAACCTCACCCAAGGTAATAATGGTTGATAGTCCATTAAAATTCAGCCTTCCTTGAGGCCATAGAAAGGCCTTTGTGGGACCTCTGATAAGGATCCCTGCAGCCTTGCTTGCTGGTTCCTATGGGAACCTCTTTTAGCTCAGAGTCTGTTACCAGGTGGGTCTTACAGTAGCAGTGCAGGGAGCACAGATGATTTTAGTAGTTCTCATTGGACACACCTTGGGGTGCAGAGCAACTGGCGCCATGGGTTTCAAAGCTGACTTTGTGACATTTCACACACTCAGCCCCATGCAGAGCCGATCTACTATCGAAGATGTGGAGTTGTGACATTTCACATACTCAGCCCCATGCAGAGCTGATCTACTATCAAAGACGTGGGGTTGAGCATTGGCTCTGACTTGTTTACGCCTTGAATTCTGTGCACATAATTTAATTTTTCTCTCAAAACGAAACCTCACCAATATTGTCCATAGAGACCCAATTACAGAATCTTAGATGCTTAGCATGGCATGGGGTGAGGGAGGTGGCAAGTCTGGAATAAATGTAGAGGGACAAGTGGAAAACACGCTGGCTGCTGTTGACTCTGAACCCTGTGGGTCACAAGGCTCATGTTTGGCCTGAAGATGGTACTTGTGAACTGAAGAGCCTGGCGTCACATCCGTGAGAGCAGCAGAGCCAAGTCCTCTCTGTTGGACCCAGAATCTTCTCTTCTACTTGGCCACTGCTGTATTCAGAGCATCTCAGCTAGTGTTCATTTCCCCCAGCATAGCCAAGGCTCAGAACACTGCAAGGGGCGGAGAGATATGGAGTCCCTGGCCTCAGTGGGCCCAGACAGCAGCTGTGTAGCATGCAGAACAAGGAGAACAGACAGAAGGGTGGTGCGAGGACAGAGCAATGCCCAGAGAGAAGTGGCAGGGGATGAGAGTCAAATCCTTAAGAAGGGCTGTGCAGTGATGAAGGGCAAAGATAGAGCTTGGAAAAGGGCACAGCTCCATGGTGAATTAAATGCATAGGCCTGTGGTAAGTTGCCCTCCACTCTGGCAGAATGTAATGAAAGCCGATGTGAGCCATTTCACCAGGAAGTTTATGACCAACCTGGAAGACACCTGATGTGTGTGGGAAGCATCAGTCACAGACAAGAAGAGAAAGCATGCCAGGGCCTCTCCCTGTAAGAACCAGGACCACAGAGGGACTGGTAAAAAACATACCCTCCAATCTCTGGTAGCACTGATCCTGTGCGGCATATATTTCACACTTGGGGAAGGTCCAGAGCCCCTGGAATATCTGCCTGCTGTGGAGTTCCATTGTCGTGCTATGCTGCAGGCATTCTCTTGTGTGGAAGATGGGCATGTACTAGGTCTGCAGTTGGCTCATTCCCTACGGGGCATCATGTACGTTGGCACACGTATGTAAGTGGAAAGCAGCATGCATCAGTTACTCTGCGTTGCTGCCACTGAGTACCTGACAAGGAGCTTGCAGCGGGAAGTGTTCCTTCTGGCCCACAGCTGGAGCTCACAATCCTAGCAAGAAGCCATTGCAGCAGGGGCCAGGGCACAGCTGTGGCAGATGGGGGCCTTCTTGTTGTATGAGGGGGGGCGGCTGTGTCCGAGAAGTGGGGCCATTTTCCCGGTGCCTGGCTCCCAGCCGCCAGTTAGCTTATGCCCGAAATAACCACACGACAATTATATTCATTTAAATACTGCCTGGTTCATTCTTTCTAGCCTTTGCTTGGCAAGCTCTTGCATCTTATTTCAACCCATTCTTAAATAGTCTATAAGTCACCACGAGGTAGTGAGCTTACCGGGAAGATACAGTATGTCTGACCCTGGAGGCTTCATGGTGGCTCTTCCTTTCTTCCCCGAACTCTGTTCTGTCTACTCTGCTCACCTAAGGGCTGTGTCCTATCTTACAGGCCAGGCAGGGTCTTTATTTAACCAATGAAAGCAAAGAAATACAGAAGACCCTCCTACATCATCTTCTCACAGCTGATGGAACAGGACATGAATGCTGGTGCTCTGCTCATTTGCTCTTTCCCTCTTGTTTGGTCTGGAACCTCAGGCCATGGAACGGTTCACCCACATTCAGGTTGTGCCTTCCTGCCTCAGTTAGACCTCTCTGGAAACAGCCTCACCCTCAGAGGTATGTTGCTCAGGGGATTTCTAGTCCAGTCAGGTTGGTGAGAATGAGCTATCACCTCTTCTGCTCCCTCCACTGGTCCCTGAGTCCCTCTGACCCTCTTATGGAGGCTTTACATGATGTTCACTCAGGAGGGTCGTCCTCTGTACTCAGGGGCCAATTTGAAGGAGAAATTTCCTTACTGGTGTGAGTCAGAGATGTTGTGTGTCAGCCATTTCAGTGTCCTGAGACCCAGGCAAGCTATATGAACTTATCTCCCCAGGTCATCAAGACCAGCTAAGATCCAGCAGGTGGGAGTTGGTGTCCACCTCTCCACAGGACAACTGTGGTCACCCAAGCTTTCTCAAGACACAAATGTGTAGAAGTTGAGGAAAGAAGCAGATCAGAAAGCTTCCTGATGACTCTGATTCCCACTTCCATGTTTCTTATGGAGAGAGAGCAACCTGTCATGCCATTTGCCAACAAACCTTTCCTTAGCAGAAGAAGCAGACAGAAGTCACATGAGCTCAGAAAATGGAATGCTGAAGACCCAAGCAACACAGAGTGGTTGATGCCACAGTTAATGGGGAAGTAGGGTGGGGAGGGGGGGAGAAGTCAAACTACACAGCTGTCTCAAGATTCATTTGCTTTGTATTGATAAAAATGGGATACAAATTGGGTGGCCAGAACACACCTTTCCTTGAATCTATGAGGGTTTTATATTTACTTCTACCAGGAGGTTATAGCTACTCTCACTTCGACCCAAAGGGCAGAGATGCCTCCTGCTGTTTGGTTTGCACATGGACTATGATATGATCTGGCCTAAGAGTCAGACTTTGACCATTTCCCCTACTCTTCCAATGAGAGGAGCCTCCAGTGGCTGCAGGCTTCAGATACAGGTCCTGGAGATGAACTGACCTCTGACTTCTCAATTCTGGTTGTTGATCCCCAGGCCTCATCTTATCCATGCTAGTCCAGGAATTGACCTGTAGAGAGGCTGAAGTGCATTGTCCTGACTCTGCCAACAGGTGTCATGGATAGGCTTACCCTTGGCACCTACACCTGTTCCTTCTGCTGCTGTTGGTGCAGAGCCCTGGCTCCAGCTTAGCCGTGTGCATCAAAACAAGCAGGGTTGAAGCCTCCCATGGCAGGTGCTGCGACTTTCTCCCTCCTTCCCCTCCCCCACCTTCCTCCCTGTATTTGTTCCTCCCTCCCCCTCCTCCATCTTTCCCCTCCCACTCTTCTCCCTCTTCATCCTTTCTTTCCTCTCCTCTCCCTCTCCTGCATCTACATTTCACAGATAATGGTAAGGGCGTGTCTCCTCACAACCCTTTGCCTCTCTCAAGTTCACAGGGCTTTGTTTTCTGCTTCATGGAGTCACTACACTTAAAGCCTTGTCTTCAAAACAAGGTTTTTAAAAATCAACTTTAAGCCGGGTGGTGGTGGTGCACGCCTTTAATCCTAGCACTTAGGAGGCAGAGGCAGGCGTATCTTTGTGAGTTCGAGACCAGCCTGGTCTACAAGAACTAGTTCCAGCGCAGGCTCCAAAGCCACAGAGAAACCCTGTCTCGAAAAACCAAAATAAATAAATAAATAAAAATCAACTTTAGACATACAAAAGACTACTACTCTCTTGTAAAATATTTTAGATTTTTAAAAAAAATTACTTCAAAAATGGAGTAAATAGTGACAAAAGATACTCCTGTTTTAGAAGCAAACATAGCCAGATTGGAGCTGGAGCTTGTGAGGCCTCTCCCCTGTAGCTGTGAGTTCCAGATTGAGTTCTGTGAACGCTGATGTTCTTATGTTCTGGAAGCTTCTGGGAGGTGCCCTCACGCTGGTGGCCACAGGAGGAAGTTACGATGGCAGTCATTATTATTCCCTACTCAGCGGTAAAAGATTTCTTTGTTTTTATTTTCTTTAAAAAAAATATGGGCAAGAAGAACTCATGGGAATAAATAGAGTGTTTATGACTTGAATTAAAAGACCAAGCCTGGCACACAGCACAGCTATCAATCAACACAGAGTGTATGTTGTCAGCAGCTTGATTCAGAGTTTGGTGAGTGGATGTCTCTATGTGGAGTGTCATAAGCGTCAAAGCTACTTTTCTGTGTATTACTTTTCTCATCCCCCACAAATCATGTTGCAGGAGATTGATGGTAATTGAATAAATTGCTGCGTGTACTTTAAGCCCGGGCTTGTTGCAGGCAGAACAGATTTATTAGATGATCGGTTTGATTTTTTTCTTTCATGCCCATGCCCTTGGAGCAGTGCTCTCCAAACAAAGGCAGAGCAACCTCTGCAGGGCTGGGTGAGCAGGCTGCTGTCTGGAGGGTGCATGGCAATGTTCATCATTAGAGGGTCACTGAGGGACTCTCTCATGGCCTCTCTGGCTGAGAGAGTCTCTGGGATCTCCTTTCTTGTGTTTCATGCCATAATGCCATTCTGATGTGCACTTTGTCACCTGACTCTGACCCATGTAATTCCTCTGTCTTAGACATGGAGAGGTAAGCTCTCTCCCAGTGATGAGGACTTTGCTGTGTGTGGCCATCTTTGATCATCTGTGTTCCTTAGATGATACTTGCAGAATGTTGTAGATGGGTATTTTGAACTCTCATTTATGGGGCATGAACTGAAGTCATTCAGGGTCACATAATCCAACAAGATCACTTTGTAGATGATGTCATTTGGCAGAACCTAGGAACCATGCATGTCCCATGTCATCACTCAAGCCTGCTAGTCTCCAGACCATCATGGAAGCAGGAGTATCTTAACACCATGAATTCTAGGATGCTGTCTTGGTTACTTTCCTTGTTGCTGTAGCAATATATCTGGCAAAAGCAACTTAAGAAAGGAAGGGTTTATTTTGTCCCACGGTTCTGGGGTACAGTAAAACATGACAGGGATGTCATGACAGCAGGAGGAGAAGGCAGTGGGTCACATGACGTCTGTAGTCAAGAAGCAGAGAACAATGGCTGCTGGTGTTCAGCTTGTTTCTTTTACTTATCGAGGATCCCAGCCATGAAAAGCGCCTGCATTCAGGGCTGGCCTTCCGCTTCAGTTAAAGCCCTCTGGAAACACGCTCAAAGGCACATGGAGTCTCCTGGGAGATTCTATATCCCGTACAGTTAGCAAAGATTATCCATCACAAAGGCCTTTAAATCATAGTTCCCAGTGGCAATAATGGCTAGCCTGTCAGGACTTAACCTTCTGTGTTGGCTACACCAAGTAGTTTTTCTCTTACTGTTTCATCTGAGGAGGGATCTGAAACTATGAGGGCCTTGAGATATATAATGAGTTCAGCAAGGAAACCTTCCTACAGAAAAGAGCCTGATGAGTGAGCCTGAGAGGGAGAGGGTCAGCAGAGGCACCCTGAGGAAGAGCTTGGAAGAAGCTAGAGGAACAATGTTGCCCTTCACCGAAATCAGGGCCCTGTGCCTGTGTCTTCGTGACTTAGCAGGACACCCCTTTCTCCTTGGAGCATTTGTTGACCTATGCAGTGTCCTTTCTCCCATCAGCTGTCATGACAAATGAGCCCAAGCCCACTCTAGTGATAAACGTGGCTGGCTGCCATTTCCAGAGAAGAAAGGCTGTGAGTTGCTTAGCACGTTCAGTGCCTTAATCCCCTTGTGCGTTTGTTTTATTTTATTATGTAGAGGGTGACACGTTAGAAGGCCTTGAGATTAATTTATCAGGTCATGTTTAGCTTATGAAAATAAGAAAATAAAAATCAATCAAAACTGTGCTCAGTACATGACTGTTAGTAGAATAAGTAGTTGTATTTTAAAGATTTGTCATGGATACTGTGGTGTGTGCGTGTATGTGTGGTCATGTGTTTGTTTGTGTGTGTAAGAGAGGGGGTATATACTGCATTGCAATATAAAATACATTTTATTTAGATGTATTTATTCTTTGAGTATTATACATACACATGCACACACATGTACACACACAGAGCCCATTCTTCTCACATCCCCTCCATGTGCATGGGTGTGGTATGAGCAATCTACTAGAGGCCACATACCTGAAGAAAATTGTCTTTTCCTTCATCAATAGCTGTTAACCACCACAGCTCCTCAGGTAGAGATGGAACCTCATGAGCCCTTCTCCATCCATGCTCTACTCTTGCCTGGCTTGCTTTTGGACAGTTCATAAAATGTATTTCTCATAGCGCATTGCAGTCACAGAGTCTGAAAGTCTTTGAACCGTGGAGAGGAAGTGGATCCTGACACCAAAGAGTAGATGCAGCAGGGTGCTCTGTTCAGGCCCTACACGCCCCATCTTCTGAAACATCCCCCTGCAGACTCCTGGGAAGTTAGCTCTCACTCCCAGAAACTTCTGCTTTCCTGTTTCTATGCCTCAGGCGTTGGGCCACACAGACCAGGGTTGATGAGATGGTTTACCCTAAGGATGTGACCCACCATGAAGGTTGTAACTGAATCCAACCATGTAACTACTACTCGCGGATGTGACCAAGCCCAGGGAAGCCCTGGTTGGAGAGGATTGGGTAAGCTTTCTGGTTTGGTAGCACAATTTGGAGAGGATTAATTTTGTCATGCGATTCCACTAGCATCTGGCAGTTTCCACTGGTTCACCTAGACTGCCTCAGGTACAGTTTCTTTTTCCTGATTTTAGCCTGTATCCCTTTGCTATAGGCATCACAGATACAAGGATTACTCAGGAAAATCGTATTTCCTGACCCCTATGAATCTGGGGAATCACTGAGACAGCGTGGTCTCTAAGACCACAACATAGTGCCAAGACAGGAAGCAAGAGAAGTCTTTGGGAACACAGATACCGAAAGGGAGCTTGATATTTAACTAGAACAGGACGCGCTAGACTGGAACAGGATCTATGTGAAATGGAGCGTTTGTGGCCATGGAGAAAAGATATGCTTTTCTGTCTGTGACAGCAGTAAGTTTTGGATGCTGCTTGTTTGGGGACCATAGATGAATATTACTGGGTTTGAACCGAGAGTACTAATTTTTTTTTTAAAATTTTAATCATTTGCCAGCACCCATCAAGAGGCAATAGAATGAATGTGGCATATTGGTCCACTTTCCATTGCTATAATGAAATACTCAGGTTGGGTAGCTTATAAGGGGGGAAAACCGTTTATTTTATTTGTGGTTCCAGGGGCATAGGAGCGTAATACCCATTGAGTTGCTCTGGTGAAGACCTCACAGAGGAAGTGACCTCCGTGGTGGAATTCTGTGTGAGGTGGAGAGATCGCATGGAGAGACAAGAAGCTGGGCAGCAATTCCAAAGTCAGGCTCACTCTGCAATAGCAGCCTCTGCAAGAATTAACCCTGGTACCAAGCAAACTCCATTAGCTTCTCCCTAATGAAGCATCCTAGGGACCTGACCCCCTCCCACCAAGCCCCGCCCCTTAGTAATCCCCCATCTCTCACATGCTAAGGACTGAGTTCCCTACGCAGCACAAAACCCAGACTTTTGCACAAAGGAACCTCTAGCTTTCCCAACGTCATTATCCTGTCTTCTGATTAACGATTTTAGTGACATTTCATTTTATAAATTATTTTTAATTATGATATATTGTAAACAAGTGAGCTACATCTTCAGAGTCCACATGAAGGAAAATCAATATAAAATCAGAATCCAGGGCCCTCAGGGAGAGCTTGGCAGAGGCTTGCCTGCCTGCTCCGCTTCACAGCAAGGATCCTTCTCCTGTTTCCCTGTGTGGTTTGGGAAAATAACACAAAAGAGATTAGTCGTTAAAGCTTTGAAATTTAATTACGATGAGGGAGTTCTAAAGGAAATTAAACATAGCATGATTACTTTTGAAAAATATAAATTCAATAGAGAATATTGGCGAATAATTCTTTCCATACTGCTAACTCATGTTTTCTGCCATCAGGGGGTAAGGAAGAATTTTGAGAGCCATTATTAACTAATAACGGTTTCTAAATTTTTATGTCATTCCTTTTTCTGACTATTTTTGCAGATTAGTAATCTCCTTGGTTCTCCAGGTCTTGCTTATTAGTACAGGCCGTTTGAGCACTAGAATTCTTCCCTATGTTCTGCTTCTCAATGGTAGCCTTGAGTGGGGAAGAGGAGAGATGAACGGCCCTTCTTGGCCCCATCTTCCTATGCAGGTTGGAGAAGCTATGAGATTCCACAGCAAGGATGTGGTAATCCCTAAAGATGGTGCTCCCTGAAGGACACCATCACGCCTGCTGACAAAGATCTCTTTCTCTCAAAAGCTTTGACCTTCCATGCCATCTGCAGCAGATCTCGTGCCTCGTGCATATTGGATTTTTCTTCTTCTCCCGTTCTGCTGGCCACATTAGACTTTGAAGAGTTCCTTTCGGCTTGTATCACTGTGTGATCAGAGAAGAAAATGTTTTTCACTCTCTCCACACTGCACCGTCCCTCTTTCTTGGTGTAAATTTTGTAGCCTTCCCTGCCTGTCCCCAGAACATATTACACTTGCCTGTGAATTTAATGACTATCGCTTCATCCTTCATTCTCATAGATCTTGGTCTATGTAGCTGATTTGGTTTCCATGCTGCCTGCATTACCAGCAGTTAAATTTCTCTCCTTCTCACTGGAAAAGCTGCGTGCCTTTATTCTGTCTCTTCACCACCTGTTAACACCAGGCAACAAGTAAGTTTGTGCAAAGGGTCCTTTGGTAGGTTTTGTCTCTGCCAGGACATACAGACTTTGGGCACTAGCCCCAGGATGCCCTGTGGGGAAACACCCTCTCCAAAGCCCCCCGTGAGTCCCAGTTTGCCTCTGGAAGTCATTGTCCTTGGTGCCATCTTGCCAGCTGTAAGTATCTCAGGTCATCTTAATGTCCCTAAGCCAGGGGACATACAAAATAACTGAAGCCCTTGCCTGGCCTCTGCAACATCTCTGAGGATGACTGATCTGATGGGGGTCTCCATCTGCCCACAGTTCAGCCATTGCAACTTCACAACAGTGTGTTGCTGACACCCCTCTCCTGCTCATCCTGCCCCTGTAGGACACAGTTCCTTTTTGCCTCTCAAAGATGGTGTGTGCATGAATGAATGTGTGCGTGCATGTGTGCGTGTGTGTGCGTGTGTGTGCGTGCGTGTGCGTGCGTGTGTATGTATGCATATGTGCTTCACCTCTGAAGTCCCACAGGCAGAATTTGAAATAGGAAAGTCTTAACCTATGTCTGACTCAGCATGTCTGTGAGTCAATCAGTGTAGTTCCAGCACTCATGGCCTGCAGATGACACAGATATTTTTGAATGACAATGGTAACTTTAGAATACTTGAAATTGAATTTACCCTTGCAGTTGGTTTGAGATCTTAGTGGTGTTCAGCCACATGCATCTTATGGCTTTGGAGTATAGACTGACACTCAGATGATTGATCTCGGGCAGTCCCAAGTCCCACAGTCAGCCACACAAATGTGCATTCCTTATTTGTAACACGAGGGCTCTGCTCGTTGGGGTTTCTTTCCTGCCCGGTACCCCGCAGCCAGCAAGCCCCAAAGAAAATCACACAGAGAGTCTACATTAGGTTATTAACTGATTGACCCATTATCTCAGGCTTCTTACTAGCTCTGATAACTTATATTAACCCATTGTCAGCCACATGGCCAGTACCTTTTCTCAGCTGGGCTGCTACATGTTGCCTCCTTGGAGATCTGCACAGGAATGCCAGGGAAGCTTCCTGCTTCCCAGACTTTCTCCTCGCCCTGCCTCTACTTCCTGTCTGGTTGACCCGCCCACACTTCCTACCTGGCCAATCAGCATTTATTTAAAACATGATTGACTGAACAGACAAGTCTTCTGCACCACTTATTATTGCCCATCTTTACCAATAGTCCTGCTCTTACAGTGGAAACGATAGGAATTGGACATCCATCATGACAGCCTGTTTCCTTGTCAACAGCAACCCCATAGTCAAACATTATTAACATATCTCAGACAAACAGCTACTTCACTAGTACTTTTAAAAAAAATTAACTTTGCTTTGTTTTTGTGTGACATCAGGCATTATTAATAAAATAATTGCTTTTTATTATGTAGATTTATGATCATGTTTCAAAATAATACACTTTCTCTGTTATCTGACTCATTTTAGTTTACACACTTAAAACAAAGCTTCATCAGAGCATTCTGAGAGTTCATTGGTTCCTCTGGTTTTTTTGTTTGTTTGTTTTGTCTGAAGAAAGAAAATAATGTTGAGTATTTCCCTCATCTCTTCCCACTTTTAGCTCATCAATACAACACCCTTTTCTCTACAAATGTTTCCTCTTCTCCTGTTACTTTTTACCTTGTGACAGTGGAGCAAGTCCTCCTGTGTCATCTACATTCCTGAGTCCCAGGCCTTCCTAAGCTAGGTTCCCATTCCACTCATCACAGTCAGCCTTATGTGTTCCTTATGGGGGGCGGGTTTCCCTTCATTATCTTGTAGTTTTATTGAATCATTTTTTCCTTAGAACCTTCAGGGAATGGAGACAGACTTTAGGATTCTGCTTCTGGAGTCCCTTATCTGTCATATTAACTGTTGCTCTATGGACCCTTTCTACATAGGTAAGGGCTCATCATCCTTCCCTTTATCCTAACAACACATGAATATCTGGGGGTTTGTTTGTTTTGTAAGTGCTCTCTCTATCGTTCCAACCCCACCCCATTTTGTCCCTCCACACTGAGTACACTGAGAAGAATATCTTGTATTCTGACCGTGTGTCCCTGTCTCTATATGAAGAGGATCAAATCTAAACCACCCAAGGCCTCTTGGGCAAACAGCATTCTTTTTCAAATTCCACCTGCTTTCACAGTGGCTGCTCTGTTAGTCTTCACTGCCACACTCTTAAGGCTTAGCTTTGCATGGCTGCGTGTTCTGTCTCCACAGGTCTTTGGTGCAGTTGGGTTTGAATCCTTGCATTCTGCTGCGTGCTAAGCCAGCAGCAGCTTGCGTTCCTTGGTTGATGAGTTTCTAGCACAGAAAGATCCATTCATGGCCATAGATTTGTTTGTTTGTTTCATCTTTGAGCAATTGACAGGATTTACTGTGAACCTGAGGCTTTGGCATGCAGTATTCTTACTTGGTACTGCTCTTTCTGATGAGCAGCCTTCTCAACTCCTCATAGACTGTGTCTCTGAACCCCTTTGCTATATGAATGGAATTGATAAATGGGAAGTCATTTGTAAGCATGCTTGTAGAGACAAAAGTAGAACAAACATGCCCTGGTGACATGGGTGGAAAGTTCCCAATGACTGTGGAATGTGATTCTGGTCCTGGGATTTGTGGCTCTATCAGACTCTGACTTTATAAGCAGCTGGACAATGCAGGCTTTTACCTTCCACCTGTTGTCAAGAGAAATGGATTTCTATTCCCAAGTTTAACAGCCCTTTAATTTCCCCCAATGCCCAAAGTGTACCTGGCCATAAGCCCTGAAAGCAAGGAGGTGATTCTGTGATTGACGGTGGATTCCACACAGCTGGGGAAATGCAAGAATCTTCTGTGTTCAGCTGTTCCAATGTGCTGAGGGAATTGGAGTTCAGGAAGGTGTAAAGTTGTTTAAAGTCATATAGGAAGATAAATAGAGTCTGTCTGGCCCTCATTAACCCTTCATCCTTCCTCTATGAACCATGGGTAGTGATGAGCCCTTTCCTGTAGCCAGGGTCCCTGAAGCAACTCTACGATGAATCTCTCTGCCTTAGTTACTTTTCTGATGCTGAGATAAAATACTGTGGTCCAAAGCAGCTCATGGGAAAGTTTATTTTAGCTTACAGTACCAGGGGGATAGGAGACCATCATGACAGGGAGGGATGGCGGCTAAGATCACATCTGCAACCACAAGCACAAAACAGAGAGAGATTGGGGGGGTTGGGGAAGGAAGAACTGGAAGTGAGATGAGACTAGGAACTCTTAAAGCCCACTGCCAGTGATAGTCTTCTTCCCTCAAGGCTGCATCTCCTGAACTACCCCAAACAGTGCCATCAACTGGGGACCAGATGTTCAAATGCCTGTGTCTACTGGTGTAGTGATATTTCATTTGTATTGAAATTTCATTTCAATACAGTATTGATATTTCATTTAATAAATAAAGCTTGTCTGAGGTTCAGAGAGTAAAACAGCTGTACTGAACAGCCTTACAGACTAGGCAATGGTAACACACACCTTTAACCCCAGTAGCCACACTTGTTAGAAACAAGGCAGTACCTGCATTTAATCCCAGTGGTGCATGCCTTTAATCCCAGCCCTAGAGAGGAATAGAAAACGGGAGGAGACAGCTCTCACACACAACCTCACTTTGAGATTCCTGGAGGCAGGATTGGCATTTTGGACTGAGGTTGAGGTAAGAATGAGTGGCAGGCTGTTTTGCTTTTCTGACCTTCAGGTTGAGCCCCAGTTTCTGTCTCTGGGTTTTTATTAATGGTGCTACACACTGGGATATTTCTCATTTAAACCACCAGTCTACTCCCTCACTCTCTTGCATGAAAGCAAGCCAGTAATAAGTGCTCCTCCGTGGCCTCTGCTTCAGTTCCTGCCTCCAGGTTCCTGCCTTGAGTTCCTGCCTTGGCTTTTCTCTGTGATGGACAGTGACCAAGAATGTGTAAGCCAAATAAACCCTTTCCTCCCCAAGTTGCTTTTGTTCATAATGTTAATCAGAGTAACAATAAAAACAAGTAACTAAGACATCCTCCTTTTCACTTTCGCTTCTGCAGTCACCCCTCCACTCTCACACCAAGCATCTCCATGATGGAATGCCATACTGATGCGATCTGGCTCTTGGAACCAGCAAAGAACCAATATCCCATCCTTGTATATGTGCCACCTGAGCCATTACACCTCTGCCACTTGTTGGTGTGTGAGGTTCCGTTCAGCTATGCTGTTATTGCTTTTTCCCCCTGTGTCTTTGACCTAGTCAAAGATCAAAGTGGCTCATCTGAGCAACGTGGAGAGAGTTATCCCCTAACACTATTTGACCCATCTTGCCAGTTTGGGTTGAGAGGGACAGCTTTCTCCAAAGTGGGGGGTCTTATTACAGCATCCTTCCAGCCACCCTGATCATCCCTCAACCCAGCAGCCTCTCCGTGCTCTAAAGTTTGACAGCCTTGTCTGTCCTGAAGCCTTGTTTCTCAAGAAGTCTTTATCCTTGCTTTGGGGAGACATAAATCCCAAGCAATCATTAGGTTTGATGGACAAGGGATGTTCTCTGAGTGAAGAAGAGAAAGGAATCATGGCACAGTTCTGGAACAAATCTGCCTTTGGGCTTAAAAAGAAGTACAATGTGTAAGTTGCACACTACAGTTCATCACTTGGTATGTGTGGTCAGAATATTATGATAGTA
Source organism: Dicrostonyx torquatus (assembly GCA_028555095.1). Taxonomy (NCBI): domain Eukaryota; kingdom Metazoa; phylum Chordata; class Mammalia; order Rodentia; family Cricetidae; genus Dicrostonyx; species Dicrostonyx torquatus. Next base: position 2,182,265 of record JAQHUG010000159.1, read on the forward strand.
ATAACCTTGGCTTTCCTTGTAAATTATGTGGATCTGAGTCAGGTGTGGTGACTCATGTCTTTAATCCCAGCACTTGAGAGGGAGAGGCAGGTGGATCTCTGTGAGTTAAAGGCCAACTTGGTCTACATAGTAAGTTCTAGGACAGGCTGGACTATATAGAGAGACCCAGTCTCCAAACAAACAAAATTATGTAAATCCTTTCATTCATTACAGATAATGAACCAATGACATATCCTGAAGTAATTAATGCCATCCTTAAATGACTAATTTACATTCCTTCCTGCCCCATATCAGAACACACAAAAAAAATCATTTGTTAGTGTTTTCCTTGTAGAAATTCCTTATAATTGAAGTAGTAAGCCTGGGAATTAAGATGCCCCACTTCTGGTGTGGAAATTTCACCTGTATATACTAATTCAATAGCTGCACATCACTCTTTTATCTCAAAAAACACCAGTGCACTTTGGCACACCTAGAAAGGCTGTGTGGGGTGCGTGAAAATGTCAGGAAACAGATATTTCCAGCAGAGGCAGCAGACTAAAAGGTTTAAAATCTCATCTTGCCATGATATATAGAGATTATGTCCATAAGTCGTGTCTATGGGTCAAGGCCACAATGATGCCAGTTGCACCTTTTCTATCTGCAGTAGGAGGTACCTGTTAGCTCTGCTGATGAACGTGGGAGGTGATGCTGCTATACTCAGCATGTGATAACTTGCTTAGTCTTCAAAGGGATTTCTGAAGTATATTTAATCACTTTTTATTTTTATCATAATTTCATTTTTGATTTACTTATTATCAGTGTCAGAGGATACAGGTACCCTGGCCATGCATGTAGAGGTGAGAGGGTAGCTTTTGGTGGTGAGTTTTCATCTTCCACCTTGTTCTAAAGTAGGATCTATTTTTAAACAAAATTATTTTTTCTTGTACATAGTTTTTAAATGTGTATGAGTGTTTTGCCTGCATATAGGTACATGCTGGGTGCTTTTGGAGGTCCAAGAAGGCATTGGGTATCCTGGAACTACTTTGGAGAGTTTTGAGCTTCTGTGTGGGTGCTGGGAACCAAACTCTGGTCCTCTGAAAGAGAAGTAGGTGTTCTTAACTGCTAAGCCATCTCTATAGTCCTTAGTATTTATTATTGTGTGTGTGAGAGAGAAGCGGGGGAAGAGTGAGGGTACCTGCAGAGGTCAGTAGATGGTGTTGAGCCTGGATTTAGAGTTATACAGGTAGTGTTGAGCTGCCTGACATGGGTGCTGAGAACTGAATCTGGGTCCTCTGAAAGAGCTGCTAGTGGACCATCCAGCTCTACATCCTGAGTTAGAATCTCTCGTCTTGTTTCTGGCACTCTACATACTGCAAGCCTACAAGCTCTTAAGCTTCTTAGAGTCTCCTCTCTGCCTCCAGACTTGCTGTAGAAATTGGAATATAGGTCTATAGCACCACATTGGGCTCTTTATATATGGGTTCTAAGGGATGAATTTGGTCATCACGCCTTTGCAGTGGCATTTAATTTGTATTTTAATAAATAAAGCTTGCCTGAAGATCAGAGAGTAAAACAGCCCCACTGGTCAACCTTACAGAGCAGGTAGTGGTAACACACACCTTTAATCCCAGTAGCCACACTAGTTTACCATAGAACTGGGTGGTGCATGCCTTTAATCCCAGTGGTGCATGCTTTTAATTCCAGCTGTAGAGAGGGTTATAAGATGGGAGGATATAGCTCTCAGTCACAGTCTCATTCTGAGATTCTGGGAGGCAGGATCACCATTTTCAGACTGAGATTGAGGTAAGAGCCAGCGACTGGCTGCTTTGTTTTTCTGGCCTTCAGGTTGAACCCCAATTTCTGTCTCTGAGGTTTTGTTGATTGTGCTCCATGCCTTTATGAAAAGTACTTTGACCTGGTGGTCCATCTCTCTGGCCCAGAAATCTCATTCTCCAGTGATAAAAATTAGAGGGATTGAGTTCAGATGTCTTGCCTGCATCCCTCTTGAGCCTGTGAGTTGGCAAATTTTTATTCTTCTGTCTGTGAATTAATCGGACACTGGGTCCTGTCTTTCATGAGTGAGCTGTAGGAAGAGCCCAGCTCAGATGCACCTGACACCCCAGGCATCACTTTGACCCTTATTCAGTGAGCAAGAGATACACTGAATATTTTGCCACTGCTGGCTAGAGTCGTTTTCCCCAAGAACATAGTATTTCTGAACAGAATTTTGATACTATGTTTATCTGCAGCATTCCGGTGTCCACAGGAAACCAGTAATGTACAGTAAAACAACATGGTGCTAGAAGCACATCATGACCTACATGGCGTAGCTGAGAGCTCTGAGGATCTTGGATGCTGACAGGCACATCACTGGCAAGTGTGCCCAGCCATCTGCAGCCACAGCAACAATTGTATCCCAAGGCAAAAAGAAACCAAAAAGCAGTTGATTTGTGAATAGTATTCAAAACTTGAACATCATTCTGTTGGGTCTTTGTCTTCTCCAGGCAGTTTGATTTGAGCTTTGATGCAGACATTTGAGAATCCCAATGCTCAATGGAAAGTCACACCAATCACAGAGTCAGCAAGCAAGTCACGAAAAAAAACCCATATGTGATAATGATAGGAAGATGGCCCCAGCCTGCTCAGGAGCAAGAGGCAGCAGCTGACTTGGGGCATGGAAGGCACACCGGGAAGAGACTTGAGTTTGTGCTTAGCATGTGGGTCTGCATTATCTGACACAACGCTTTCAGATGTTCACTGGACCAGTCATTGTGTGGCGGCAATGGTGAAGCCTCCTGTGACTTCCTGATGGCACCCTAGAATTCTTACCTGGAGCCACAGGTATCTCCCAGGGATGCACAGAGAGCACTTCAAGTAGGGATTTGTAGAGTATTTTTGTGAAATCACTGATGCTGGAGTTAAAAGCAACTTTTAGTCATCAAAATGACATCCCAGGTGGATTATAGCATAGATAGTCAAGGGCTCCTTCTAAAGAGGTTTGCCCAGGCCTGGCTCCAAGGTGTGCAGAGAAGCACACAGGTTAGCAGTCTTCCAGCCATTGTAAAAAGAATATTCTAATATCATGACAAAGAGGAACCTGTATAATGTGCTTACTAGACACACACCTATATGAAATAATTCCAAATGTGTAAAACATTTTTCTAGCTTCTATTCAGTAGCATCAACGTTAATCTATTATGAGAAGATAAACAACCAGGGGGATTTTCTTCCTGTTAGAAGTAGCATTGTGTAATACTGGTTTCTATAAGACACTTAGCTTCCCAGGGACAGATGGCCTTACCAGCAAAATATTTTTTAAATCCTTCAGGAAAGCCCTTTCTCTGCTCACTCTATTAATCTTGCGATGAATATTTTCAAGCCTGCAGGTTGGGAAGCACAAGAGGGCTCAGTGACCACCCCACTATGTGCTTGATACCTTTCCTTGATGAATCAAGGTCCCATGGCAGAATTCCACTCAGTAGTTCATGTTATCATAACATGTTTTGATTGATTGAGATATAAACTATTTGCCTTTGATATTCATCTTGGGAGTCAAGAGTACTAAGAAGCCAGCCAATCTCTCATAAAGCACATGATGGCAAATTCCAAAAGAGACATTCACCCTGGCTTCAGTTCTTACACATGGAATCCACCTAGACTTGCCTCCATGAGTTGTGGGATTTGGTAGTTACAACCTAAAATCTTCATTTAGCAAATGTCTCTTCTTCAATCTCTGGGTCCCAGGCAGTTGGGCAGTTTCTGGCCAGGAGCCATGAGTCAGATGACTAGAATCTTCCTCACAGGGAAGCCTCCCTCCTGGATTATTTGTTGATTCCAGAGTCAACAACTCCTTCCAGTGGTTTGGAATGCCCCATTAGTGAAAGATGTTGTAGTTTCTACCTCTAGCCAGTGCCCCAGTGTCACTCAGCAGTGCCATTCCGCATGGGTTCTAGAGCCCATCATCCAGCCCAGGGAAAGATGCTGGAAGATCAGTGTGTGTGATGAACCTTTTTCCTGCCCCAAAGTACAATGGGGCTTCTTGTGGAACAGAAATCCAATGGAAGGGGGACAAGAGGGACTAGAATTCATTGTATACATATATGAGGCTGTCAATAATAGATAAAGTAAAAGTTGTAAACAAATCAGAGGTGGTTCTGAACTGTGCTTCAGGGAAGACTGTCAGCACACCACCTGGACATCCAATCGCATAGCTTTCTGGTATGTGCTTCCAGGAAGCCTCTTCACAGAAAAAATGGAGGGGGAGGGGTGATGGGTGGAGACTTTCCAGGACATGGCCCCGTTCGGAGAGACCTTGGTGGGAACCCCAAGTTCTAACACCTTCACCAAAGGAACTTTTAAATTAATAAATAAGAGGAAATATGAACGATGTGGCATGATAAAGCTACTCCCAAGCTAAATCTGCTTTTATTAATCTAAACAACTGTTCCCTGGTTCCAAGTCTGTGCCCTTCTGAAGGCTCTGGATGGTTCCCCTTAATGTTCAGCTTTTCTGGTACACTCCAGATCATAGGAGATGATACACTTAAAAAAAAAAGAAAAGAACTCTGTAGATCTGTTTGCTTTTTCAAAAACGAACCAATAAGCTGTTTCAGATTCTGAAGAGGTACTCTCTGGTTGTAGCTGTGGCCATCCAGGTCGCTCTCCAGGGTCCTGAATTTATGTACCTTTTTCTCAGAGTCAGCTTTCCCCACATCCAAGTCCAATTCCCCCCACCCTTTTGTTTTGTTTTGTTTTGTCTTTTAATCTGTAAGAGGGAAAGCCAGTCAAGGTCCAAGAAGACTTGTTTTAAATCCAAGAATATCCTCATCTCCAGCAGAGACATCACTGCTCACCTCACCTCTTCTAGCCAGATCTGAATCCCACCAAGCAATGGTTCAGTGAGCACAAAAAAGGCTTAAAACCATCCAAGACCCCTTCTGAGCCACAAAGTTCCAAACTCAACTGTATAATTTATTCTCAGGGCAGAGCATCTTGATGAGCCATTAAGACCATTATCAGTCCTCTTTCGGATACCTGATCTTTCAATAAACAAGAAAGCAGAATTGGCTTATACAGTGACTTGCTTTGAATACTTCACAAAGCATGCAAACACCTGTAAATAGTCTTCCTTTCAATAAGAATCAGTCTGCCAGGCTGCCTTGTTGCCCGTGTGACCAGTTGGACACAAACATGGTGTGATCTGAGGAAAGGGCTCTCAGGCAGTCGGGGCGCTCAGCCTGAATGAACTCATTTCTGAACTCCCACAGCACCCTCAAGTGGTGGCATCCAGCTCAGAGTTCCTCCTTGTTCGGGGACTGCTGCTTTCAGGTGACTCCCGTGTTTTTATTTGTTTTGCTCATGTTTGGTTGCTTTTCACAGATGATTGAATTTGTCAGAGGGACATCAACATGAAAAGCTGAGAGAGAGTGGAGTGTGTGTTTGGTTGTTGGGCTGTAATGACAGGGATGCCATCCCTGTAGAGGTTTCTGATGGAGTTGGGGCAGGAAGAAGCGTAGGGGAAGTAAAGCACCAGCGGGGAGACTGTGAGACTGAGATAAATTGATTTATCTCCTCCCTGCCTTGATGCACAATTAATAATAACTAAAGACTGCATGAAGATCTGAGAGTGAAGCAGTCCCACCAGTCAGCCCTACAGACCAGGTTATGGTAACACATACCTTTAATCCCAGTAGCCACACTAGTTGCCATAGAAATTGGGTGGTGCTTGCCTTTAATCCCAGTGGTGCATGCTTTTAATCCTAGTCCTAGAGAGGAATATAAAACGGGGGGAGACACCTCTCAGACACAGTCTCATTCTGAGATTCCTGGAGGCAGGATCCCATTTCAGACTGAGATCAGAATAAGAACCAAGTGACTGGCTGCTTTGTTTTTCGGATCTTCAGGTTGAACTCCAATTTCTCTCTCTGAATTTTTATTAATCATGCTTCACAGCCTTATATTCTTCATATGGATGAATGCAAAGAACAAACAACACACACATCCAACAGCCACGAAAGGCTGCAGGACACAGACGTGTACCCTATCACCCAACATCCCTGTATCATATCACCCAGCACTCTCTGGAGGACCTTTGAATCACAAACTGTGTCTATTGACTCTGCTTTGTGCCTTAGACCCTCATGGCAACAACCAAAGTCAGCAAATATGAAATAAGGAGCAAAATTCATGTTCAAGGCAAAGACCTTAAAAATCAACTCCTCCTTTCTCTCCTGTATACAATTCCAAAATGACGTATACTTAGGAAATATTAAAAACATGTGTTAAAAGCAGTTTCTTCCTAGATACACTGGGTGCAGTAGTCTGTGTACATCCACCCAAGCTGAAATTTTTCCATTGTCTGCATACTCATTATGATAACAGGTGTTTGGAGGCCTGCCTGGCCTGCCTGCTGTTCACTGGCAGGACGTTTCAGGACCGGGATGTCTTCTTGTGGCTCTCAGGAGTCTTGACATAGCAAAGGCTTCCAAACTTTAGACACTGCAGCGTGACATTGTGGTTTGTGAGTATGCTGGGATGGATGCATAGCTATCCTGGGATACGCATCCATGAGCCACAGGTTGGACATACCTAATTGCACTACATGTCAAATCAGCTTTTATGACACCGTGTCAAGATTTGAATCATTTATATCAGAAGCCTGAATCTTCAGGGGCAAAGGGCCTATATGTCTGAAAAGTCTGGAGTGTTGATAGATGTAAGATAGATAGATAGATAGATAGATAGATAGATAGATAGATAGATAGATAGATCAAGCTGTTTATGGAATTTCATTTTTGCACTCAATGCATTTTGATAATATTGACTACAGATTCCTCGAATACCTACCCCTAACTCCTACCACATCCACCCAACACCTCTTACCCCTCTTACCTCTGTGTCTTCTATTTCTGTAGAACCCACTGGTTCCAATTTGTGCTTCCCATATAATATTCGTAGGTATAGAAGCTTTTGGCTTCTATTTCTCCCACATGCTCCAGATGAGGGATGTACCCTAACTAAAGGAAGGCTCCAAATAGGGGCTATTTTTCGCAGGATTAAAGATTTTGGCCTCCTAAATCGGGTGGGGGGACAATGATTTGTTTTGGAAGATTAACTACATATGACCATAGTATTTTCTGGAAGTTTAAGTGAGTATTCATCCTTGCCCCTCATTCATGTAATCTGAAGATTTCAAGAAAATAACCCTGCTGAGGCCCTCCATGCTTATACCCCTATGGTCTGAATAGAAAATCCAGGTTCAAGCCAAGGCTGCAATGAGAGGCAAGAGTTTAGGTGACGGTGCCTAACTAAAGGGTCAGATCCCAAATCTCTGTGCTGAGTGGAAAGGGCAGCAACTTCGAGTTTTAGGTTTACATGGTTGCAAGCACATATCCCTTCTTCCTGTGGTCTAGAAGAGGCTTCAGGACTCCGAGAATCACATCCCTACACAAGTATGTTCAGAAAACTAGGAGGAGATGATAGAGTGAGTACTGTGTATGAAAAAAAAAGCCCACATTACTGGGTCGGGGGGAACTGGTTATAAAAGCCAACTAAAAAGTTCTCTTAAGTAAGAGCACCATCTTCCTTGAGAATAGACATTCTGCTTGGTGGACAGACAAGAAGACACACATGTAGCAGGTGGGCACCTGTGCATGGGCACTGAATGAGGATTGTGTCTGCAGGAATATACTCTCATCTTGACTTTGGAGAGCAAAATAAAAGTTTCAGTTTTCTTCAAAGTTGCCATCCAGTGAGTTACCCCAGCTTTCCAGAGCGTACTGTCCACAGCAGCTCTAAGGCCACACATACCTTCTTTCTAGAACTCATCCACCGTGAGAAGGTAAGTCTAACCAATACCAGAAAGAGAGCATTCTTACGAACCAGAATCTGAAGAATCTGTGATGGAGAGAGGGCAGCTGAAGGTCTCTTCAGCCTCCTTCTTTGCAGGGTACAAACTTGAATCACATTGAGCACAGTGTTGAATGTAATTTTATCTCAAAGCCTGAGGACAGCGGGCTGGAGGGAGAGCTCAACAGGTAAGAGCACTTACAGCTCTTCCGGAAGACCCAGGTTCATTTCCCCCGTACCCATACCATAGGACTCACAACATCTGGAAACGCCAGTGCCAATGGATCTGGCACCCTCTTCTGGCTTCTGTGATCATATGGGCTCATGCGTGCACACACACACACACACACACACACACACACAAGTATTAGTGTTCTCTAGAGGAACAGAATGGATAGTATGAATATATATAAAGTGGATTCATTAGAATGTTTTACAGGCTGTGGTCCAGTTAGTCTATTATTGACTGTCTACTAATGGAAGGTCCAAGAGTCCAATAGTTGTTTAGTCTATGAGGCTGGATGTCTCAGCAGATATTCAGTGTACTCTAGAACCCTGAAGAAGTAGACTCTAATGCCAGTGAAGGGAAGGACTCGGCCAATGAGAACAAAAGCAAGCAGACAGAGAGAATGAAGTTTCCTTCTTCCTTGTCTTTTCTATTTATAGACTGGCAGCAGATTAAAGGTGTGTCTTCGCTCCTCAAAAGATCTGTCTATCTTCCCACCTCAAAAACATCCAAATTAAAAGTGGATCTTCCCACTTCAAATGATTTAATTAAAAAAATCCTTCACAGGTGTACCCAATTCCTTTAGTTTTAGTTCATTCCAGATGTAGTGAAATTGACAACCAAGAATAGCCATCTCACACACACACACACACACACACACACACACACACTCTTACATATAAAACATTTTAAAAGTAATTAAAGACAGCACTGTGAGGTAGAAGAATATGGATGGCTTCCTGTAAGCCTCCTCTGATAGCCACATAAACTGGTTAAGACATGACATCACTCCACTTTCACCCAGGATAGAAACCCAGGCTGGCTGTGACTTACTCCGGGGATGCTCTGCACATTTGAGATGCCATCATTTTAAGTGGCCATGTGTTACTCTGTGGCGAACTCCCAGCAGGCTGCCTTCCCAGGAGACCAGAAGCTACTCGTTGAGTTTGGTGCCTGGAGTTCCCTTTTAAATTTGCAGACTTAATACAGTTCAGACATGAACAGAGGCTAAAATATTCATCTAGCGCTTGTTGCAAGCTATCATGTGGGTGTCTATGGCTGTGTCCACAGGCCGCCAGGAGTTGTGTTTATACCTAGTCAGCTTGTTGGTACTTTTGTGTTTTGTCTTAGAATACTTACAATTTCTATATTCTATCCCATAGTGTCTTTTGGGTGTGGTAATTTTATGTTACAGAGATAAATCGCCTATTCAGGAAAGATGCTTGAGGACTATAGCTTGATGGCTATCTCTAATAGAAAACCCAGCACCCCTGATGTCACAACCTGTCATCTCCATCTCATTTGGAGTTGAACTTGACTATGAGAGCCCTGAAAGGCCATTGTAAATATGTCTTCATACTGCTACTTCTTTTATCCCAAGGAGGCTAAGAAATCCTTCAAAGTCCTTTGCAAGCATTAATTTATCCGACTCTCCCCCACAGAGATGGAAAAGACTGTATAAATGATGCAATTTGAGTATTGTTGGGCTATAAAGAGATGTAATGGCGATGATTATGCGTGGGATGCTGAGAGGAGTGAGGTAACAGGGTCTATCAGGGATTCAAATCAAGAGGCAAGGAAAAAATGGGACCCACCTCACCCTATTGTAGTAGAGAGTGGATCCACTTGTTGCCATCTGTTAGTGAGGAAAAGAGCTGCTCAAACTGCAGGCTTACATGACTAATGGATTTATTTCACCAACAGGCAATTTCTGCTTACCTGTCAAGCAAAATATAAATATAAGTCATTGTAAGGGGAATTACTTTTTTGTGTTCCAAATTACTATGATTTGAAATGCAATTAGCTGTATAGACAAATCAGTTTTAACCTTTATGAGGAAGAAATTGTTGAGCAGCGGGTGGAATAGAATGGATGGGGTTTCAGTCCTCAGGGATTGAATTACCCACAAGAAATGAGCAGCTTCATTTCGGTTTTATTTTTCCTAATAGAATCTGTTTTCATTAACGAGAAGCCACCGTCTCTCCTGTCAGGTACCCACATATGCGTGAGTCAGGCTAAGTGCTGGCAGCTCTTAGCTCTTAGAGGATGTGATGGCACACAGGTTCCATGTGCTTCATAACTAGCTCACAAATACAAGTGTTTACACTAGGTACTGAATACCACCTCTGTCTATACAATGCTTTGAATTTCAAGAAAATATACTGAGCTATCCCAGAGGGCATCAGCCCATTTTTCAACCTGTTGGCAAGTGCCATGGGAATTTGCAATGGACCCAAGTGACAGTGAAAAATAAAATAAGATAGATTTTATAGTGAACATTTTAATGGACTTTAAAGGAGCAGGTTTAGGAAAATTAAGTTCATAGAAGTCGGTTTTGAACTGAAATACGTTTATTAAATTTATTGGTTTTAAATTAAGGACAGGTTTTCTTTATTGCTTTAACTAAGTAGCAAGGCCAAAGCAGAGGTGCTGAGGGCTTTTTATGGAATCAGTTTTTGAAAGTAAGGCCTTTTCCTCCTTTGTGGTTCTGCGGTGCTCTCTGCCAAATTGTATGCATTTTGGCAAGATGGGAGAGGTTCTTTGTTAAAGCACAATGTCAAAACGTCTCTGGAGAGAGGCACCAGTGTAATCTTCCCTTTTAGTACAGAAGACAGGTCAACTCAAGGACAGACAACATCCAGACATGGGCTCCAGTCTAGTGTGACTTTGAGTAAGCTGCTGAGCTACATCAATGAGGAAGAAGCTCTTCTTTTTGGATTCTTGAAAATTTCTTTCCCTAGACTGGATAGATTGTTCACTGAGTAAAGACACTTTAGTTCCTGCAAGTTGTCATCTGACCTCTACAGGCCCACAGTCACACATACACATTCAAGCGCGTGCACACACACGATAGATAGATAGATAGATAGATAGATAGATAGATAGATAGATAGATAGATAGATAGATAGATAGATAGATAGATAGGTAATATTTATGCTTCTCCCCCCCAGGAGAATCCTACTGGAATCTCTAAAGTATAAGGATCTTGGAGACTGTTTCAGGATGCTTTGGCCCCATGTAGAGAATGACCCAAGTGTGTTATCCTAGGGCAGCAGTTCTCACCATTACGTGTGCACCAGGTATTCACAGAGGGCTGTTTCAGTATAGATCTCAGGCTTCCAGTCCCTGCTCTTTGTTGGGACAAGTCTAGAATGGGCATGGTCCTAGAATCTGTATTCCTAACATGTCCACAATCAAGGCCAATGTGCTATGCAATTCCCCACAAATCCTCAGTGGGTTGAAAATGCTGCCTGATGACCACACTATAGAAAGCCAGGCTTTGCAAAGAACACACCTATAATCTAATCCAGGAGGTTCTGGAAGCCATCTTCTGATAACGTTATCCTCTGATGACCCGCAATGTTGCAACTGCGATGGGAGAGGCTGCCTCTCTCTTTTCAGGGAAGCCTGAGAGTCCGCAAGTGTGCTTGTGAGGCCTGTCGAGTGGTCTGCACGACTGCAGCGTCATCACCCCCACCTCACAACACAGCACAAACAGCACACTGCAGGCATTCAGGTACTTTCTGAGCGAAGAGGCAAAACACTTGCAGGAAGTGTTGCTCTTATTTAGCTAACAGTCATGGCAGGCTGTGTAACAAATTACCCCCGAGGTCAGCTGATTATATAAGAAGCTATCAAAGACTTGGTTTTACACTAATGAACCAGGGTTTTGCTAGTCCATACGAGGCTCAGTTAGATGCCTTTGGTCTGTGCTTCCCAACTGCATGGCATGGCCGCAGCTTAGGAATCAGGTCCAGGCCCAGGTCCAGGTGGCGGGTAACAGAGGACACGTGTGCTTATGGCACAGAAGTCATCCAGTGACACAGGTGTCTACCAGGCCCCTGCCTGCATTATGCTCATGTACCGGTCAAAGTCAGTCCCTAGGTCAGAGGGTCAGGTGAGGGTCACATCCCTGAAACTATTCAAGGTGAGAGAATATTCCCTAAATAAAATCCAAGTCTGTCATGGCTTTGAATATGGAAATGGTGGTGTACGTTAAAGATGAATCATAACACCAGAGATAAATGACTTGTTATTAGAGTTGTGTACTCAACTGTGTTGAGGTCTCTTTTTTCCCTCCCTAGTCCTCTTCTCTTCAAATATGGGAGTTGAAGAAAGCATTATTAAAATGCAGAAAACATGAGGATAGTAGATTAAAGCTTTATTGATTTCATAGAAAGTTTTATTGAGTTAAAATAGATGTTTTCCTTTAAAACATATTAATATTTGATATGTTGAACAGCTAGAAAATAATTCAATTCCCTTTTACCTTTGAGGTTTTTCTAAGTGCAGAATTTACTGGTGTGTGTGTGTGTGTGTGTGTGTGTGTGTGTGTGTGTGTGTGTGTATGCAGTCCTTGTTTGAAGCCTGTGCGGAGCCTACAGCTCAGTGCGTCCTTAGTGGTCCTCTTACAAAAACAGACAAACGACATAGCAGAAGTGTGTGCATTGCAGGAGGTGTGGGAGGGCTGGGTTCAGAGTTAAAAATGTGTTTCTCATTTTTAAAAAAACACTGTGTTTTGTGGATATCCAGATGTTTGTTTCATTCATCCCAAGTTATAGGGTCGAAGTGCTACTATCTCAAAGATACAGATGCCCAGGGCTTCAAGAAGGACCTGCCTTCTGGGTGCTCTAGGGTGGCCATTTCCTATCTCCAATACTAGTAGTCAAGAAAGGTACAAGTCTTCCAAGTTTCCTTTGTCAGTTTGAAAATATCCTGTAGCAGATGCTGGATTCAACGATTTCTTATGTTTGTTTGTAGATCTGCTCTAGGGAGCAGTGTACACAGAGGCAATCGGATGCCAGGTGGACCCCGGCTTTAAACAGCAGTGAGGAGTTCAAATCTGACACGACGCAGCCTGCATTTCCTGCATTGGCTCCAGGGCACTTTAAGCCTCACATTTGCTCCTCTAGGCAGGAAAGTTTGTCGCAACTTTTTCCCTGGTTCAGAGTTTTATGGTTTAACATTTTTATTATATCTGTTTATTTGTGTGTGTATGAGAGTGAATGTGTGTGTTTTTGTTATGTGTACATGCGTGTGTGTGTGTGTGTGTGTGTGTGTGTGTGTGTGTGTGTGTGTGTGTATTCCTTGGCATACTTGCAGGAATCAGTTTCCTTCTACTGTGTGGGAAGGTGGGGATTATACTCAGATTGTAGGGCTTGGTGGCAAAGACACCTGTGTACCTGCTGAGCCATCTCAACTGCCCTATCATTCTTATTTTACAAATAAGATGCTCAAAGCCACGTTGAGCCAGGGTTCTTAGACCTATTTTCTTCTAAGACACTAAGATCTGATCGAAAGGCCCCTGGCTTTAGCATCCCTCGCAGGAGCTCGTTCCTTTTGTGGTTGAGGTTTTCCACAGGCCGGACTTGATTAATTATGTGTCACAAGCTGTGGAGTTCACCATTCTCTAAATCCCCATCAGGGTACGGTATGGACCTGCTTAATCTCACTCAGGGGAGTAAGTATGCCACATTGCAGTCCCTAATGTCCTCTGTCACGTGTGTGCCCGGGTTGCCGGGAAGACTGGATCTGTAGGTGCCAATATTGTCACAAGTTCACAACTTCACAGTCAAAACCATGCCTTAAGATGGTTCTCGGGCTTTGTGCTCACTGTAAAGGGTCAAAAGAATGTGGCCAATTCCTCTGTGTGCCTCCATCAAGGAGCGTCAAGAAATGCCTTGCACACATGCGCCTCTTTCCACCTCCCTGACTCTGTTCCTTTCATGGCAGCCTGGCCAGGCTCTGCCTCTTCCCTTTCTCACCTTCTGTCCATTTCTTCTGTTCATGCTTCAGATCTTCCTCTCAAGAGAGAAAATTTTACTTTAATTCTTTCCCTGATTGTTTATGAGTTCTTACAATGTTTTGCTTTGCAACATGTTTAGATAGGAATAATTTATATTCTCAGAGTAATTTAATCGGAATTTTAAAGTTTGACCAAATTTTAAGTTGTATACTGACAGATTCACTGGAGAAAATAAGTCTTGAAGACGTATGTCTTTTCTATCAACTTACTGCATTTATCATTAAATAAACAGTTCAGTCTTGGAGACATGGCTCACATGTTGATCACACGTACTAGCAGACCCATATCAGGCAGCTCACAACTGCCTATAAATCCAGCTCCGGAGGATATGACACCTCTGGTTGCTGATGTGGTCATACTCATGTGGAGACGCAATACACACAATGAAAATAGTTCTTAAAATTCTACCATTAGTTTATAATGGTTATCAGGCACTTGTCTATAAATTGGTGGACATGAGAGTCTATGTAATTTCAACATTTTATATAAATGTAATAGCATGATATACACAGTCATTCTTGCTTGTGTAAAACTGTACAAATGTCCTTCACATATAATCAGGGACATCCACAGTGATGTCACAGTGTTGTGGATATCACCCCTTGAAAGGCAGGGCCAGTACTTACAAGTGGCTTGTGGGGAAACCTTTCATGTGAAGGACCAGGAGCCAGGACTTACTAAACAGGGAATGGAGTTTGGTTTCATGTCCATAGAAGAAAGCATTCTGTGGGCCATCTGAGCCGCATGGTAGCCAAACCTCTCCCACTGCAGACTCTTTGGTGGCTTTCCACAAAGCGAGCCCTGCAGTGACTGGAAGGCAGCTTCACGCTCCTCTTATTTTCCTCAGAGAGGGAAATGTCTCTGGAGTGCTTTAGTGTCTGTCTGTTCGCAGTGAACACAAGGGCTGTGGAGCACAGGATGGGCAGACAAAATCCCACCTGAAATCAAGAGCTTGGGAGAGAAAGACTGGAAGGAACGGCGGCAGGTGGTGAGGGCTCCAACACAGTGCAGCACAGCTTCCACTGGGTGGTGGGAGAAGTCAAAATGGCCCTGGACTCATTGTGGGAGAGGACAGCGGAGGCTCTGGGCAGGTGCCAGAATCCCTGTGAGTCTCTCCCAAGTTCCAAACCTTAGTGGTACTAATGTCGCAGCTCAGCCACAGACCGCTGGATCAGGGGACAAAAGAGCTGCGCACAGAGGAGGTGGAGCGTCGGAGACCCAATGGTGGCCAGAGAACCACAAAAGACAAGGGCTCCAGAAGCCTACAGGGAAGAATGGAAGAAACACGTAGGGGGAGACGCCAGCCAAGGCCTAGAGGAACCGTCAGATACCGTTTGCGCATCTCTCCACACGGGGGCACTCGAGCTCGTTCGAATGTACCAAAATGAGTTTGTTATTGGAAACCCTGTGTGCTGCACAGCCTTTGGGGTCAAGGCTCCCCTCTCACTCATCTCAGTGCCAGAATCGGGTGGAGCAAATTTGGAAAGGTTGCTGACCCCCAAACACTTTAGCGTTTCCCCGTATTTACCCGTAGGCAAGCTGGAGCCAGGTGGACCTTGAAAGGCCTTGCTCCGGAGGCTTGCACTAAGCTAGCGCAGGTGTCCTGCCGCCGGTTCTAGACTTGGCCTTCCCTTCTTAAAAGGATCAGAAGAAAATTAATCTATTTTTGAAATCCTACGTGGTGGGAGGAAGGCGGGTCTGGGAACAGGTGCTTCCCTGTGCCTGATCTTTATAGGCCTGCCTTCCTTCCTTTGCCTCCTCCTATGCCCCGCAGCCGCATTCTTCCTACCCCAGGCTCTCAGAGGGTCTTTGCCCAAGTTAACCAAAGGCAGAAGAACAATATTAGGTGGAGTCTCTGGGAGTCCCTGGAAGACAGCTGTGAGCTGCAACCCAAAGAGGACGCAATGGGAGCCATGGCCGCGAAACCTCGGCAGTGAGGGTTTCTTTGCTCAGTCCTAGCGCTGTCACCTCTCACTGGGGCATTCGGCCCATGTCGAGCTAGCAGTGCCCAAGCCCTGAACCTTCATCCAGGACAACTGGTGTTCTGAGAGTCCTCCGGCATCCACCTCCAGCTCCCTCAGACTAGAACTCCCCAGGTGCCATCACCACGGATGGAGCTGGGTACCCCGCTGAGAAGGGAAAGGAGGAGCTGCTAGGGGCCGGGGCGGGGAACAGGAGATGAGCCGGGAAGCAAGCTGGTCTCTAGGTGGTGCCAAATAATGGGGCCTAGACATGTCCCCTCCCTTGTGTGCTTCTGGTGTCTTGCTTTCCTTCCATCTCTTTGGTGAGGCCGAACGTGGCCGTGTCGAGGACTTTAAAAAAAATAGCAAAGCAGAGAGAGAAAGCGATCACTCCGACCCCTGGCTTCCGCGCCGCCGGGGAGGGGGCGGAGAAGCTGAGCCAGGCAGAGTCGCTCAGCACCCAGGCGACTCGCGAGTGGCGCGGAGCGGCCGGGCTCGCCTTTCTTCTTCTTTCCCCACCGCCTCCTTTTCCCCCCTTCTCTCTTTTCTGCTGGAGGGGGTGGGGATAGGGAAGAGAGATAGAGAAAGGAAATTTTTTTTCGAAGCATCTGAGCCAGTGAGCCAGCTTGCGGCGGCCCATGGCTTCGCTGTACCAAAGGTTCACCGGCAAGATCAACACCTCGCGCTCCTTTCCGGCGCCCCCGGAGGCCAGTCGCCTCCTGGGTGGCCAGGGGCCGGAGGAGGACGCGGGTCCGAAGCCCCTAGGGCCGCAGGCACAGGCGGCGGCGCCCCGGGAGCGTGGCGGTGCGGGTGGCCGGCCCCGGTTCCAGTACCAGGCTCGGAGCGACTGTGACGAGGAGGACGTAAGAGCACCGCCGTGGGTGGGTGGCGGTGGTGGGGGCTTCAGCGGGAGGTGAGGGCCTAGCGATTTCTGGGGGTCTCTGGGTCCCCTGCTCCTCTCTTCCGTTCCCCCTGCTGTGCCGGAGCGCGCTCAGACACTCTCCTTGGCTCCCGATCTCAGTCACCATGGTCCGGAGTAGGTCTCTGCGGTGGTAGCCAGGAGTTGGTGGCTGGAGCAGGCAGGGTTTTGGAGCTGCGCCTGCTGGGATGTGGACTATGCTTGGAATTCACTAGATTCGTGGATGTCTGTTTGTAACCGCAGCCCGCCGTAGTTCCCAAGGAGGGAATTAGATCTGTGTATACTTGGAGTTGTGTTTTATCTTTATTTTCCTGCTTTGAGGCTCAGGGAACAGCTGGTCCAGATTCGTTTTCTCCTCCTTCCACTATGCAAGGTGGCCCTCCTTTCCACTCTGCCCCTTTTCCCCTTTTCGCTGTCCCCAAACATCTCTCTCTACACCTAAGGTTTATTCTTGTGGTGTTCTTTTCCAGGAAAAAGAAAAGTCCTAACTTCAGAGCCCTGGCCTCTGACCCAGACCCAATACAGCATTCCAAACTACTAAGTACCTGGCATGCTAATTTGGGGTGCAAACCTGTGGGCCAGCAACTCTATTTGGGCCGTGCACCTTCCTTTAGAAGAAGTTCTAGGAGTGGTTCCTTACTCTCAAGTTTGGGCTTCAGAGACTGAATTTTCATATTACCCTAGAAATCAAGGAATCTTTTAGGGTACCAGTGGCTCCAGAAATGAAATGGGTTGACCTTCCATTAGGTCGGTGCCAAGAGAACTTTCAGGGAGGGAGAGTTTTGGAGACAAGTGCCAGGAGAGAGCCCTGAGGTAGGCAGGTCTGACTTGGCTGGTGCAACCACTTAGAGAAAGCTGTGTAGTTTCTGGGGAGTTGCGGGGATCCCTATGCAGTGCAGTTCAGGAGCACCTGGGTCTCTGCCCAACTCTTAGTTTTCTTCACCCTTGCAGGGCAGCCCTTTACCCTGCAGGACGAGGAGGTGTGGCCCCAAGAACTGTAGGGTCTGGAGTAACTAGACTTCAGTGCTGTGCATGGCAGGACAAAATCCTTCCGTGGAGGGGGGAGCTGGGGGAAGGTTTC
Organism: Dicrostonyx torquatus; assembly: GCA_028555095.1. Lineage (NCBI taxonomy): Eukaryota > Metazoa > Chordata > Mammalia > Rodentia > Cricetidae > Dicrostonyx > Dicrostonyx torquatus. Next base: position 2,200,088 of record JAQHUG010000159.1, read on the forward strand.
TCAACTGCCAGATCTTACAGAACCAGTGAGGCCCTGCTATTGTTAATAGTGTGTTTTGTTCTGTGAGACATAGGGACTGTCATGAAGGTGACAGGAGTTGAAGGGGGGCCCACAGTCCGCAGCCAGGCAGGCATCAAGCGTCTTTCTCTCTGGTTATTTCCAGATTCTCCTGGTTAGAGATACCAAAGACTAATTATTGTCCCTCACTCCAGTGGATCAGTCTGGAGGAAAAAGACAAATTCTTTTTCCATCTGGTTCAAATACCTAGAATTCCTTGACGTTGACATCAAGCAATGATGAATCCTGGAGGATTCTATTTACTTAGGATCCTGGGGACATGACTGGGTTGCAATACAGGCAGGAAAGATGCACAGTCGTCCCCTCCTCTCCCAAATCTGGCTTAAAAGCTTTGGATTATGGGTCTGGAATGAGCTTGCTCTGCTAAGCAGGCTCTAGATGTCGCTAGGAGAAAGGACAGGCAGGGCTGGAAGCACCAGCTGGTCTCCGCCCATCTGGATTGAGTTTGTTTGTTTTTTTTAAGATCCTAGCTGAGAGTGTGCATCTCCTGCTTTTCATTGTGATGCATAGTCAGAGCTGCTGCTCATTTAAGTCAAAGTCTGAGGTCAGCTGCAGATCGGGGGTATTGAATCAGTGGGACATATGTCCACTTTGAGAACTCCAAAGGGGGGCTCTCTCAAACTCAGATGTACCAAGTCCTGACACAGTGTTTGTGTCCTGCCAAATACAGAAATGTGTGTCAGCATGCACTCATGCACATGGGCATTGGTCAAGTGTGTTTAGTGTACTGGGTGTATATATTTTTCCATTATTGGGTCAAAAGGCACACATTCTTCCTACAAAGTAACACTTGTGTGGGGTGAAGAGGCATGAGGTTGTTCATAAGGAGCTTTATAGGTAATACAAGTGCTGTGTAGCGAATTCTTCATACATGAGTAGATTTTAGCTGTTCTTGCCACAAAATCAACAAAAATCATCATGTGAGGTAGTGGACATGTTCATACTCATCAACCTCCCTACTTCCTGTACATGCCCATAGTATTATGGTGTTTACCACCTATATGAGCAAAGAAGTGTTAATTAAGTTTTAAATGTAGAGTTGAATCAATGACACACAGCTAAATGTAGCTTCAATTTAAAAACGTCTCTTAAAACGAAACAGAACAAAAAACTTCCCTTTTTTAAATTGGAGAAACATTTACCAAAAGGCAGATGCACAAATCAAACCATTTTTCTTCTGAGAACAGAGGCTGCAGTTTGCTTGCAATCAAAGGTAAAGTTCCTGGGTTGAAAAACTGCTAGACATGTCAATCTCATATTAGCATTTTTTTTTTAATCAAGCAGAAAGCAGAGCAAAAGATGTGTGACTGGTTAGAACTACTTTGCTTTGTTGAGGAGCGGGAGCAAGGGAGGGAGGAAGGCAGAGAGGGAGGAAGGGAAGGAGGGAGGGAGGGAGAAAGAGCTCATCCAAAGAGCTTTAGGAACCTCCAAACTCCCTGTGGAGCTGTCCAAGGTGTTGAATGCTCTCTTTCCATTGGCTCACAGAAAATCTCCATCACTTGTGTCTGAGTGAGCAGTCTGAATACAAGACTGGTGACCTCATCACACGTCTATGTTCTGCCAGTCAGGCATAGCTGTTGCAATATACAGTGTGTTGGTTTGCTTTTTGTTGCTGAGATAAAATACTGATCCTTTGGGCTGAATTCTCCTGTATCAATCATTAATCAAGAAAATGTCCTACAGAATTGCCTACAGGTCAATCTTATGGACACATTTTCTCAGTTGATGTTCTTTGTCTCAGATGACCCAAACTTGTGTCCAGTTGACCAAACACCGACTGGCACATATGAGAACAACTTTCCAGTCCTGCTCATCTGATGTCGGTAAATGGCATAACTTGAAAACACATTAGTCTTTACGTATCTTGTCCTTAGACCCAGAGATGGAGATAAAAGTAGTATTATACTGCATAAAAATGTGCAAAAACAAACATGAAGACTGGGAGAGGGCTCGGTGAATAAAGAGCTTGCCATACTAACATGAAGACCTGGGTTCAGAGCCTCTGAACACATGTAAAAGCTTACCATGGTAGAGTACTTGTCTATAATCTCAGTAACCCTGTAGAGAGATAGGAGGTAGAGTCAGGAGAATCCCCAGCAGCCTGTGGGCCAGCTAGTCTGGTGTGTGCAGAGGGGAACAATGAGAGACCCTGCATCAAATAAGGTGGAAAGAGATGAATAATACCTAAGGCTGATCTCTGGCTGCCGCTGAAGCACTGTGGTACTCCTCTAGTTTCCTTTCTGTCTCTGTGTCTCTCACACTTTGTTAATTAAGTAAAATAAACATGTCTGTGTATGACTGAGAAAAGGTAACTTCCATGAAATGTAAGGTACTCTACAAAGACTCACCCAGATTAAATCTAGCCAAGTCTGCCCAGAACACCCCTCCACTAAGGTTAAAGGACTAGAGATGGTGTCATACAGGTGTAGACAATGCAACACTGTTTGTGACCAATGACCTGTCTGTCATCTGTGCACCCACAGATGACCTCTCTGGGTTGTGTCAGGCCTGATCAAAATTGCTAAGTTGATGGGATCTGGAATCTTCTGAGAATAGGCCACCGGGCATATGGGTGTGGGATCATCTTAATTTTGGTTAGGTTAGTTGAGGTGGCAAGACCCACCCACTGTGGGCAGCACCATTCTCTGGGCTGGCATCATGGAGTATAGAACAAGGAGGAAGTGAGCTGAGCACCAGCCTTCATCAGTCTGAAACCTAACACATGGATGCTATGTGACCATCTATTGCAAACTCTGGTTGCTGCGACTTCTCTGCCATGACAGACCGCACTCTGAAAATTAAGTGAAGAATCAACCGCTTCTCCCATAAGCATTGCCAAGGCGTTCCACAACACTGGCAAGAAAAGGCACTAACCTGGTGGGGCTGTCCTAAGACTTAGAAATAAACCCAGAAGCTCTTCCATTCTAGCCAGTTCCTTGCAAATTTATATTTATTTGAACAAAATCAATTAGTTGGGCTACCCCTTTGAAGAAACAGTAGCCACTTTTACTTAAAACTCATTTTGTAGAGTTGAAAACAAGTTGACTCTAACAAGCTGCTGAGACCGGCTTTTAGTGAAATGTGGTGCCTTGTTCTTGGAATTAACCATGGCACGTTTTAAAAGCACCTCTTATCAGGACTGTAGTTGAACGTTTCTCTCCAAGCTCTGACATGACTTTCGAGGTCTTGCACACTGCCACAGTGGTCCCTCTGTCAAGGATACATTGCCGCTTCTGTTTGCTTCATTTTCGGTGACTCACGTTGTCCTAACGATATTAATATGCGGATGACCTGAATTTAAAACCACAAGCCAGCCAAAGCTGAGATTCACTGATATACCACAGCCCGTGTCAGCCAGCCCAACAGGTCCAAGTTCTCCATCCTGCCTGTAATTTAACCTCCAGTCCATCCTTTTGTCTCTACCCCGATCTTTCAGTGGTATGGTGTCACGTGTCCATGGGATTTATCAGCTTTGTGACTGGTTTCTTAAGCAGTTTGCCACCATGAAGATGGCCATATATTCTGAAACTGTTTTTCACCAGTGTTAAGTAACTTTTGAGTTTTAATTGCACATGATTTTCCTACCATGATAAATTAAAAAAAAAAGGCTAAACCTTTCTGTTGTCCTCTCCTTCCCAGGATCTTCCTCGTCATGACATTGGCAGTGTCTAGGATACCCACCCCCAGAATGGGTACAGGGAATAAAGGGAGTCATTTGGAGCTGTAACCAAGGAGGCACCCAGTGCTGCAGTGTGCATTTAATCTCCACATCAGTGGGACCTGCTGGGCAGATGCTGTGGGTACAGTAGAGGTCCTCACTGAGCCCAGCAGCTGCAGGGACAGCTTACTACCATTACCCAGACCTTTTACAAACAGTTAAGGTTGGCTTCCAGAGTCCTCCCCCTGTCCTGGCATGCTCCCTGCCCCCCGCCCCCGGCCCCACCATTCACAACTTCTCATCTCATATAAGAGTCTTGATACTAGCTCCAGTTTCTATCCTCAATGGTCCTCTTTTCATCATCTGACTTGGGTGTAGATTCGCACTCTGTGCCGTGGTTACTACACAGTCCACACACAGTATGTCACAGGTGTCATACCTCTTGATATGACATCCGGACCATCAGATGATTTTTCCCTTGTCTCAGTGCCATTCTAACTTTTGTTCTAGATGAGAGCCTTCTATGCTTCAAAGCTTTGTACCGTGTGTTTTCATAGTGTTCTGTGAGTTCTCCCTCCTTCCTCCCCTCCCTTTCTTTTCCAAATCTCTCCCGCCCTCCATCTTCCTGCGCCCCCTTGATCCCTTTCTGATCTCAGCCTTAGTTCTTTGGCAAATCCTTCCCTCCTCCTACTCTTTAAAGTTCGGGTCTCTGGTGTTCTATTCAACCCCTTCATGCTTTTTCCACCTTTGTGCAAAGGGAACATAGTACGTCCTGTGGCTCCTGTTGGAGGATTGTAAGGACACCTTTGTTTCTCAGGACATTGTCTCTCTGAAGATAATTTGCTTTTGCAAATTTTTTTTTGGAAGTGGGCAAAGTAGAACTGCTAGGGCTGTGGGATAACTGGCATGATTGATCTGCCAAGCTTTCATAAGACATGGCAGCAGCTTTGCAGATTGTAACAAAACATCTGCATGAATAGGTCACTAATTCCAATTGAAACCCAGCATAAACACACATGAACCACATTCCCCAGTGTTCAGGATCCTTCCCTGTAGTAAGATTTTTACTAGGTGAGCTTTGAGTCCCCTTATCTCCCTGTCACACCATCTCATAGCTCACCACTGGATTTTTTTTAATTAAAAAAATTTTAAATTCTGAATTTTATTTAGAATGTTACTGAAGACTATATTTAACACGAGGACAACAGTGCCTAGGTAAAGTCGTTGCTCACTTCGCTTGGCTATAAATTCTCTCACTAGAAATTGGCCAGAGTCCATGCTATGTACCTAGCAAGGGTGTATACAGTTCTTCCCTCTGAGTGCAGCGAATGCAGCCACAGGACGCCGAAGACATTAGCAGACAGTAGCACGGTCCTCTGCACAAAGAGGCAGTGCCAGCAGAGTGAGGAGTCAAAAACAGCAGCAAGGATGCTTCATCTCTGTTCTGCACCTGCAAGCTCCAGCAGCACCACCCTGCCTCATGTCACCTGCACAATTGCCTTGACCTCGGAGGGAAACCAGGCAAGGAAATTACCTTTGCCCTTGCAACCGTAACCAGAACAGGCTGCCCTGGCTTGTTATTGGGCAGGTCAGTTGTGAACCACGGCAAACTAATTTTGACATGTTAACAATGTTTTGCTCTTAAAAACCAGCAAAAAAAATGTGTCTGTGAAGCAGGAATGTGATCTCTTCCCAGGGGACATGAGCTGTTGGCAGTAAGAGACTTTGAGGTAGGTATGAAAGCCAAATTTACATGGCATGGTATTTTTTTTTAATTGCTGCCGGCACACATTTCCAAATTTTACATGGATCTGTTACCTATAGGTTAATGAGACCATGGAGTATTAAAATTTAATAATATTAATTTTGTGTCTATGCTGTTGGCTCATTTCCCAATACGAGATGAACCATGAACCTTCTTATATCACTAGTGGTTACGGGTTGTTTTAGATGCTGGCCCTAGATGGCCTTTTTTTTTTTTCTTCCATAAGTAAAACTTTTCCATTTCTTACCCAAAGCTTTTCATCCTTTACAGTCGGATTGATGAATGAGTTTAATTTTTGCGAGCAACTGGCAGGAGTTGCTGAGTGAGATGTACATGCTGATTGTAGCCGACCCTGCTCCTTTTAATTACTCTGACGATAATAATGCATTCATCAAGTGCCGGAGAACTGCTTCCCTCGGTGTGCGATATCGATCCTCTCGTGCAGTGCTGCCTATAAAAATAATAATCCTGTGATCCTTTTAAAATTAAACTCTGGTTAATAAATTGGATGTTAAGGGCACAGGGGGACCTGCATGCCATGTCATGGTTTTCTTCCATTTCAAGCTTATTGATTTGATTTTATAGAGATGTAAAACACATGTGTCCTTTCCCAGGAACAGCTTCTGCAACGTTGCCCTTAAAATTAGGTCCAGCCTTCTGAACTTACTTTGGGTGGAATTTTTTTTTGATTGATAGCCTCAAGCTTTACCAATGAAGACAGTGCAATCAAGTAGATGACAGCAGGCAAATCACACAGACTCCTAGTCTCATTCTTCCTTGTTTTCCTGTGTACGCCACTGTAATTGAGTTGGGAAATTAGCTTAATTATGTCAGTGAGTTAGAAATGGGTTGTGGAGAGAAGACTTGGTGGTTAAAAGAATGGAGTTTGATTCCTAGCACCTACATGGTGGCTAACAACCATCTGTAACTCCTTCTCCAAGGGATCTGATGCTCTCTTTTGGCTCCTACAGATACCCTCATGCACACACACACACATAAAAGTTTAAATATATGGCCATAAATATAAGCCTAAATATTTTGATTCCCAGTGGTTATACTGTTTGCCAGGGGACGCTGGGCCAGCTTTGTTTATGGCTATAAGATTCATTCACATCCCTCAGTAGTTTTTCTTCTGCGCAAGATAAATAGCTTTCTGTTCTCTAGTATCACTCATAGGCACCTTAAGACTAGCAAGAGTTCGTTTTTGTTCTGCCACAGTGGTGAACATGCAAACACACACGTGCACACACACATGTACGCACACACAGAGACATACACACACAGGAAAGCAAGACTTATACAAGACTTCTGAGATGCAGGGAGTGATGGTATAGGTGTAGAGGGATAACTGGCTCCCTGGACTTGCAGAGGCTTAGTCTTAAGAGTAGAGCTCTCAACAGGTCCTGGCAGGTGGGGGGATAAACATTTAGCAGTGTCCAAAGGAGGGGGAATACCATGTCTGCAAATACAAACCCTCTTAGCTTCTATCTCTGGCAGAAGCACATACACTTATCTCAGGCGGTACTAGGTGAGCCTACAAACAGCTGCAGCGGTTTGGAAGTTAGAGAAGTTGCCCTGGCTCTAAGCCTAGTGGGAATTGAAAATAGAAACACACACACACACACACACACACACACACATTTATTTGAATTCAAATGAAACCTAATTTTTTGAAGATCATCAAAGTCACTGCAAAAATCAATTTTTAATCTTCTATAGTGGTTAGATTTCATGTCAACATCAGCATTTACCTTAGATAAGTTGGGGCCAATTTTTAATGTAATACTAATTTTGAAAGTGGAATAAAGGATATAGGTTCCTGCCCCAACTGAGATTGAGAAAGTAGGATTTTTTTTTTCTGTCTCCTGCTCTTCACCATTGTGGGAAAGTTTAAAGACAGAGCCAATGGAACGAGCACGGCAGCTTTCAAACAGCAATGGCCTCTCTGTGTTACCCCCAGTCTATGCAATAATCCTGTATTCCTCTCACATCAACAGTGTATGCATCTAGCTTCATTAACCTTTCTCCATGAAATGCACAAAGTATGCATCTAACGATAATTCTATATACATACTATACACACAATGTCTCCTAACCTCGTATAGCCCCTTTATTATAGACACAATCTGTGAAAGAATAGATCAGAAGGAGGAGGGCTTTGGCAAGCACTTGGAACCAGGGCCCCTCACTAAGGGGAGAGGTTGGAAGACAGACAGAGGTGGAGACCTTGCTCCAGCTACCTGAAGACATGGGCGTGGAAGAAAGTATAGCGCCTCTGACAGAAGCACGGGGAACCATGTCTGGTTTGCTGTACCTCCCTGCCCATCTGTCTGTCTAGAAGGCAGTGATGTTGCAGACTGTGCTGCTCAGATGGGTCTGCCTTTGTTCTGAGAAGCATGTTGGTGACCTCATCACAGTTTAGCTGCTCTGAGCGGTCTGTAGTGAAGGACAAGTGTCTTTCTTCTGTGTGACAGGTCATCTTTTATTTCTTGGCCCTGGTGGGTTCAGTCATGATGGAGTGGTGGGTACACAAAATGCTTCCTGAATTTTTTAAAACTATGTGTTTGTGTGTGTGTGTGTGTGTGTGTGTGTGTGTGTGTGTGTGTGGTGTGTGTGTGTGTGTGTCATATGTGTGCCTGATGTCAGAAGAGGTCAGAAGGCACAGATCCCCTGGAACTGGAGTCACAGACAGATGTGAGTTGCCCCTGTGGGTGCTGAGAATTGAACCCTGGTCCTCTACAAGAGCAGCCAGTGCTCATACTTCTCCAGCCCCTCTCTGAATTTTGAAGGAAGTACCACCCTTCCTGTATCCCACAAGCTTTGCGGTTCTCTGATAAACTGATGTGGAAATTGCCCACAGAAAGGCAGCAGAGGCTGGGGCTCATGCGCTTCCTCATTCCTTTCTCAGGGAAGGAACAGAAGGGTGCTAGAGCCTGTGTGATATGTGTGTGGAGCTGGTCGATCCCAGGAGCAGGACCGGGCAGGCCTCTAGGTTGCCAACAGTGCATGGCAACCTCCTAAAGGTCTGTAGTGGTTCATTAGGAAGGTAGCCTCCGAGGGCTTTGAGTGGAGGCTGTGAAGTCAGAGCAACAGAGAGCCTGAGGCAGGGTGAAGTGTCTGGTACGGAAAATTTAATTACCTTGTCCAAGCATCTGGCATTGTTTCTTGTTGCCACAATACACAGGTTTGGACCAAGGCTGTTTTCAGCTTAGAAGGTGAAGGCTATGGGGCTTGAGCATTTCCCTTCAACACAATCCTCCCCCTCCCTCCCCACCTCCAGTTACTGTCCGGGAATGTTTGATTTCTACTCTGTATGTGGAAAGGACTCTTGGGGAGTCTCTTCCTCACTTCCAAAATTTTAGCTCTTCCAAAAGGATGGGAAATTCAACCCCATCTCTTCTCCCCACCCCACTCCCACCCCCACCACTGGTTGTCTATTAAAGAAAGGGATGCTGGGGAAGGCAGGGCACTGTTTCTATAGAAACCAAGCTGCTGGTACAGCAGGGTCTCTGGCTTCCATGTTGGGCAGCTGGCCTTACTGAATGCAAAGTCACCCGCATTATTCCTCATTGTGTCTTCTGGCCTTCTTTAGCTGGTGTCAATCAGTGTGGGACAGGAGGTACCGCAGCAGAATCCTGAGGTGGCTCCGCACCCCCAGTGACCTCGCTAGCCCTGCTGTCTCAGTGTTTTCATTTCACTACATCAGGGGAACTGGCATCGCACACCCTGGGATTCTGTACTGCAGAGCTTCATCCCAGAGTCCCAGGATGCAAGGAGGACTTTGAGTGTCACTGGCAGCCTCTCTGCATTAGCACCGTCTTCCTGGTTCCTTTCCCAAGTCCAGTCCACAGTTGGCTTCCTTGGGTCCTGATCCTAGTTCAGGTGCCTGCCCTTCAGGAACCCTGCATAATTAGATCCACCTGCAAGGCAGGCTCCACCCCCGGCAGCACCACCTCATCTCACTGAGAGCAACGATGCGAAGGTGTGATATGCTTTGTGCTTTGGTGGCATCTGTCTCAATGGCTCTCACTCCACCAGAACATTGGCGCATCTACCTACCCATTCTCCTAGACCTCCCTACCTTTATCCACCTGGCTGCTCCCATAGGCCGAGGTGCAAGTTTCTTGGAAGATCACTTTCTCAAGAGCTCCAGCCCATCCACCCTGGTTAGATCTGGAGCCTAGCCCACTTGCTGCACCCGGGATCCCCCACCTCACCACCATTTCATCTTCCCCTTGCCATAGTGTTTAGCACTCTCTGAATCATTATAGAATATACTTATTGTGCCTCTTTCCATTGTCAGAATCTTGGCGAAGCTGGGAATAAGGACTTTGGGCTGTTTTGTTATCAAACACATAGTGCCCGAAACATCACAAGGAATTAGTCTGTGAAATGACTGAGTGATGGTACCAGACCTAAGATGCCTCCCATCCCTTCCATCAGAATAAGCCTGCTCTCTTTAATCCTATTTTTGACAGTTTGCCTTTCTGTTTTTGTTTATGGTCTCTTTTTAAATACAGTGCTGGGGATTTAATCCCGAGTCTGAAGCATGCTAGTTATGCTGGCATGTTGAGCTATCATGTTAAAGTTGAAAGCATTCTGAAGCAAAATTTTTCAACTTTTCCTTTGGCCTTTTGTCTCGGTGTCTGAGAGGGGAGTTTCTTTTCGATTCCCAGTCTGTTGGGGCAAGCAGAGGTTCTTTTTGACTGCTCAGCCTAAGCAAACAGATGAGCAAGTGGTTGTTAGGAAAACAGCAGCATGGGGACTGGAGATGGCTCAGCAGGTAAGAGAAAGCAAAGCTCTTCCAGAGGACTCAGGTTTGGCTTCCAGAACCCACCACTGGGTGCCTCATAGCTGCTGTAACTCCAGCTCCAGGTGATCAGACGCCCTCTTGTGGCCTCCATGGGTATAGCATTCGTGTATACATACACTTATACACACACATATATATATACACATACTTACAGATTTTGAATCTTATAAAAATAATAGCAGAATATATTTTTATAGAAACAGAATTTAGCATTTATAATGTCCTGTGTTGTTTTAATAAATTTGACAAGTAGGGGTTCAATTAAATTGGTCTCTAACCATTTTGCTCATTTTTGTTGTTGTTGTTATTGGAGGAAAGCAAAGAGTCCCACAAAGGAAAGTGATTTCTATAAGAGCAGCATGGCCTTGAGTCACTTTGATCAGAACTTTGCATTACCTAATTCAATATAATTGAAAGGAAAGAAAAAACCCACAGCTTATTTTTCTATGATCACATCTTGATCAGACAGGTAGGAAATCAAATGAGAGTATTTTTGAACCCTGCATCATTAGAGGGAAACTTAAATTCCCAGACCAAATGCAATGTTTCTGCCAGGAAAAAAAAATGTTCCTGGGTTCTGTAATGTCTCTGAAATTGCCTGAGGCTCTCTGGCTGTGCACAGCACCCATTTCTATGATAATGTAATCAGATCAGTCTTGAAGGATGGAGCTGGAGCTGGCAGCTCGACCTTAACCTTATCTCTGCCCCTCTACAGATGAACATGGGCGCCTGCCCCTCAGGCGATGCCAGGGCTGCAAGAGACCAAAATGTATAGGACAAAGGTCTGCAGCTGTCAGGCAGGGTTGGGTGAGGTCTAGGTTCTGGATGCTTGCATATCTGCACTCCCTACAGTGAGCAGTGTGACAGCCCTGGACAGATGAACCAAAGCCTGCCCAGTGAAGTCAAGACATCTCAGACAACATGCTAAGCAAGTCACCAAAGCCTTGTGGGCAAACCATGTCCTTCATCTTCATCTGAAGATGCATGGCCACTTGGAAGAAATTTTAGAAGTGTCCTAGTGCCTATAAGACTCATCACTGGCTTGAGGTCATTTAGCTCCATGAGGAAGTCATGGAAGTTTTTGCAACAGTGAGAGGTCTCTGTCTGCTCAACAACCAAGAGGTCATTCAAAAGCAAGCATGCAAGGAGTTAGAGGTGCTTCCAGCAACAGTGGCCTGCGTTGTATCCAGGACTTCATTGCAGCCTTGATCTTGAGCTCATTTTGTATGACATATTTATGCAAAGTTGTGTTCTCAGCATCAATAATTATAAAATTAAAATATCAGTCAACTCTGAAAAGTACTGAAGATGCTCTGTGTCCCAAAGAATTAAATATTTAGCCAGGATTGAATTATTTATGTAAAATAAACAAGCAACCCATCTCATTAATATGCAAATTTATTTTCACTGTTCATAAATGATGAACTTACATACATTCCAGAGGCTTGTGTGAAAATAACTTTATCTGACTTATCATCAGTAAATGTTAGATTCAAATACACATTTATATCCTGTATACCTGGGGTTGCAGAAAATTTTCTTAGGGAAAAGAGGTTAAGAAAGGACAACATTTAGAAGCCCTACATTAGTGACTGTGGTTAAAGAGGCCGGAAACAGTTAATCCACTTTCTGGTCACTGGGTTTCAGTTGCTAAGGAGTCTCAGAGCAGTTAAGAGCAGAGCTGTGTAAAAATACTCTTTCTGCTGTCATCACATCAGGACTGGGAATGCAAGTCACTGGCAAAGATCTAAAGCTCAGCAGCCAGTTCTAGTGCAAAGGAGATGGTGGTGGTGGGACATCTGAAAGGCCATTGTGTGTCACCAGAAATATTTCAGACTGGATGTCTGTTCCTGAGATGGCTTGACACCCCTTGTGTATCCACGGGGCAGTCAGCCACCAGCAGACATGTCAATCACAAGCTCCACAGAGCTGACCCTCTGCTGCTTCTCCTGTGTGTCCCCAGGAGGCTGAGCAATGCCGCTACAGGGAGTGAAGGTCTCACGGTAGCATACTGTGAAGCCAGTTTCTGGCTCTCACTTGTAGCCTCTGGTTATGGACCACAGGCACATCCAGCGTAGGACAGGCCAATGACCTTGTGAGGAGAGTCAGGACTGATTGGGCCAGAGTCGAGGAAGAGCCAAAAGAATGGTGGATAACTGGGGAAGGCTGTCATGGGGGAAATCCCAGAAGGGATGGATGGCTAAATACAGCTTGCAAGGAGATGTAGGGTATGGGTGACTTTCAGGGCTGGTGGAATTTATCAGGCCTAGCATTCCTCCTGGGAAGGCCCAGTGTGCCTGTGAGCACAGCTGTGCTCAGCAGCATGGAGACACCAAGAAGTCTACTTTAACCAGTCCCCAGCACAGATCCTAGCCTGTGATTTGGAGTCTTGGCTTTAAACTGCTCTACTGTTCTGAGTCCCGGGGTTCCCAATGAGAGCAAGCAGGGAAGGGCGGGACACACAGCTGACAGAATGTCCCCCCCAAAACAATTGTGCTCTTTAAATATTTTACTTGAATGTGCAATTTCAGATGAAGAAAGGGTTTGAGAGTTGAATGAGCTCTGCAGGAGGAGCAGTCACTTTTTCTGTGAACCCCAAGGTATCCAGCAGGCTTGCGTGATGAGATGTTCCCATTACAGCAGAGAAAGGCACCGCGTGGAGAAATGAATGGAGCCTGTACTAATACCGCCATTAGAGTTGGCGAGACTAGCCTTTGTTTGGTGCTTGACTCAAGGGCCCTCAGAGACAGGGAAGCGCTGTGGCACTGCCTGCTCTAGGCTCCGACCTCTGAGCTTGGTCGCCAGCTCTGCATCACTCCCCATTCAAGGGCTTCAGCGTTCTTACTTGTAATATGAGGAACAATTGCAGTACGCTTCATGTTGGTTGGTGGTGAAAGCTCGGTGGATATGTCTGAAACTCTTAGAATCGCCCTCGGCGTGCCACAGACCGACGGGTACTGTGAGAACATTCTTTTGATCAGATGCAGTTGCTGCTGCAAAGGGCAGAGAATGGAGTGGCTGCAGTTCAGAGCTGGCCTAGCGTGAGAAGCGCCACAGGTGCAGGTGGTTGGGTAGGTGTTGCCAATGTGACCATTCCCCTGTGAAGCCAGCCGTGGGCCTTCGAGGGAAGAAGGAAAGGAGAAATGAAAACAGGCCATTTCTGTTCACGTGAAGTAAGTTTCTCCTTCTCCATTATACCACAAGGAACAGAGGGGTGCCCCCCCCAATAATAACCAGCTATCAGTCATTTCTGTGCCTGTCACACAAAATGGGGCTCTATTAGCAGATGAAAAGCCATGCACAGACAGAAGTGAAGGACTCAATCCCCATGCCGAGAGATGCACATGATCACCTTAGGACCAATAGAAAGAAGAAAGGAAGTCACAGGGATGGAGTGCTTGAACACACTTAAAACATGCTTCCCTTAGAGTCAGTGGTCTCTAAGTGCTGGAGCCTCTCCTCTGTCTTAGGAATCTGAATTCTCGCCAATAAACTTTAATTTCCCTGGATTTTTCCATCTTTTAATTCCTCAATCAACAGAGGAGAAGAACCCATACCTTAGCAGGAATTGTGTGTATTTATATAATTTAATGCATAGGATAATTGAGGGGCTTGGTTAGGAGACAGTTGGGTGATTGCATGCCCTGCTGCCCAAGTTTTCTTGAGCATGACTTCAAGCCCACGCCACCCCTGTTAGGGTTTGTCAAGGAGACATGGTGAACACAGTGAGAACGGTTTCCTTCCCACCTATATTCATATATTGACATCCCAGCCACAAAATATGGGATAGAGAGTGGAACATTTGGAAAGTAATTAGATTGGGAGTATGGGGCCCGGATAAATGGGATTAGTGCCCTTAGAACAGATCTTAGAGAGTGTCGTAGCTCTCCATCTTCCTTGTAGGATATATTTGGAAACCACAGTTTACACCATAGCACAGGGCCCTCCCCAGAGCCTGACCACACGGACTCTGACCTCAACAACCAACCTCCAGTCTATGAGGAGTCAATTTCAAAGGTCTCTGGTACCCACCTGAATTGCACTCCTCACTTCTCAGAGATAAGGAGGACTCTGGCTTCCCCGATATAGAAGAGGGTACATCCTAGCTGTCTTTCCAGGACCAGAGTGCAGCACAGGAGGAGTGGGCAGTGTAGATGTGTGCTGAGATTCCTGCTCTCTCTCTCAGGAGCTTGCACAGTGTCTGAACTTGCTCACATCAGGCTGACTTATCAGACAACGTGCCAAAGAAGGCAGGAACAAGTGAGCGTAACACAAGCAGCATAATGGGAATGGACCCAAGTTGCATTGGTCAAATTTTCTGATGATTTTCTACCAGTTCACAGTTATTGGGATGAAATACTCTGAAGTTGAAACCTTAGGAAATCGGGTATGGGAGGGTGTTGTGCAGTTTTCTCAGGAGAGGTGAACAGATGTCCGTGTGTCCCAATGGAGCACCAGTGAAATACCTAATAAAAGCTTTGGCTTAGTGAACCAGCAAGTCTGTTGGGGTTACTTCCAGGGGTAACATGGATGACTCAAGGGCAGCAGTGTCTCCGAAAAACAACCCCAGCCTGGGTGACAACTCACAAAACCTGTATGCCTGGAACTTCCTGAATGTCTTGCAGGTACCTGGTTTCATCTGGGAAAGTCTTCTGTCCCCAGCAATGGCTTGCTTATCTAATCTTGGTGGGGCATGGGGGAGGGGCTTGTGAGTCTTGTAGTTTTCAGGAGCTTCCTGAGACTGCTTTGTGTTTCCTTTCCAAGCCTTGAAGGGATGCTGAAGGAAGAATTGCCAACACAGTGGATGGTACATGGTTATAAAAAATCTAGCCGGGCGGTGGTGACACACACCTTTAATCCCAGCACTCGGGAGGCAGAGGCAGGCGGATCTCTGTGAGTTCGAGGCCAGCCTGGTCTACAAGAGCTAGTTCCAGGACAGGCTCCAAAGCCACAGAGAAACCCTGCCTCGAAAAACCAAAAAAAAAAAAATTAGCAGGGGTGCTATTGGCTAAAACATTCAGGGGCTGTGAGAATGTTCTCGGGGTTCCAACATGACCTTAGGGCACCTTACCTCTCAGGAGCCAAGGTGCAGTCAGTGTGTCAGAAAAGCTCAAGAGTGCCCTGGTATGACCCAATGTAGTGACATCCAGGGTCACCTACCTATATGTCTTAGGCAGGGATTCTCACAGACTGCCTTCTAATCTTGAGCATTTAGGAATAGAAGTGTCTACCTCAAGAAGGAAGGGTGTGTTTTGGAAAAGGATGAGAAAGTATTTTCAGACTGTGGGGCAAGGTACATATTTGAGTGCAGTGGGCCAGAGAAAAGTGGTGGGATTTCTAACAGTTCTTTAATAGACAGGAAGGTATAGATGCTTCCTGAATTTTCTGCTAACTCCCTATCGCCATAAGAGCACATCTGACAGTTCCGAGCAGTCACCACCCTCTGGCATTCTTCCTAGCTTTTCTGGCTCCAGCTCTGGCCTGTGCTCAAGGCACAGAGTTCAAATAAACTCCGTTGATGAGAAGAATATAAGATTTCACTTTAAAAATACGATTATGAAGAGCCTCATTTAATCTAATTCATGAGCATCCGTAGTGTGTGCATATAATCAGCTGTCAGCTTTGCAGTTCTGTTCAAGCAAGAGTGGGTCCTTGTTAGTACAAAGCTAAGGGAGAACTGCCAGGGCAGTTTCTAAGCTGTTCTTAAAAAATTTGTATACGGGCTAGGAAGATGTCTTAGTTGGTGAAGAGCTTGTCCTGCAAGCTTGCAGGCCTGAGTTTGATCTCCAGGGCCTACACTGAAAGATAGACATGGTGGAATATGCTTGTAATTCCAGCATTTAGGGGATGGACAAAGGCAGTTATCTGGAGCTCATTGGCTAGCCAGCCTAACTTCAGCAGTAAGAGACCCTAGGCCAATGAGAGACCCGTCAAAACAACAAACACATAGGTAGTGAATGAGAAACACCTGATTATTGACCTATGGCCTCTACATTCACAATTCGCATATGTACACCTGCGTGCGTACACACACACAATTTGCACACGTGTTAAGATCTTTTATGGTCAAATAATATAGAAAACATTGAACTCTCCTAATTTGTTTTAATGGCTCAATTGCACTTCACAGTGAATAACAGAATACTAAGTAGAGATATTTTTGGAGAGATTTCACACTTACTTGTGTCGGTTTAGGTTGGTGATAGAATCCGGGGACAGAAATTGTGTGTCCTTCTTCGTTCAGCAGCAAGAGGGATTCCTCACTTCTGGCTCCCATAGTCATCCCCACTGTGGTGGTCTGAATGGAAATGGCCCCCCAGAGGCTCATAGGGAGCGGCACTGTTAGAAGGTATGGCCTTGTTGGAAGAAGTGTGTCACTGGAGGAGGGCTTTGAGGTTTCAGATGCTCAAGCCAGGCCCAGTGTCTTTTTTTTTCCTGCTGCCTGCTGATCTAGATGTAGAACTTTGGGCTCCTTCGCTAGCGTCACGTCAGCCTGCACACCACCACACTTCCTGTCATGCTGAAAATGGACTAAACCTCTGAAGTGTAAGCCAGCCCCAATGTATCATTTTCCTTTCTATGAGTTTCTGTGGTCATGGCGTTTCTCACCGCAGTAGAAACCTTAACTAAGACATCCATCCCATTCTATCACACTGCTTTTGAAGGTCCTGTTCTCTCTTCCCATATTTTTTCCAGGGCTTCCATAACCAAACACCACCGACTTGGTGGCTGAGAACAACTCCTCTTTGTTGTCTCAGAGTTCTGGATGTTGGAGGCTTAAAAATAAAAGTATAGAAGAGTCCCTCCCCTTCTGATGGTAGGAAGGGTCCTGCTGTCTCTTTTCTGCCTGTGGGGAGAATCCTTCTCTCTCTCTTCCATTTGTAGAGAGGGTTGGCACCTCTCTGTCTCTTTGAACTGTAGAGAGAATCTCTCTGTGTCTCATTCAGCTTCTAGTAGTTGGGGGAACCCAGGCCTTTAGTCAGCATCTCTCCAAAGGATTTTTAAAAAACAATGGTGTATGCGCAATGGATTATTATTCACTCATAAAAAAATAAATGCTGTCATTTGCAGTAACACAGGGAACCAAGCGGCCGCTTACATACACATACAGATACAAATCATCTACACACATTCAGGCAGGAAGCTTCTCTGCGCATAGAGCAAGCAAATGTGTGGCTGTGACTTCTTCCTGGCCCAGCAACACTCTGCTCTGTCTTCACCCTGACAGGTTACTGCCATTTTGCTGGGTGTTTTTAGGACAGGCAACCTTACTTTATGGCTCCCTTTCCTGGCAGCCCCATTAGTAAGCTTCCTGCTGATCTGCCATGCTCCCAGGGTCTGCATGCTCTGTACAGGAAGGACTTGATCGCATCTCAGTGAACACAGCCCATGTCCTCCACTTCCTCCTCCTACAGAGCCCAAGCTCCTGGAGGACAGGGCTGTGCCTGGGTCTCGGGAGCCTCCATGTGACCCTGAGCCCATGCCATCCATGTCTCCTCTCATGGTAGGCATTCATTACTTGACACAACAGGCAGTCCCAGTTGGCAAATGAGAGCATCAGTGCTATTGCTTTAGGCCTAAAACGAAGGATGAAGGAGCCTTGCATAGCCTCCACTCGGGGCACCCGCACCCAGGGGCTGTGACATTTCTGCATAATTCAGTATTTCCACCCAGATGCCCCGCTTCCTGCTGGGTCTGGCTTAATAGGAAGGAAGCTATTTTTAAGTGTGTCCTTTCACAAAGGAGCAGCCACATCTCTTGGGGCTTCTGGTTCCTTCCCAGACAGTGGAGAAAATTCATGTTTGGGGACAAGCAATGAGCATGAAGTTTAGCTAGGAAAGAAATGTAAAATGTCACAAGTAGTTAAGAACAGCAGTGTCTTCACAGCTCTGTGTGTCCAGCCTGACAAGTGGCTAAGTGGACACCCCCAGGGACACTTGGCTGCCACAAGTTTACCTTGCAAAGTGACCCATTTCTGCCCTAATGGGCCTTGCAGCCTGCATACAGCAGTATGTCTCGGTCACCTAGTCCCTTTGCAGCCTCTCCCACTCTCTTCCCAGCCTGTGTTACTCCTGTTCCTTCCTTTCACATACTGGATTCCTCCCGTCTCCTGCCTTGGCTATCTAGGCTGTATATTTCAGCCTCTAGAAAATACCAATCATTTCTTAAGATCACTTCAAGGTCATTTTGTCTCTGAGGTAGCTGTTGGAGATGGAGCAACCCTCTGCTTCTCCTAGAGATAGTTAACCTGCCTAGTGGTAAATCGCATAGTCATTACACTCCCGGAAATGATCCCTCCCCTGCCTGGCATTCCCACCCCACCAGAGCTGACTAGTTGCAAGACGGATCTTAACTTGTTTCAGGACCTCTTGGTCTCTGTGATGTTTATTACTGACCAGTAGCTTTGCAGGTTCTAAGGTCACCTGGATGATGGGCCTCTGGGTGTGTCCTCAAGGGAGTCCCTAAGTGTGGTTGGCACCATTCCATGAGCGGGGTCCTGGACTGAATGGCTAGGGGAAGTGACCTGAGCACCAGCCTTTGTCTCTCTCTGCTTCTCAGCTTCAGATGCAGTGCTGTCTCCTGCCACCAAGCGTTCCCACTATGAGGGACTGTTAACCTCCTGAGTCAGAATAAACTCTTCCTTCCTGAGGTTGTTTCTGTCAGTCATGTTGTCACCTCTGTGAAACAAGTGACTGAGATGAGGTAGGAATAAGGAGGTCTATGAAGTTTAAGACACGGACATATTTGGTGAAAGACAGACATCCCTTAGATTTTTGAAAAATTCTCCCACTACAATTTATGAAGCAGGAAGTCATCAATGAACCTAGAAGTGAAAGATAAAACTGACCTGCTGGGCACTTCTAGTCTGGTGTGGGGACTGCTCCATTTTCTCTGGGAAGAGCCAGATGGCAAAACATTTTGTCTTATGTACCACATAGTCTCCCCTTCAGCTTCTCCCTCTGTGGTATAGTAGAGGTGCAGACAAGAAGGCATGGATGTGTCTGCTAAACTTGCTTTAAGAAAACAGGTTGGAGGAGGGAAAAAAGAATACAGGGCCAACTGGATTCAACCCATGGAAAGTAGTGGGCAGATGTGATGAATGGCCATCTCTGTACTAAATGGAGAAACCAAGAAGGGTGGTTGACTTATGGCTCTGAGCTGGTGACCCAGTAAGGTCATGGTGGACATGTGGTAGCCACATGTCCTTGCCAGTCAGCCTTGCATATTGGTGAAGGGTCCCATGGTGCATGAATCATAGCCAGATGCTGGCCAGCTGTGCCGTTGGTTTACCATGAAGCTCCTGTGAGGTACCAGCAGCACCCAGGTTGCAGTAGAATGCAATCTTTGCAGATCACTAGCCAAGAAGGCAGTAGGAGAAAATCAGATCCATCCGCAATGAAGGAGGCTCTGGAGATTGCAGAGAAATAGGAGCCACTTGAGGTCATGCAGGAGGCCAGGGAAGAGGGGCTCTGTATAAAAACCAAGATCTAAGAGTTCGCAGAGCCCCAGGAGCAGCCAAGGTCCTGAGCTGCACAGTGTATGGAAGGTTAGTCTCAAGAACAGAGACTCAGGTACAGAAGGCAGAAATGATGCCTGGGGCACATAAGGTCAGTTTTGAGAAAGTCATGTCTTTTTCTGATTCCATCCTGGAAATGAGGCATTGACTGAAAGAGGCAGAAATTGCCATTTGGAGCATCCTTCTTGCCAGGGCCCATTAGCACATTGCTAATAAGGCGATTTTAAAACCGCTTCAAATAACGAGCCCCCAGTCCTCCCATTTGACTTCATTAAAAGCTCTGTGAAGACAGACAGCCAGAAAGTCTCCTGGATAGTCCCAGCTCTGGCAGGGCTATTCTGCCATGATGATAACTAGATATGGTCCCCTACCCTCTCTGTTCTAACTTAGCATAGCTCTTTCGAACACCCAAGCTGTTCTTAAATCATCACACTATATCCCCCCGACCCAGTCCCTCCAGGAAGCCATGCAATGCTCTGCTTTGCCGACATCTGCTTTGCCATGACCAATGGTCCTTAGTTCTCACAGTGTCAATATCAACTTGTTCTTTTTGGCCAGCCTTACACCTCAGGGTCCCAAGCACCTTTTTGCTGCTTAGCTTGGTACTGAGCCATGACCTTGCCTGAGTGCTTGGCCTTGGCGTTTTGTGATGATGGAGCTGATGGAGCAGAGTAGAAAAGAGATGCTACACCAGTGCCGCCATCATTGCTTCTGCTCCTCCCAGTGCAGGTCCACAGTGCGCTCCTGAGAACTGTCTGGGTGTTTCTCCACAGTTGCCTCAGTTCCCTCGGGCTGCTGCTTCCATCACAGCTTTTCAATGATACCTAAACAGGCCCACCATTGGCAAACTGAACACCTCCTCATCTTGGACACCAGCACCTTGCATTTAGACCTGCTCCTTCTCTCCTGAGTTTTGAGTAACAGGCACACTCTAAGGTGATTCTCACAAAGTGATGCTAGCTTTTTCAGAAGCCACCCCTAGTGAAGTGACCTGTTGTTCTTTAGTAACTTGAGCCCACAGATGACAAAACTGTGGTGGAATCTGGGACAAGACACACCCGTGATGGATCTGCCCAGAGCTCTGTCTGTCCATCTCTACAAGAGGCTTACTTTCCCTTGAGTGGATGGTGATCTCAGGCGCACAGCAAAGGTGGCTATTCTCAATCAGGCTTATACGGCTTCTATGTTCTTGATAAAAGGGAAAGTAGAGCCAGCTGTTTTCCAACATCTGCATGTGACATCCTACTCACCCTTCCTTCCTTCCTTCCTTCCTTCCTTCCTTCCTTCCTTCCTTCCTTCCTTCCTTCCTTCCTTTCTCCCTCCCTCCCTCCCTTCTTTCCCTCCTTCCATTCATCTTCCTTCCCTCCGTTCTTCCTTCCTTCCCCTCATCTTTCCTTTCTTTCTAAATTTGGAGGTGAAGTCTCATGTAGTTCAAACATGCAGCAAACTTTATATATAGCCAAGAATGATCTTGAATTTCTGATCTTACTGCTTCCACTTCCTGGGTGCTGTGGTTACAGGCATGCACCACCACATGGGCCCAGATTTTTCAGTGCAGGAGATGGAACCTAGGACTTGCATGCTAGACAATCGCTCACTCTACCAGCTGAGACACATTCTCAGCATTCCACTCAGAGTTTCTGGAAAGTTGTATTGATAACATGACCTGGTTATTAGAAGTCAGTCACAGTATCAAGCTGTATGCTCTGGTGACTAGCAGAAGATTGATGCTTGCCAGAACCCAGAGTTTGCTGTGTTACCTCCTTGCATAGGCTTGCTCTTTGAAGTTCCTTTCCAGTATGCTTTTTAATGCCGACACCACTAGAAAGTTCAGGATCCCTCCTGTCTCTATCCTGGGAGGTGTGTATCTCCTGCCTTGACCCCCACAGTACCCATCCAGTTCTATCTTTGGTTTCCACCACTCTTATCATGAGCAGCAGCCACTGGAACATGTCTGCCATTTAGAACAAGCGCCAATGAGACAGAAATAGTGGGGGATACATAAGGGACATACAAGAGAGATGCCCACCTTACTGAGAATAAATACAACCAGAGTTCCATTGTCAAAGTATCCCTCTATGAAAAGCAAAACCAAAACCAAACAAATAAAAAACAAGCCCAAAGAAAGTAGGTAGGAAAAGTAGATGGTAGCCCTTGTTACCTGCCTTAGTTAGGGTTTCTATTGTTGTGGAGAGACACCATGACCATGGCAATTCTTATAGAGGAAAACATTGAATTGGGGTGGCTCACTTATACTTCCAAGGTTCAGTCCATTATCATCATGATGGGGAGCATGGTGGTGTGCAGACAGACGTGGTACTGGAGAAGTAGCTGAGAATCCTAAATGTTGAAGGCAACAGGAAGTCAACTGAGACACTGGGCATTATCCTGAGCAAAAGAAGCCTCAAAGCCCACCAGCCACAGTGACACACTTTCTCCAACAACGCCAAACCCACTCCAACACAACCACATCTCCTGATAGTGTCATTCCCTATGAGATTATGGGGACCAACCACATTCAAACACCCACATCTGATGCACAATTAATAAAACTCAGAGATAGAAATTTGGGTTCAGCCTAAATATCTGAAAAGCAAAGCAGTCAGTTACTGGCTCTTTCCTTGACCTCAGTCCAAAATGGCGATCCTATCTCCAGGAATCTCAGAATGAGACTGTGTCTGAGAGCTGTCTCTTCCCGTTTTATAATCCTCTCTAGGGCTGGGATTAAAGGTATGCACCACTGGGATTAAAGTCATGCACTGCCTGGTTCCTATGGTAACTAGCATGTCTACTGGGATTAAAGGTGTGTGTTACCACTGCCTGACTGTAGGGCTGACCAGTGGGGCTGTTTCACTCTCCCGATCCTCAGACAGTCTTTATTTGTTAAAATACAATTGAAATGGCACTGCATTTCCCTTTTTGTCTAAAATAAAAAGAAGGCTATAACTATTATAAGAAAAACATATATAATAAGTACAATAACGATATACAATATACACAGGCATAAGAACATCAATAATGCCTAGTCCATTTGCATATGACAAATTCAGAGAAAATACTCCATATCTATCCTATCTTGGTGAGTCCAAAGTTTTGTACCTAATTTACTTTCTATCATAACTTGCATTACTATCCAAAACTATCTTTTGTTATCTCTCAACCTTATATATTTTAATTTCTTTACTGAGTCTCATAAACAAAGGAAATGATAACTATAAATATTTAGTCTTCATCTCCCTCAGATACCTGAGAAGGAAATAATATTACCTGAGTAAGCAGAAGTGCAAGCAAGTGACTTCCAAAAAATGTGAGTAATGACAAACAGCTGGCTGCTTGTACAGTCACCCAAAATTCATCTGCAACATTGGAGCATCCATCTTTGGCCTACAGGCCTAGCATATCTTACAGACTTTTCTGTAAATCAAGATATTTTGTGTCCTGATTGTCTAATTAGAACAGCATACTGTCATCAGTAGAGGCAGGGGCATTTTCTTGCCTAGTGTCTTACTTTTGCCACAAAGAAAATAAACTCCATGTAGAGGAGTTTCTTCAATGTCCATTATCTTCTTTGAAGTAGATTGGTGCTGCCAGGAGCAGACATGTCTCATTGTCATAAAAACGAAGAACCTAGGTTATTAAAACATCTTAAATGCCATATTCTGTAAATCTCTGAAGTGTTTGAAGATGACCTGTCTTTCTAAAATATGTCCTTGTTTGACCTTGAAAACATACATAATGTGACTACAAGTTCTAATATAGTAGGTAGCAGGTGTTTAAGTACTAACTGATATTTCCTTATTATCTTAAACAGTTGGTAATAATAATTTTCAAGGACTAGAACTTTGCATTACATTGTTAAATGAGTTAATCTCAAATTTGTATCAATATATAAAAGTTCAATCCTATGAAAAACATTAAAACTAATAGCTGCTTTTAAAAAGTAGACTCAATAATCTTTTTATTCTATATCCTCCCTTTTACTTTTCAAAGTAGATTTAGTAATCTACCCTTTTATCCTGTCATATTTATATCCCCCTTTTTTCTTTTTTCTTTTTGGTTCATTTTTTGTTTTTTCAAGACAAAGTTTCTCAGTAGCTGTGGAACCTGTCCTGGACTCACTCTGTAGGCCAGGCTGACCTTGAACTCAAAGTACTGGGATTAAAAGTGTGTGCCACCACTGCCCAGACTTTTTTTTTTCAAAACAAGACCATATATATATTCTCCATTTTTTTTCTTTCCAGAGTAGATTCAATAATCTACCCTTTCATCCTATCATATCTATATCCCTCTTTTTTCTTTTCAAAGCAGGAACCTTGACTCTAATTTCCTTTGTTTAGCATTTTTCCTGACCATCATCCATAACAACTTGTAACCAACACACTAAATAAAGACAAACATCTATAACTCATTTTTTAGAAATGTGGGCATAGTTTTCTAGGCTACTTCCTGCTGACTGGGGGCACTGATAATCTATGGGGACCCAAAGAAAATTTAAGGTTATGGTCAAGTCCTGACTGGAATATTCTGTGAGACTAGGTCATCTCAGCCAGCAGTCTTGAGGTTGTTCTGGATGTAGAACTCAGAGGAAACTCCAACAGAGGTGCTCTTAAATGTTGGATCATCTGGGCCATCCATTCCCATTGGAGATTTTTCAGGGAGTCTTCCTCAATCAAACTTTATTTTTCTTAACCAAGAATGAATCAATAGACTCTCATTTCCTGTGGAACCAAAAGCAAAACCTGTTCTCCAAAGTAACTTATCTTTTGACTTAGATTTTGAAGTCAAGGCATTTTCAAAACATATAGGTTGGATTAATATAGCATTTATGATCAGATGTTTTTTAACAGATGTTGCTCCTTCCTTGGCAGTTAAACAATTCAAAGACAATACAATAACATATAGAATCCAGAGTCTCTGTGTATTTTCCATCTTTACATGGAAGCTAAGCTGGGACAGATGGGAGCTGGGAGCATTAGTTTTTCTCCTGAATCCAGGTGGCTAGGTTTGGGTCCCAATTTCTAGAGCAGGAATTCTAATCCCAACTCTGGCCTGGACTGGTGACTGAAAAGTCTCAGGCAAATGGCTTTTTTGTAAATTTGTGCCTCAAAAAGTTGGGCACCAAATGAAGCACAATTCACAAAATTCAGAGAGAGAAATTGAGTTCAACCTGAAGATTCAAAAAGCAAAGAATCCAGCCACTGCCTCTTACCTCAATCTTAGTCCAAAAATGGCGATCCTGCCTCCAGGAATCTCAGAACGAGACTGTGTTGAGAGCTGTCTCCTCCTGTTTCATAATCTTCCCTAGGCCTGGGATTAAAAGTGTGTACCACTGAGATTCAAGTCACGGATCATGCTGTTTCTATGGCAACTAGTGTGGCTACTGAGATTAAAGGTGTGTGTTTCCACTGTTTTGTCTGTATGGCTGACCAGTGTGCCTGTTTTACTCTCCTGATCCCCAGGCAAACTTTATTTATTAAAATACAGTTGAAATGCCACTACTCATACCACCCTTATTGTTCCTATTGGTGGCAGGAGCACAGGCTAGATCCCTCATTAAGTGGAATTCCTGTTGGCCAAGTTTCCCTCCCCAATTCAGTATCTGTTGGGAAATTAACCTTAAAGCATGATTGGGAAGGGCGAAGGTTAGGACCAGGCTGGTGATGTAAGTCATCCCCGCCCCCATCCCTAGCTCCAGAACTTTTAGGAGGGGCCCAGCCCTGCTGACCCCATGGCTGTGTGATGAAACTGAAGTTCTGGGGGAGCAGGCACTGCCCAGAGAGGAACAAGGCCTGAGGGACTCTTCTCATCTCCCAGAATGAGGACCTCAGGCTGTGATGGGGTTCTAGTTTACCTCTCTTGGTAGCCCATTCACCTCCTGCACCCCAGTAACTTCACAAGCCCTCACGTCTTTCCAAATCCTTCCTTAATACAGATGTGGTTATCGATTAGTATCAACCATTACTATCTTCTTAGTCCTTACAGTCATGTGCTGTACCCCATGATGGATGTCCTCTCAGGCTAGAGCCCTCTCCAGTCTATGCTGGAGTCATGAGGGTCCAACATGTCCCAGGGCATTTGATGACAAATATTCTTACTCTACATTTTTAGATTTGGCCACCAGGACCACCTGATGAGCCTTTGAAATGTAGCTGATGCAATTGGGAACCCATCTTCAATTATTACCTTATCTATTTTAAACATGCATCACTGAATATAGCTAGTGACTCCCACACTGGACATCGTGGGTTTGGAGGACCAAGATGGGGAATTTATACTCCAGTGAGTCACAGGAAAACAGGTTGATTCATCCCTTTGGTGTAAGAACTCTGGATGAATCTCTTTGTAAACACTGGGGGCTCAGTCCAGTACTCACAAGTGAAACAGTCCTTATATCAAGTTGAGCACACCACCTTATCCTGCCAACGTCTGATTCCATGTGCAGAGAGCCTCATGGTAGCAGAGAGGAGACATTTGATTCCATCTCAAAGTGTCAGGAACTGCTGCCTGGGATGTTGAGTAGCCATTGTGCCTCTTGAGGGGTTAGGCAGCCAGGGATATAGGAGAAAGAGAACAGGTCTGGGCATCAGCCATCTAGAGGAAGCTCAAAGCATCCAGATGGGTAGAAAATTTCAAATACAGTCTGTGCTGGTGCAAACTGCTTAGAAAGGCACCTAAGGCAGACTGTGCATCTTGGTGGCTCTTATAGGAGCTTCACACGTTTTGATGACCTTGTCAAGGCATGGGAGGGTCCTGGAAGACATGGATGCAGACGTCTGAGACATGCACAGTCTTCTTTAGGCTTTTCTTTCTCTCTTTCTGACTTTATTATTCTGACTTCCATTTGGGAAATGTACCGTTGTATTTGGCTGGGGCAAGGTCATCTAGAGAGAACGAACTGAAGATCTTGCTGAATGGAAACTACCTGCCTGCCTCCTAACATCACCTGGACATTCGAAGATACTCATGTGTCCCTGTGAGTGAATTTCTATCCTCCCCCGCCAGTTCTCCATTTTTCTGAACACTAACATCATTGGAAAGAAGTATCAGTAGAAAACATAAAAAAGGGGGTAATCAGAAGAAGTTTCTTGAAGGTTGGGTGAGACAACTAGGATTTAGTTCTGGGTTAGTGGCAGGTGAGGTGGGTGGAGAAGTGGAGGCTTGTGGAAGCCCTGAGGGATGCTGACAGGATGCTGGAGACAACTTCCATGGAAGAAGTGTTCCTACAGTAAGACAGTCATGCAGTTGTCTGTGTTTTGATGCCATTGTCCACTGTTGATACAAAAGGAAGGCTGGGAGCATGGGGGCATCCTGTGTTTAAGGTGCAGACTGCAGGAGCATGGGAGGAAAATAAGGGCTGTCACTGCTGTGGACTCCAAGGAAAGCTCCTTTGGGAACCCAGGAAGCATGCTTCCTGGCCATAGGAGGCCAAAATTGCAGCTCAGAAAGTGTCAGCGTCCAGGGATGCTCCATCTAGAGCACAGGCTGAGAAGTTAGGATGCAACCTGAGAGCCCGCGGTGAAGACACAGTAGACGGAAAGGAGACATACTCCTGAGTCTGTACTGCTTCAGAACACAGGTAGCCCCTCCTGACTTAGGGGGCTTGGTCACCTAGAAGGGAGGATGCCACCAAACAACAGAGTCAGCCACGAAGTACAGAGGATATCTCTGTCCAGACAAGGCCCTTAAGTCTCTTAATATGAAGTTACCCAGTGAGAATTGTCAAATAACAATAGCAATAAAGTTTCATCTTCTCTGTACATGCAGAGTATAGGTGTACACACACACATACACACACACACACACACACACACACACACACCTCCTTTTAAGAAATAGAAACAAGCCGGGCGGTGGTGGCGCACGCCTTTAATCCCAGCACTCGGGAGGCAGAGGCAGGTGGATCTTTGTGAGTTCGAGACCAGCTTGGTCTACAAGAGCTAGTTCCAGGACAGGCTCCAAAGCCACAGAGAAACCCTGTCTCGAAAAACCAAAAAAAAAAAAAAGAAAGAAAGAAATAGAAACAAAGCAAAAACAAAATCCAGCCTAGGTAGTCACAGCTGCTCCTCCACCAGTGTCAGGTGAGCATCTCCACTGTGGGCAATGAGCAGGACCTTGTGGCAAGACGATGTGCTAGACAGTCAGATTCCAGGGTCCAAATTACAAACTACTTCCAAAGAAAGAAATGCTTGCCACCTGTCACTTTCCTCCTTTATGATGTGAAATAAAACAGGGTTGTTGTAAGAGCCACTTGTTTGTTCCCAGCTGCTCGGCCCCGAAATAATCACACAGAAACCACATTATTTGTAATACTGTTTGGCCAATTAGTATTTCTGCATAATTAATATCTTAAATTAACCCATCTCCATTAATATGTGTATCCCCATTAACATGTGGCTTACTAGGTAAAGTTCTGGTATCTGTCTCTGGTGGGGCTACATGGCTTCTCACTGACTCTGCCTTTTTCTCCCAGCATTCAGTTTAGTTTTCCCCGCCTAGTTCTACTCTGCCCTATGAACAGGTCAAGGCAGTTTCTTTATTAAACAATGGTACTCACAGCAGACAGAGGGGAATCCCACATCACAGGGTTGCTTCTCTAAAACAATTGTGACATATTTATCCATCTATAAAATTCCTGTTCACTCATTGAAATGGTTCTGGAAAGTTGAGGTGTCTTCGGGGACCAATTGCATAACACGCTGCTATCTAGATGATTCCATATTATAGTCATACCCTCAGATTTTCACCCAGCTTCTGCAATTATATCTCTGAGGGTTCTTTTTCCTCAATGACAAAGCTAACGAATGTGGTCACCCAAAAGACTTAAAGAAAATAGATAAATCCAGTCTATTCAATAACCCCCCCTTTTTTTTTTTAAAAAAAAAGGCACCCCTTCCTTGAGTCCTCGGTTAAACAGAAAACCAAAATGACCAGCATGGGGCTTTCTTCAAATGTTTTTTGTTAATTGAAGGCATGGGAAATGGCAGCTTCCATTCATATAACTTCTAACAGGTAAATCATCCATGGGTCAGGCTTAGCACTGGTGAATGATATATTTCAAAAGGGTGATATATTATTAAGTCACTCATTCATGGAGCCCTCCTCTCTGCATCATGGAGCCTGGGTTGCCCAAGTGTCACGTGTATACATCTTGCTCTACACAGCCTGTCAAGAACCACAGACTAGAAAGCACAGCTTATATATGTGTCTGCATGTCGTTGTATTTGAGGCCTTTAAGCTAAAATAGAACGAACATCTCACACAGGGCCTAGCCCAGGTTCACTAATAAGCAGGCCACTTGTATTTCACTTGTACTGTTTACATCTATGTAAAGAAAAGAAGGGGGTACTGAGAAAGAAACCACAGCCTTGTGTGTGCCAAGGAAGTGCTCTCCCACTGAGCCATGTTGCCAGCCCACTGGTTGCATTTATGACTCTTGAATTTTATCTGAGGATGGAAAGGAGAGACCAAAGGCATGCAGTTAACCTTCTGTGTGCTGACCACTATGATCCTTTGCCTTTCTTTATTTCCCAAAGATTTTATTTTTATTTAAATGTGTACGTTTGCAGAAGCCAGTAGAGGGCGCCGGGTCTCCTGGAGTTACAGGGGTCTATGAGCTGCCTGATGCCCTTACTGGGAGCTAACTCAGGTTCTCTGAAAGAGCAGCAAGTGCTCCTGACTATGGAGCCATCACTCTAGCCCTGTGGGCTGTTCCTCTTAGTTCTCCAGCTGTGGCTGCTCACCATTTCCAAAGTGAGACCTGGCAGGATCTACTTTATGGAAACTTCCAAACCTAGAATAAATTGCCAGGAATTATACAGTGAGCCCATGATGCCCACTGGGTGGTGAGCAAGACTCCAACAGGCTTGTTCTGACCTGCCCACTCCCAACATTGTCTTATCCACTCCCTTGACAGTTTCCCTCTTCGGTCTAATCTGGGAGAGTGGAATGTGTGATTTGCAAGTCTGGCCAGCAGAGGGCAGGGTTTACTGCTGAGATGCCGAACTTTAGGGTTGTGTAGAAATACATGGCAAGGCTGGGCAGGCAGGAGGCTTGGGGCGGAGTGGGGGATGACTCCTGTGTCAGGAGAGTGGATCATCACATCCGGGAGAAGCTGCAGCATGCCCCCTTTGCATAGAGTGGCAGTCCTGTCGGGTCTCCTTTGATTCTGTTCCTCACCTCCGGGGGTCTCTATGAGGGTCTTTTGCAGCTGCTCAATGGTGTCTGGTTACATCACCACAAACAAACTCCGACCGGAGGTCCAGCCTCCTGCTCATGCTCACAGAATACCCTAATATGTGCCACTCCCGTAGGGGACCCTCACAAACGGCATTCAGGGACATTTTCCTACGGTGAAAGGGCCCTGTGTGTCTCCCAGCCTTGGATCACTCATGCATGGCTAAGTTGGCTCGTTATTTCGGAGCCACTCTAGCAAGAGGGTTAGCAGTGGGTTTCTTCCCCGGGGTGGGGGTGGGGGAGCTTCAGCAGGCTCCTGTCCACAAGTTTAGGATTTGAGTGCAGGTCAGGGCTGCTAGGTCGTGGTGGGCCCACCGTGAATGCAATGGGTCTACTGGATACTGCTACTCCTATGGGGACTGTCTGAGCACTCAGCAAGGGGTTACAGAGATTAGCCTTCATTTCTATGGCCTGGTTAGAGACTCCTGTGGAAAGGTAGCTGTCCTCTTGTGATCAGTAGCTGTCCCTGATCTGCTCAGCCTGCCTGACACAGGACAACCATAAGGCCAAGCAGGGTGGTGTTTTTCATGTTCTGTACTGTGTGGGGGTGTCTGCTGTTGCATATTTTAATTATGTGGTTAGGTATGATTAAACACACCAGAAATATATCAGACCAAGACTAAGCAAGGCAGTGGAGAAGGGTCTCTGTCCACAGGACATTAATCGTGGGGTGAGGGCTTCATAATTTTTTATTTTATTGTTTTAATTTTTATTTCACACACATGGGTGTTTTGCTTGCATGTATGCATGTATATTACTTTCATGCCTGCCATCTGCAGACACCAGAAGAGGGCATCAGATCCCCCTGGGACTGGAGTTACAGACTCTTGTGAACTTCCTTCCATGTGAGTGTGGAGCTGGAACCCAGATCCTCTGGAAAAGCAGCCAGCATTCCTAACTGCTGAGCCATCTCTCCAACATCCGGGGTCTTAGGAACTGTGCTCTGCACCCTGCACTGAGTCAAGACAGAGCCCTCAGAGTAATGGGTGTACAGATAGACACACAGCAACAGACAGACACGGAATCCGCTCCTACTACCAGCCTGGCTTTAGCAATTTCCAAGTGCAAACTCCTGTGGCCTTCACTCCCACCTGTGATGTGGTATTTATAGCACCTATTTTACACTTTAGGGAAAACAGGAAAAGAAAGGTTAAGTCTCTTAAAATGCCAACCTGGTACAGGTTGGAAATTAGCATAAGACAGGAGAGTTTTCACAAGTTGGTGGGAATATCACTTATCCCCCTGTGGGAAGAGTAGAAAGTCAGCTCCCCTTACCTGACTCTAGGAACTAAAGACTCAAAGTTTTAAAATTATCAGGAAAAAAAATAGAAACGGTTTCTGCAGAATGAGTCTATGAAAAAACACCTTAAATAGGGCACAAAGTGTTCGCATCGGAAAGGGAAAAACTGAATTGGCTTTCTGCATGGAAGAAGACAGATGAAGCACCTATACATTTTAGGAGGCCCTGAGTCTTAAGAATCTGGTGGCCTTGATGTCTGGTGCCCCTACTGTCCAGAGTTTTTCTACCCTGGGTCTGAAGGCCTTGCTCTAGTGACCCTAGATCTGGTGGCGCTGGTGTCTGGTGGCCCTGGGTCTGGTGGCCCTGGTGGTGTTTAGAAGCCTGGATGTCTAGTGATGCTGGGTCTCAAGGTCTAGATCTGGTGACCCTCGTGTCTGGTGTCCCATCTGTGGCTGTCAGTGTCATGGGCTGTTGAGTCTATTTCAACAAGCCAGAAGAGGCTTAGGATGCCTGGGGCTTCCAGGGCAGGCTTTTCTCTCCACAGGATAGCCATAAATGCCAGCAGAGCCTCCCCCTGTGACACCTGGAGCATCCTCTCCCCTCTAGAGGATCTCTAAGGAAGAGATGGAAGATAAAATTGAGAGATGAACGGCATGGGTCCCTCCTCCCACAAAGTCTCACCACAGAAGCACTCCTCTGGTTCAGGCTTTGGGCAATGACCTGCCTCATCCCTGCTCAGGCATCAGAAATCCACAAGTGATTGCACCCTGGACGGGGTCCTGTGTACCCTTCCCCCTGCCGAAGCACAATATTTTAATTGACTTTTGGAAGGTAGATAAGACGCGCACTGAAGGCAGAAATGCTGCCTGCTTATGTAAATGCTGTGCACATTCTAGCGCCTGCCTAAAAAAATAATAGATAAAAAACTGCTAATACACTGGGAAAGTACTGACAACCAGAACAACTGACAAATAGATTATCTCCTACTACCCAACTCAACTGTCTAAACACCACCCATAAACGCCATCTCTAACTCTCCATTAGCTTTGTATAGACCTGCCATTCTGTGAAGGGAGTGGGATCCCAGGGTCTGTGAACATTCCCTTACATGATGAGTGATGGGAAGATGTCTAAGGGACAAATGTTTCTAAGGTCATTTAGTGACAGAGCTGTGGTGGGGTGCCTTGCGATGGTGTTGAATACATTAGAAACTGCTATAAGATGTGCATGAGGAAGATCTGGAGGCTAGGAATATTTAGGGACTTTTTGTTGTTGTTTTTAAAATATCTAGCCAACTTCTGAAAAAAAATGAGTGGTTGTCATGACAACTTTGGTTCCACATGGCACAGGGAAGTACATGAAAAGGGTTGGATGAGGGAGCCAGAGAAAACCACCTGGTTTATAATTTAATTTGGGAGAATGAAATTCACCCAAAATGATTTATTAAATGCGATTTATTTTCCTTCCAAAATGGTCATAGTTTTTTTTTTAAGGTTTTCTTTCATTTTTGAAACTCAGACCTTTGTGGATGAATTCCAATGGAAATGCACAGAGACCTTTCCGGTCAAGGAACCCTGCCTCATTGCACAGGCACACTCTTCAACCCCTCCTGCCCTGTGGAGGGTTCTAAGGAAGTGGTCCTCACACTGATAGGTGTGACTGAGCACCTCTTCCCTGCCCCTTGGTGATTAGAACAGGGATTGAATGTCCTCTGCTCCCTGTGTGTTACTCTAGGAGTCCCTGTGTCCTCTGCTCCCTGACTGCTTACCCTAGGAGCCCTGCATCTTTACTCCCTGTATAGTTACCCTAAGGAGTCCTGTGTCTTCTACTCCCTAGGAGCCCCAGTGTTCTCTGATTTCTGAGTGGTTACTCTAGGACTCCTTAGGAAAATGAAGCCCTCAGCAAATCAAGAGCTAAAGGACACTGATAAGGGAGATTCCCTTGGAAAAGCAAGCTAGGCTTACAGCCCTGACTGAGCCTGAAGATTCCCAGACAGGCTGATCATCCGGGCAGCTGATGGGGAGTCCAGCACAGGCAGAGAGTGCCAGCAGGAAAAGAAGAGCAAGTGATCTCCGGGATTAGCAAGCTCCTTGCTCAGAGGGAGGGGAACACAGGTGGGAAGTTTAGAAGGGACCATGCTTGGGAGACAAGGGACTGAGGAAGCCTTTTCTCCTTTAACCCAGTTAATTCAGACCTGTATGTGAACTTGGACAGACTTCCCGATGTCCCAGCCACCCTTCGGTAGCCTTGGGTATCTGTTCCCTGGTGTGCTCTGTCTTTCAGCACCACACAGTCACACGGGCCCACAGAGTGAAGAGTATAAGATCCACGGAAACCCTGGTAGATAATCACAGCCTGGTAGTGGGGAGACACAGATGGGCACCCAGATAGGACCACCCTGTGATCGTTCTCTAAAAGCACCTACACCAAGTTGGAAGTCAAGGGCCAGAAGCTACAAGGAAGCCTGTGAGTTAAGTGGGGCAAGCCAAGGAGTGGCCATTCAGGAGAAGGTAGTGCGGAGGAAGTGCTTTGTGCAGGGGAGCACAGGCAAGGGGAGGTGACCCATAGAGAAGCAGAGCATCAGTACCCCCGGCACTCCAGTCTGTCTCCCAGGTTCCTATCCGGCTTCATCACGGAAAGATGCCACGAGTCAGTGTGTCTGGTGAGGAACAATGGGGTCTTTGACCTCTTATACTAAATCCCTGTCCTCAGGGTATCCAAATGTCCCTGGGTCTTGGAAAGACTGAATGTGTGGCTCTCAGGGTTTTGGAGCTGTTGATAGGGAATTAATTTTTTTAAAGGCATTTATGATGATGACTTGGGGGCAATTTAACATCACAAAGAACTTGATGATATGTTGACGTCCAGCCCCACTAGATTGAGGTTGGAGAGCAGGATGCAGGCGAATTCCATCTCCTGAGGCCTCTGTGTCAGGGAGGAGTGTGCCCGAGATAACTTCAGGTATTTGTGATGGTGGCTCTGCCCTGCCCGCTACCCGTGATGCTGTCAGTCGGACCCCTTTCTTTTCACTGCTTCTCTCATCGCATGACTCAGAACCTGACAAAAAGAACTTAAGGCGGGAAAGTTTTATATTGGCTCCTGGTCTCAGGAGCTATCAGACCACTGTGACAGGGAGGCATGGTGGCAATCTGTGGTGGCAGGAGCATGGGCTCAAGGTTTCTCACATCCTGGTAGCTAGGAAACAGAAAGAATAGGACTGTAAGCAGGATTGGGCTAAAACCCCCTAATGGCCCTGCCCCCAAATATTCACCTCTAACAGCTAGACTCTACAGCCTCTCAAAATAGCCACCAACTGGGCCGTGTATTTTAGCACATGAACCTAGGAAAGACGGTGCAGATGCAGGCTGTAGTGGCATCTGGTTTCTGACTTGAGTGTTGGGACACTTAAGACATCAAATACACTATCAACAATGACATGAAGCTGAAACGTTCTGCAGCTTGTAAACAGCACCTCTTGACAGCCATGTGGCCATTGGTCCTCCCACCTCCTTTCTACTTCCTATGCCATGAGATGCCAGAGGAGGAAGCAGTTGTCAGTAGAGGTGGAGAGGCCGGCGAAGGCTGCTAGGAGGGGTGAACTTTGAGTCATGGTCGATGTCAGGGTTTAGTCAGGCAAGAGTGAAAATACAGACATCTTGGGAGCCAAGTGGCAGGGCCACACTGTCTGTGGAGAACAGCATGTGCTCTATTTGCTACTTAGACGCACACCGAACCTTCCGGATGAGTCCTTCTGTGCTGGATGCTAATTATGAAGGGACTGTGTCTCTCTTCCTCCTAGACTGCTGATGAATGCCACAGTTTCTTATTAGCTTATTAGGAAGGAAGCTGGTGCACTGTGTTTCCTTGGGGTGATTTGGTATACAGAATGGAAAATGAGAGGTTGCTTCTAAGGTCATTCCTGAAGGTTTCCCGGAGGAAGATCTCCTGGGGCATCCCTCTATTGCTTCACATTAGAAATGCACTTGGTGTCCCTTTCCCTAGGAAGAGACTCTTGGGCTACAGGACCTGCTCATATTGTGCCAACCTTCTCAGGGCCTGTCTGTATGCTCAGACTTACTGGGTACACAGAAAAAGCAGCCCACAGAATAATGGGGTTACCCTTCCAGGTGGAAGGTGCTGGTGGGAGTGGGACTCAGTACTGCAAAAGTATTGTCTAGAGGCTCACAGGTTGGCTCAGCATATAAAACACTTGTTCCTGAAAACACAAGGGCTTGAGTTCACATCCCCAGAACCTATCTAAAATCTTGGAGGGGGTGGCAGCCCCTCTCAGTGTGTGGGAGGAAGAGATGGGAATCCCTGGAGCGAGTTGGCTAGCTAAGTTAGCAGAGACTAGCAAGTCCTGGGTTCAAATGAGGGACCCAACCTTGATATATAAGGTGGGGCGTGATGGAGAAACACACCCATCATCAGTCTCTGTAAGGCCTTCTACACACCTGTACCCACATATGTGATTATGTATGAACACATGCACATATCACACACATGTAAGCATGCAGGAAGATAAAGAAGTTGCCCAGTCTGGCTTTGGACATCTATGAATGAATAAATAATGAACATCACATGTGTATAAAAGTGTTCCATGTCATCAGCCATCAGGAAAATGCAAAGAAATCTAGGATGAGGCAGCAAGCATATCACTCCTGCTAGAACGGCTGTCATCAAAAGAATAATAGCAGATGTTGGTGAGGAAGTGGGGAAAGTGGGGCTCTTATGCTCTGTTGGTGGGAATGTAAATGAGTGTAGCTATAATGGAGAGCAGGTTCCATGAAAACCTAAGAATAGGTCTCCCATCTGACTCAGCTATCACACATCTTACTTAATATGTATGAAAGAAAATAAAATCAGGATGCTGAAGAGATGCCCATATATCTATGTTTATTGAAGCCCTGGTCACAGTAGCCAGCTTACAGAATTGGCCTAAATGTCCATTATCAGATGAAGAGACAAGGGGAGTACAGTATGTATGCCCAACAGGGTATCACTAAGCCACAAAGGAAGGAGATCCTGTCATTTGCAGCAAAGGTGAAGAAGCAGGATGTAACATTAAGTGAAAATAGCCAGATACAGGAAGGAAAGGACTGAGTTGCCTCTCTCTTGTGGAAATTGAGAAAGTGTTGACCTAAATGTGACCTAGGATGCTGTGCTGGTAAGTTTTTTTTTCTGTCAATTTGACCCACAAATCTAGTGTCATTTAGGAAGAGGGAATGTCTTCTGAAAAACTGACGCCATTGGACTGGTAAGCCGAGGGGGCATTTTCTTGTTTGATGTTTTTTGCGGGAGCATTGTGGGTAGTGCCACCCAGAGGCAGCTGGTCCTTGGTTGTATATGAAAGCAAACTGAGCAAGTCATAGGGAGCAAGCTAGAAAGCAGTGTTCTTCCATGGCTGCTACTCCAGTTCCTGCCACTAGGTTCCCCTCTGAGTTCCAGCCCTGACTTCCCTCTGTGATTGACTGTGAGCAGGACATGTAAGCAAAGCAAACCCTTTCCTTCCCAAGATGCTTTTGGTCATGGTGTTTATCACAGCAAGAGGACACAGACTAATATAGAGAGTTATTGACAGAGGCTGAAGGGGGAATGGGACAGGGGATAAAGGAAGGCTGGATCTAATTGGTAGACTCTGCATGGATGGAAATAGCATTCTAAATACTAACATATCCAATTTACATATGCTAATAAAACATATAAAATTGGTGACTAACTCTCCTTGAGTGTATGCTCTGTGCCTGCATGAGCGGCAAGACTCTGTACAGCATCTCTATCTGTCTCTGCCACACAGGTCCCCCCAGCAGTGCTCTTGCCTGGATAGGCTTGATAACCCTTGTAGTTTAGATTTGTAGAGGTGGGCTCTGGAAAGCCAGAAAATGGATCCTACTGACTCAGAGTGAAGGAGAAGAGGTTGTGGCTTTGGAGTAACACTGTAGGGTGCTACTCTGAGTTCTTACAGTGAGAGAGTGTCAGCAATCCACGTAAAGTCAGTGACACAGACATCCTGGGATGTGCTAGGTAGCCCCTTAAGTCAATGATTTCTAGATGAAGTGGCTTCTATAGCCCACTGGGCTCAGACTTGCTATGTAGCTGAGGATGGCCTGGAACTCTTAGTTCTTCTGCTTCTACCCCCAGAGTAATAGAATGTCAGACCACCATGCTCACACGCAAAATTAGTTTTTCACCTGCTTTCACTCCACAGTTGATTTAATCCGCAGCTGCAGAGCCTATGGGCTTGCTAAGCTTGGTGTTATAGCACACAAGTGAATAGAAGCAGGCAGAGGCCACTTCAACATATAGACGTGGCTTACGGAAGAAAGTGTGTATTTAAGTTGATGGTGCCAGAGGGAAGGTCTCCCATGCTGAGGAAGCATTGCATCAGGTGGCCAGAACAGGAAGTTAAGAGATCACACATCTTAAACCACATGCAGAAAACAGAGAAAACTAGAAGTGGGGTGAGGTTGTAAGCTCTCAAAGTCCACTCCCACGGACATACTTCCTTCAGCAAGGTTCTGTCTCCTACAGGTTCATTATCCCCCTCAAATAACACCAGGCACTGGGGTCTAAGTGTTCAAATACCCAAGCATATGCAGAATCATTTTTATTCAAACCATCACAGGGGCCAAGATCTCTGCTTTTCCTTCCTCTGCAAGTTATGAGATGTCTCTACGAAGCTGAAACAGGAGTGAGGT
This sequence comes from Dicrostonyx torquatus, assembly GCA_028555095.1. Classification (NCBI taxonomy): domain Eukaryota; kingdom Metazoa; phylum Chordata; class Mammalia; order Rodentia; family Cricetidae; genus Dicrostonyx; species Dicrostonyx torquatus. Next base: position 2,238,090 of record JAQHUG010000159.1, read on the forward strand.
TGGACTTGCCTGTGGAGAGTTTGATCCCATTGCCGTTCACTGGAGAGAAGGCTACAATGACATGGGTGGAAGCAGGCTGCAGCGAGACTGTGAGCATTGGTAGGAGGGAAGTGAGCAGAAGGTAGCAAACACAGAAGCCCTGGAGAAGCGCTGTGTATCGAGAACAATACAGGGGGTAAGAGAGAGCCTCGCTAAAAGTCAATGCCCATTCTTCCCCATGGTTCTTCCTCTGACCATTCCCAAGCGAACTAGGCTCTCTAGCAAGAAAATCTCTCTGTGCTGTTGGCCTTTATACTTTAAATAAAATTTTGTTTCTCTGATGTGAAATTGTTAAATTTTTCAGACAAATTGTCAAGTTATATGGTGTCCGCATTTGCAATGACTAAATACATACCTATGGGCACACACACACACACACACACACACACACACACACTTCTGTAGAGGGAATGATACCCGGCCAGGTGGTGATCAGAGGTCTTCCTTATGTGGATGATGAATGTCTGATGGGATGAGCCCAGTATTGGTTTAACAGACATCCATTGAGCTCTCAGATCTGCTCGTAAAGCATCTACTTTTAATGGTTTCTTATAATCTTGTTCATGCTAGGGTGGAGGACAGAATTATGTCTTCTTTTATCCTTTCTAGCTACTTTGGGGAACACACCTTTGAAGGTACATGGAGCCCTTCATGGAACAGATCTTATACCAACTCCATGGACTGAATGGAACACTTCACCACATAGAGCAGCAGAGCCTGTATCTCACTGACTTCTACGGGGGAAGGCAGGGATCCCGTGACCAACACCCATTTTTAAACACAGCATTGGAATAGTGAGTGACCTTGGGCACCAGAGTTTGAATCTCATCCTGGCTCACCCAACGATGACCCCAATCAGTGGATGCTGTATTCTCTGCCTTGTCTTGTGACATCTCTCTGGGGCCCTGCTTGGTTTGCAAGAGCTGGTAGTTGGAGAACTCCATCCTTCAAGGGCCATTGGCTTTTTATGACATTATTGGGAGACTTGATTACTGCTCAGGCAGTTTGCCCAGGCTGTTCCTTTCAGCTAAACCCTGAGTAGAAGCCTTAGAGATGCTGTCTGAGATGGAAGGAAGATGAGGCAGCGGACTTTCATCACCAGGTGCACAAAACCATGACAATTTTAACTGAGCCATCTGGAGGGGCATGACCACCAGAAAAAAATGGCATGATTAGGAGTTTAGTGACCGTCAGTTGTGCCTGGAGTCATACATTCACTTGCAGGTGAAAGTATACATAAATGTGTGTTTTTCTAGAGAGGCCTTGGTCTGTGTCAACACAAGAGCCATTCACTATCCATGGGTATTTAATTCTATACAGTTGAGAGTGAAGTTTGGATGTGCTTCTCTGTGTTGGGAAATGGCTCTGTCAGTAATTTTCTTGCCACACAAACAGGAGGACCTGAGTTCAGATCCCAAGAACCCATGTAAAAAGTCAGGCATGAAGGCAAGTGCTTGTAAACTCCGGGTGGGGGCTGGGAGAATAGGCAGTTGCCATAAGGTCTTTGGTCAGACAACCTAGCACAATAAATGAGCTTCAAGTTCAGTGAGGCACTTGGTCTGAAAAAGCAATGGGTGGAAGACACCAGGATTCCACCTTGAAACTCTACACACATGCACATGCATGTACATGCATGCTCACACAAGCACTCACTACACACATACAACATCACATATACCATGAAATACACATACAAAGAGGGACACACATGCACACACACTAATTGGAGAAAAATTCTACTACTAGCTATACTTGAATGTTCAAGGGCCACTTGTAGCCCCCAATCACAGTGCCACCAGCATGGACACCTGAAGACCCCTGGACACCAGATCTAGACAGTGACCCTTTAGGACAATGACGAAGCTGAAAGGCACAGGGAGGGAGCTGTGGCTGAAGGCAAGTGCTCTCAGATGGCTCTGGGAAACAGACTTGGATTTCCCAAGCATGGCTTCTGAGAGCTGAGCTTGGGCAAACTACAGGGATGTGAAGAGTGGGCCTTGGCTCATGGGTGCCAATGTTTCTGCCAGACTGTTTAAAAAGCAGAGTGTGTATCTCCAGGAATTACGATTTTTTTTCATTCCCTCAAGATGTTCAAACAGACGGATGCCCAATTCCTGCAGAGGCTGTGAGGAAGGAGGCTCCTGTTTGGATAGATGCAGTGAAGGCTCACAGGAAGGGCTTGGAGCTTGGAACCAGCTACATTAGCCCCAGGTCCTAGTCCAAGCACCTTCTAACTGTATGGATTTGCTTAAGTCCAACCCCTCCAGGGTCTTCTTCATACGCAATTGTCCTGACAGCATGCTGGGTTCTACAGGGGTAGCAAACACCTGGCCTCTCAGCAGCGTTTTCATCAGTGTGCATCAACTCACCACGTTACCAATGGCATCCCATGAGCAGCTCACTCCCCAGACAAGTCTCACACACTCTAACATTCACCCCACCCAGGAAACGGAAATGGAAGGAGGTAAAAGCCATCTTCTTGTGGAGAACCATATTAATAGTTTGTTTTTGTTTTCTATACAATTTTAATCATGCAGTCTCAACCATTCTTAGCTTGGTTATTAAGGTTCAAAACAGAGATCCCTTATACTGGGTGATCTTAAGCCTTATTCAATTTCAGGCATTACAATGCTCCCCTTAATGTCTAGGACAATGGTTTTGAGTCTAGGACAGGGGTATTGAGTGAGGCCAGATGATTATAGCTATCATAAGAAATTATTCTGGCCTCATGCTTCTTGCAGCGGCATCTCTGACCACCCAGGACGAGCGGCTGAAGGGGAATATGAAGTCGGGGCATGGTACAGCCTCATGAGTGCTTCGAGGTGACATGAAGGAAAAGCAGGGTGCTATGGAAGTCTCAGGTCGGGTTCTCACTAGGATGGGTAGACAAGGTGCATTACAGACTCTGTGGCTTTCAGCAGTATTCAGGAGTTTTATTGCTTGTCCCTAAAGTGACACAGAATAGGGGCTACCCTTGTGCTGGCAGGAAGTCTCTTCAGATCCCTCCCTATGCTCATCTGGCTCTCTCCTCTGCAGTGTGATTGGACTTGCAATATAATTTCAGTTTCCAGAGTAGGTGTATAAGCGTACAATGCACGCTCTGAGGTCTCTCCCATAGAGTGCCACCCAGCCTATGTGCTGCATTGCCTTACTTTTTCTGTGTGCATGATGGGAAATCTTTTTGTTTTGGCTAAACACTTTGAATTTAATTGTAGAAATGATTTCCCTTTACCATAGTGCTAAATATGGACTTGACCAATAAAAAGAACACTTTATTACTGAGGACCAGTGCCAGACCTGGAATATTTCTAATAGGCAGATTATTATCCAATCTGGGATCCATATTCTGATTTTACTTATTTTTACAGCATGCTATGAACTGTATTTCCCCATCACAGGATCTGATCCAGGTCACCCAGTGTATTTCATTGTCATTTCTCTTTCTCCTTTCATCTGGAATATGTCTTTCTTGTGCGATGGCTTTTATATTTTTTAAAGAGAGCAGAGCAGATTGTCTGTAAAAAGCTTTCATGCTGCTTCCTCAAAAGAAGTATCACCATTAAACTCATTAAAAAATGAGTGAGCACAACATATTTTCGTACACACTGTCAACTCTTATGAATACATTCGTATCTACAAGTACAAGCATGCTTGCATATTTTATATATATATATATATATATATGGGGGGACTTACTCATTGAGAAAGAAGCTGCTTGTATTATCATGGACACATTGTCATTTTCAGGGCTGGTGAACGTGTATAAATTCCCCATGTGCTCTAGAATCAGATCAGTAAGCACTGGTTCCCATTTGTAGCCTATCCTGAGTGTGACCTTGGTTCTCTGGCAACATGTATCGGAAAGGCAGACATGGGGAGGACAGGTTGATGTAGATAGGCTAGGGAGTTTGAAGTACCTGACCTCTGGACTGGGAAGCTGGCTGCCAGGTGTTCACCAAGAAGCCTGGGGAGACCTGACTTCAGCTCAGTTCTAAAGCCTCTGGCTGGACACAGGGAACGACAGCTGCTGGGAGGTGCTGCTAGGTGTCCCTTGGTGCTCAGGTAATGGCTGAGCTGAGTGCACAGGTACTGGCAGGATTGACATTACTGAGTACAGGAAGACAGTGGGAGTCTTAACACGCCATCATATGCACACAGAGTCCTCTGCTGTGGTAGCCATTCAGTGACATGCATGGTCGCGGAAAGCTGTAAACAATTTCACAGCCCATTTTTACAGGACTTGAAAGTCTGCTGGGATCAGCCCACAAGCTCCTCTGCTAGGAAATGATGTTACAGACCACAGTGGATGTTTCTCTACGAGAGCAGCCAGGTGTCCATTGAACAAGCTAATAACACGAAGCCACCTGTGTGAGTGAGATGCTACGGGGCCCATATTCTATGTCTCTGGGTGAGAAAGTAAAATACCATCTCTCGGTATTTTCTTCTAACAACAGAATGTTATGTCATCATTAAAACTATTTTTCAAGAGAATCCTTCACTTTGTAAAAAAATCAATATCACAGCTCACATTAAGGGAGCTTGGTGGGTCAGTAAACACTAACGCTAGACAGAGTCTTGTAAATTAACAGACATTGCTAGGTGAGAAATTATGATTAAGTAATAATTTCTACCTTATTCTTCTGAATTAATTTATTTATATTTTTAAATAAGCTTAGAAGGTGTATTGTTTTCCATTGATGTGATAGACCACCCTGACCAAAAGCATTGTAAGGAAGAAAGGGTTTCTTTTGGCTGACAGTTCCAGACGGATAAAGTCCACGCTGGTGGGGAAGGCATGCCAGCAGGAGCCTGAGGTCAGCCTGGCAGTCGAGAAGCAGTGAGACCACATTTGAGTTACACATAAGAAGGAGGGAGGAAGGGAGGGAGAGGGGAGGCGAGACACACACACACACACACACACACACACACACACACACACACACACACAGAGAGAGAGAGAGAGAGAGAGAGAGAGAGAGAGAGAAGGAAGGAAGGAAGTGAGGAGCTTAACTATAGATGTGCAAAGTCCACTCCCACTGACAAACTGCCTCCAGCAAGACCCCATCTCCAAAACATCCCATAACCTCACAAGCAGTGCCACCAACTGCAGACCACATGTTTAATTAAACATGTGAGCCTATGAGAGGTGAGGGGCATTTTTATTCAAACCACAGCACATGGGACAGTTTTCTTTATGGCATTTGCATGCAGACCTCGTTTCTGTGTCCCTCCCTCATCCTCTCGGTCTCCCTACTCTGTAAGCCATTAGCCTTTACACCTGTTTCCCCTTCGACTTTCATATCACATATGGTCTGTTGCCCCTGTTCGCGCTCACTTCAGACCTTTCTCTCCTCTCCTGGGAAGGAGAGAACCCCTTTCTGATTTCCTGTCATCCACACACTCCCACTGCCGCAGGAACGCACACTGCCACAGAAGCTAAGCCCCACCTGGTATTTGCCCACAGCTTGTAGTTTATAGCAATGGGTCACAGTGAGTGGGTATGGTTAAGTAGCAAGACTGTCGAAGGTCAAGTTTGAATTATACCATGTGCCCCTCCTTTAGTGGTTCATGTGTGGGACAGAAACGCCTCACCTGTGGTAGTGGCATGTCCCCACATCTCATGGCATGCTCTGGGCCATTCAGACCTTCCCTGCCTGCCTCTTAGCCCAACAGTGTGACCTACTCATGGCGTCTCTCCACTTGAGTCTCACCATGGCCCCACCTCCCTACAATCGTGTTCCATGGGGTACCTGGGCCATTCAGCTTCACTGAATCTGCATCTCAGAGGCTGAGACATGCCTGTCAGATTACTCCGCATTTCCTGTTCTGGAAAGACTCTTAAAATGTGCTCACTTGTCCTCTGGAAGGGGAGAAGAGCTTTGACCACAAACACAGCAGTGCAATCCCCAAAGCTTGACTGGGTGCAGGGCCCACATGCTCACACATGGCTGCAGTGTGAGCCTGACTACCTGGACATGTGGGTTCCTCTAGGGCACTGGGCTTCTGTCATCAGGAATGATCTGTGAGGGAAGGGACAGAGGACAGCAAGGCTGGAGAAGAAGGTGCTGTCCCTCTGTGAAGTCCCTTTTTCCAAGTTGCCCGAGGTCACTTCAGCTTTGTTCACTGGAAATAGATCACAGAATACTCCACCCCACCCCATCCCTTGCACTAGGTCAGGGAGTATCCTTAAATAATTCTTGGCGATTTTTTTTTTTATCAACATAGTGTTCAGGCTTGGGCAGGTCATTGAAAGACCTTATTCATATACCATCCTGGAAGCAGCGTGGCTTCTACAGAGGTCCCATTTTGAGTTTAGCCCTATCTGCCAGTGTAAGGAGTGTGGAGCCAAGAGGGAAAGAAGGTGAGGCTGTGGCTCTCCCACATGCAGGCTCCAACCTGGGAGGACGGAAGATGGCCGCGTCCCATGCGACTCCCCTCACCTTCTGTGAAGGGAGCTGAGGATGCTTGCTGGAGGAAAGGCCTACTCACAAACACCCACAAACACAGCAGAACAGGAGCTATACACAGCTTCAGACTCGGTCTGTAAATGATGGCTCTGGAGAGACGATGGCTCTGGCACTCCTGCTGTGTGGAGACAGTCGAGACTACAGATCTGAGGGAGAATGGTAAGGCAGAGGATCTTATTTGACGCAAACTAAAAACTAAATAAAATGGTGGCTTAATCCATTGAAAGACAGAACTCATTCAGCCCAGAGGACAGCAGGATCTCCTTTCTGCGTGGCTTTGCCTTATGCATACAGTTTGGCAATGCCAGTGCACACTAAACACAAGCTGTGGCATTCTTCATGCACCGGTTGTTCACAAATGAATATTGATTGAGTGTCAAGTACGTGCCAGGTACCAGGAACTATTTTGAGAACTTTGGATACAGCCATGAAAACCTTTGCTTTCATCAATCTTGCATTCTAACCGTAGCATCTGAAAATAAGTAAACAAACAAGTTATTAAGCAGGTTTCTATGCAGGGGCTGGGAGTATCTCTGGGACAGAGCACTTGTCCAGCATGTACATTTGATCCCCAGCACCACAGAAACCAGGTATGGTGGAGCACACAGGACCTTAATTCCAGCACTTGAGAAGTGGAAACTGAAGGTCCAGAAGTTCAAGGTCATCTTTGCTTACATGTCAAGTTCAAGGCCAACCCTGTGGCAACAACTGAAGGGCTGATGCTTGGTGGGTCAGAGCGCTTTCTGATCTTGTAGAGTTCAGTTGCCAAGAGGAGGCTCATGACCACCATACTCTAGCTCCAGGGGAGCCAGTATCTCCGACACTTGACACAAATATGCACATACCCACATGGATACCCATATAGCATAAATAAATAATCAAATCGATGTTAAAAAAGCAGAAAAATCTTTATATGTTAAATAGTGTTAAAAGAGGAAAAAAATCACAAGAAGTGAGTATGCGCAGTCTAGGAAATTGCTTTAAATGCTCACACTGAGCACTTACACTTGCTCAAAATCTATGGGAAACAAGGTGCAGGCCATGGGTTATCTGGGGAAAGGGAATCTCAAAAAATGTAAAAGCAATGCAAAGTCCTGGGTCACAAGGGCCAAGTATACAGTAAAGCATCAAGGAGGCCACTGTGGACAGAATGCCGCAGGGGGATTGGTGAGACGAACAACTACGTTGCCTCTATTTTAGAATTTTTGCACCAGCTGAGGCCCAGAGGGAAGAAGAGAGTAGGCTGATGGGTGCTGAGGACAGCTATGAACGTTTGAGACATGACGGTGACAACCTGGACCAGGTTTGCTGTGATGGAAGACTGGAGAGGTGACAAGAGGGTAGACCTGACAATACTGATTTGAGAGACAGGCAACAAGGACCCTGGGAATTATACTTTTAGCTGAGCCCTGTTGGGAATTTTCCTAATGCAAGCTTTCTGTCGACGCAAAAATCCCAATCAAGTCAAATCACAACAAGCCAAATTAAAGAATGTCCCACAGGTGGCCCCGAGGGGAACTGAGAAACCGCAAAGGCGACCATGGAGCGGGGGAGGCCACTAAGGGACTTTCTGGGGAGCAGTTTAAATAGACTTAGGGAGTGGTCAAGGCTTTGGCGGGCTACCTTGCCCCTCCTCGGGGGAGGGGTCAAGGTTTGGAGGGCACAGGGGCGGGGCCTCCAAAGATGGAGTCCCGAGACCAAGACTTACAAGCCCCTTCTTAAGAATCATCTTCTGAGAAGGAAATACTACACTGTTACAGGGAACTAACTGTTTCAGGGTGATGTGGATTTGGGGAGTGAGAGGCCTTGAGTATTCTGGGGAATATTTGAGTTTAGAATTTGTGGTAAGGAATAAACTCAATCAGACTAGAACAAAGAAGCACACAATTCCAGAGTAGTAGGATATTTTATAACCAGAATTGCTATTTTTTATAACCTTAGAAAACTCACTGAATAAAATGTCTGTCATTAAGTCCCCAAATTATAATGTCCTTACATATAATTTAGGCCCATCTGTTCTCTAGATGCCTGTTTCCTGCTCTTATCTTCTCAAGCAGTCCTTGGCCTTTAGAGAGAGAGAGAAAAAAAAATACTTTTCCTTTTTTCTACATAGACAACTTTTTCCCATCTCCAGTCTTACCCAGGATAATGGCTGTCTGTCCATCTGCTACCAGCCCACCTCTCCCTAATCCCCAAGCCTAGATCCTTCCTTTACCTCTCCATGGAATTCCACTAAGAGTTTGGCCATTCTCCAAAGAGAGCTGCATGGCTCCCCACTGGCAGAGTGACCTCCATCCTGCCCAAGGTAGCTTCTTGGTCAGGACCAGCAGGTCTCAATGTCCCTTCTCAGCCTTATCACACATGGTAGCTGTCCACTGAGTGTCTTCTTCATCTCTGTGGAAGACTGTTCACCTGCTCAGAATGGACTTTCCCTCTGACCTGTATTCACTGATAGCAACGAGCACTGTAGTCTCCAGGGTGTACCCAAGTTACTTGTGCCATGATGATCATGTTCCTTCCCAGTGCATGAGGCACCCCTTCTGTAACCGGGCATTCTCCTAGCCCTCTTCGGTTTAATGAGTCGCTGAGAGTTCCCCTCTCTGTTTTGTCCCTCATTTGGCCATCTCTCTCACATGGTCTGATCATTCTGTGTCTTCAGTCATCTGTCACTGGACTCCCATCTTCCACTGTTTAGCCGAAAGCTCCCCTGAACACTACCTGCCGTTCCTGGAAGGCTAGGCTTCCTTTGGCCTTTCTGGTTCAGGTCAGGTGTCTAAGCTTCCTGTTCAGCTTCATCCTGCTCTTTACACCACTATCATATGTGACTTTGTGTTTAGCTGCCTCTGTGCCATTTCCCCTGTAGTCCAGAGAGACCCACAGAGAATGGCCTGAGGCACTCGACATGGGAGCACCCTGCCCGAGGTTAGGCAATATGCATTGGCTTTGTTATTTTCTTCTTTCTCTTTCCTCCCACCTCTGTCTCCTTTCCATCCTTCCTTCCTTCCTTCCTTCTTTCAGTTCTCTTTCTTTGAACACATGTGGGATTCCAAGCAACAGAGAGAGAAGAGTCAATCAAAGCAGGGCCTTTGGCCATGTGAACGTATGGCAAAGGAAGACATGTCAGATTAGAGGGGAACCTATGGTTTTAAAGATACAACAAACCAAGCCCCACAAGCTGCTCTCATTTCCTTGAAGGCATATCTGAGATCCCAGCGTGTCTGTGTACTTTGCCAGTATTCCTCTGGCCTGACTCAGTCCCATAGTCAACACTGACTTCCTGTTTCCTGTTTCCTCACTGTGCTTCCAGCCCCTTGGATCTTGATGATGAAAGTCTCCCCAGAATCACAGGTTGTCAGGGATCTGAGGTTCCCAAACTGGAAGTTCTTTGTACAGAGACACAGCTTCCCTGAAGCCCTTCCTCTGGATCCTGCTTGGTTTCCATAGAAACCCCTCATCTGGCTGTACATTCCCATGTCTGATGGTCACTTAATATTTCTGCGTGTGGCTCCTATTTGCCCTCGTGTCGTCTTCTCCACTGGAGCATGAAGCGCGTTTCATTTGTTGTAGTGTCTTCCTCAGGACATGCCTTTTGCTTCTGCACATTCATACCTGCATTTGTAAACAGGTGGATTAGTGCATGGTACTCTAATCCTCTTTCTCTCCTCACCCCTCTTTCCCTTCTAACTCCTGTCCCCTCAAGATTTGCGTTTCTCTGCTGGGCTTACAATGCTCAACACTGGTCTCTAAAGCCAACTCAAGCCATCCACAGAATTTTATGAAAGACAACTCTGTACGTCCTAATCAGCACCCAGTAAAGGATAATGGAGTAGGTTTTTGAAGCTGGGATTTACCTGTTCGAGGCCAGCCCCATAGTATCAACTGGGTAGACTCAATTAACCTCACCCCCCGTGAGCCCCCCACTCACTCCATTTTGTCCCTAAGTGGCCACTGCTCAGGCACTGCTCCAAAGAGACAGAGAGAAGATTGCAGAGAGGTGTTCCTGCCTGCTGGGCTCAGGGCCAGCCCCTCTGAATGGGGGCTTAGTCTACACAGCCCATCCTTGTGCCTTCTCTCTAGAATTTTTTTTATAATAGTCTTGTTCTTTGAGACTTTCCTACATGTTTTGAACATACCCCCAAAATCCTTCCATTACCACCCTCTGTACCCTTCATCCCTTCCCAATAAACAATGAAATTTCTTCTTCTTTTATTTCCCCTCCACTGGAGTTCAGGTTGCATTGCCCCAGCTATGCAGGGGTGGGAACTTCTCTTGCATATCATCAACCTACCTACGAAGGGCCGTATCTTTAAAGGAGATTGAGTCTCCCTCTCTCAGGAACTATAAAATGCCAATAGTTCCTCGGCTGGTAGTGGGATTACATGCCCCCTGCTCCCCAGGATAGGATTTTTGTCTGGGTGGATATTGTGCAATTCTTACATGTTTTGTCACAGTAACTGAGTTCATGTGTGTACCTGGCCTGCTGTACCTGGAAACCAGCTTCCTTGCTTCCTGACCACCTCTGGCTCTAGAATCTTTCCACCCCATCTTCCTTGAAGATACATAGAAAGTAACTCCATGATTTTCACCATCTTTACAGTATTATGTTTTATGTTTCCCTATAACATCTGGGCTTCAGCCAGGCAGGAGTGGTGCACACCTTTTAATCCCAGCACTTGAGAGGCAGAGGCAGGTGGATCTCTGTGAGTTCGAGGCTAGCCTGATCTACAAGAGCTAGTTCCAGGACGGCTAGGACTGTTACACAGAGAAACCCTGTCTCAAAAGACAAACAACAACAACAAAAAGCATCTGGGCTTCTTTCTGGGGAGAAGTGAGTTTAGAAGTCAGCGGTTCTCTGAGGAGATAGTTGGATCGAACATGCGGCATTTAAGCATGATGCACCCCTTTTCTGGACTTGAGAAGCTTCTGCTGAAGGTTTCCTCTCTGGTTTTCACTGTATGCCATGCACACCCCTTCTCTGTTCCTCCTTCACCACCTGCAGGTCCACGTGGCCCCACACATCACTCGCAACCCACGTCACGCCCAGCTGAAGGATGCCGCTAGGAAGAATGCCTCATCTAGTGGATTAGTGGGCAAAGTTGCCCTGGTATTTTTTCTAGACCTTGAGAGATTTTGCTTCCTGGAGAATTCAGTCATGTTTTATGAGGATCATTTGTCAGTGGCTAGAAAACTGGCCACGCACGATGCACAGCCAAAAGGACTAATGAGCTTTTCCTGAAGCGCTCTGTCAGTGTCGGGTGCAATGCCCATGGTGGACCTCACGTTCACAGCCCCTGTAAGCGTGTTCTGATGACGAGGGCTTCATGGTCATATTATAGAGCGCCTATGGCTGCTCAGAGTTTTATGCCACTGTGAATGGACTGGGTGGTCCGGATGGAGGGAACAATGGAGTTGCTCAGAAGCCCTCTAGCTTCCCCAGAGTCCTCTAGATTGGAACTTTGCACATGAAAAACTCTGAACCTATGAATAATTCACCCAGAAGGCAACACCAAGAATAGGCATGACCATTCAAAGGAAAACTGACTTTTATTCCACCCTCCATGTGCTGACATCTAGTCCAAGATGTCAGAGTATGTATAAAGGCTCAGAGAGGAGCAAGACCCAGGCTGGGGGCTCTGCATCTCCAGGTTTGTTGGATGGTAACTTTCACACCTGTAGGGGTGATAGAAAAAAAGTACATAATGGAAGTGTTCTAATTGAAGATCTAGCCAGAGCCTGTCACGCCTAGCATTCCAGGCCACTCCTGGATGGTCCACCAACAGCCATGCTGGTCTCTAGCTCTGTCTGAGTGAAGGCTGGACTATGGTAGTTGGTGATGGTTCCCATGGCTCTCCAGTGAGCTTCACTTCATCCATATCACTGTTGGAAGGCCGCTTCTCTCAGGGATTTCAGAGATGAGCCTCAACTATGCCTTGCGAACCTAACTCCAGCATGTGACTTTGACTATTTCCCATGCTGTCTTTCCACACTGCCCACCCATTCTTCATATTTGCCTGAGATTTAGCTATGACCAATGGTGCTATGTCAATTCTCAGAGTCTTTAAAATCCTACCTGCACTGCCCCATGGGAAAGAGAAAAGGATGCCTTACTGAATCCTGCTCATACAGGCATTTTGCCCACAGATACCTTCATTCAGAAAGCACTGTGAGTATCCCAGAGCCAGCTCTTCCTTCTTTACCCCCTGGAAGACACCAAAGAAAATGTTTCCTTGTAAAAATCATATCAATGTGCCTATGGTCCCTCCTTGGCTCGGTTCCTTACATGTGGACACAGAGAGACAGCCTGCCCACCGTCCCTCCTGTCACTCAGAATTGTTCAGTCCTTCGTGTGTATCTGTTAGCTGTGGGTCAGGCACTTAGTTCTCTGAGGTGAGCAGTGTGGTTAATACTCTGGCAAAGGGGCCCAGCAAGCCTACCGCCACCTGCTGTGTTCTCTGTACTCTGCTGGATGCTGGACTCTCCTCAACCATCCATTCTGTTTGGGAAGGTTTAACCCAAGAGGTAGAAAAAAAAATCTACATCAAAGTCTACACCAAATGATTGATATCATAGGAAATGGGAGGCAGTGAGGCATAAAGCAGAGCACGCTGTGGTTAGAATGATCCAGGAAGATATGGTCCCTGAGAAGATGATACATACCTGACACCCAAGAGTAAACCGTGATGAACCAAACCCCAGGGGCAAGAGAGAGCAAGAGCATAGCTACCAAAAGGAAATAAGAGCTCAAAGAAAGGGGCCTGTGGCTGGGTGCTAACAAAGCCAAGGATGGGGAAAATGGATATCAGAGCAGACACCCAAGGAAGCAGATTGCTAGTGATGGGCTCCACCAGGGAAACTGGGCTAGGGAAGAAGATGACACTTCCTGTTAGTGAGGTGAAAAAAAGGGAGCTTTGTACCCCATTGCTGGGAAAGTGAATTAGTTCAGCTGCTGTGGAAAAGAGTGTACAGCTTCCTTTAAAGATTATCACTCGAGTTGCAATGGGACCTAGCATGCCCACAGGAGAATGTGTACTCAGTGAGATGCATGGAAATGGAATGAAAATAGAGAGAGACATCTGTACCTCCATGTTCACCATTGTCAGTGCCCAGGTGGGGGCATCCACAGGTAAAATGGGTGGATTAAAATCTTGTAGGTTAGCTGTTGTCAACTTGATACAAACGAGAGTCCCCCAAAAGAGGGACCCTCAACTGAGGAATTTCTTTCATCAAATTGGTCCATGGGCATTCTACTGAATATGTTCTTAATTGCTGCTTGGTACAGGAGAATTCTTCCCTCTGTGGATGATGTCATCTCTAAGTAGGTGGGCTGGAGTGTGTAAGAAAGGTAGCAGACAGGTCAAAAAAAGCGAGCCCATAAGCAGCTTTCCCTCATGCTGTCTGCTTCAACTTCTGCCTCTCATCTTTCCCTTGGCTTCGATTGATCATAGACTATGACCTCTGAGCCAAAGAAGCCGATTTGGGTCAGTGTTTACCACAGCAACCAAAAACAAACTAGGCCACAGCACAGAAATCTATGGCATACTATCAGACCATGCAAAGGAAGGTCATTCTATGGCTGGTACAACACGGACAAACCTGGACGACATTAAAGGGGGTAACTGGACATAGAAATGAAAACTCCAGGTACCTCACTGCTATACAGAACGCAGAAACATCATGGTCTTAGAAGCATTGAGAAGAATAACAGAGGCTGGGGGTATGTAGCAGGTAGGTGGACAGGATCAATCCAAGGGAACAGTTTTAGTTAGGAGGAATAAACGTGGGAGACCTATTGCACAGTGAAGTGATTAGTTAGCAATGATGCAATGTGTCTTTGGAAATTGCTGAGAGAATAGATCCTAAATGCTTGCGTCACTCACTCACTACACACACACACACACACACACACACACACACACACACACACTCATATGTGAGTGACAGACATGTCAGTTAGAATGGTTTATATATCACAAAAGCAAATCTCAACCCCCCATTACACCCCACAGAGCTGATAGTAATGTGTGTGCTTATGTGAGTCTCTGTATACCCGCCATGCTTGCACGTACCTATGAGGGCCAACAGTTGGCATCACTTCCCTGGGATGAGCTACAGGTGGTTGTAAGCTGCCTGGCGTGGGTGCTGGGAATGAACTGAGTCCGCTATAAGAGCGGTGAGTGTTCTCAACCACTGAGCCTTCTCCAGACCTGTTCATACATTACAGAAAAAACGAATGCTGAGCCTAGAGCTTCCCCCACAGTGGCTGGGCTCTCTGCCTTCTGTCAGGACAGTGGGTCCTGGTGAAGCTAGACAGTATTCTCAGCCCTGCATTCTCTGTGCCTGGTGACTGGCAGACTCAGGGATGCTCTGGGGCCCTTGACTAGCAGCCTGAGTATTGGGGCTAGTTGGAACTCTAGTGGTGATTTGGTTCTATTTGAACTTGAGCAATTTTCATCGCCATTGAAATCTCATTCAGCTGGGTTTAATAACAAATAAATAATTCATGGGGCCTGGAAAATGAAAGGGAAAGGAAAATAAAGAACTATGTCTTTGGCGATGAACAAAGGGGCAGCTAGGCACTCAGCACCACTCCCCAGTGTCTGCTCCCAGCACTGACTGACTTCTGGGAGGACACATCAGACCAGAGGAGGGAGTCTCCTTCTTCTAACTTCTGTGGGCCAGGAATTTGCAAGAGATAGACAAGCTCGCCTTTCCTGCGGCCCCGCCTCCTGCCCACCAGTCCTTCCACTGGCCTGACAGTAATCTCTGGCTCTTGTTCCTGTGCATGGGAAATGACTAGCTTTGGTAAATGTCAAAAGTGGCTAAGACAGCTTTGATTATTAAAATGATACTAAAGGTCCCCTGGGATCACCTGCTGGTTACAAGGTGTGTGAGGGGGTTGGGAGGGGGCTGAACCTCTGACTTCCTACAGAGAGTGCTGGTCAGACTTAATGGACTCATCACCCCTTGCTTTCATAACAAAGGGGCAAGCATAGTATTCTTCCTCCTGCCTAGAAGCACTCTAGAAGTAGCTCAAAGGTAGGTAGACCATGTCCAATCAAGACCACAGGTCTAACTTTTAGAATGCTGAGTGTCTGGATACTGCATGTGGGGAGGGAGCAAAAGACAAGCCTACAAGGTGGAACCCTGTGAGACTGCTGACTTCTGTCGGTTGGCAGTGTTGTGTGTTGGAACTGGGGAGTTGTTGGGGCGAGCCCTTTCCAACCTACTCACAACTGTCATGGATGCCATACAAGCTGTGGTCCAAGATTTGACTGTGGGCACCAAGGTTTTAACAACTAGGAAAGTTAGGTGACATGAGAAAATATTCATTTTGATGTTCTTACACAGGAAAAAGCATAGAGTTTCTACTCTTGAATTGTCTACCACCCAGATTTCCTTTTTTTTGCAAAAAGAAGTACATTGAATTATTTATACCCCAAATGTTTGTTTTTATTTACTTGAAATAATTTTTAAAACTGGGTATGGAATAAATATGCAAAATGTTAGTGACAGTCAAAATCTGAGTGATGATTATATGAAAAATAATTTTACTGGATGCCGTCTACTTTCCACAGTGATTGAAATAATTATTAAAAGCCAACCACTAAGAATCTCCTACAGCTAGGACGGGGGCGGGCGGCAGGGATTACATGATCTATTGGCAGTCCACTGGCCACCTCCCATCACTTGTCAGAGGGGTCAGGCCCCTGGAGGAGCACTCTGGATTGGCATGCTTTTGGGCTGAATTAACAACAGGGAACCTCAGAGCTGAGTGTCTTTGTAGGAAAGGGGAAGTCCACAGGGTAGAAACGCTAGACCTCTGGTGGGCCAGCATGCTGATGTGAGCTGAAGTTTCAGCAAAAAAGAGGAAAACAAATGAGAGAGATAGAATACCTATGTTAAAGATTCTAGAAGACTAAATGACTGAACTTCAAAATTACAGGGAACTAAAATGTTGCGATCCAAAGACAAATTAGCTGTTGTTAGACCTTTTGAAAACCATCCACTGCCACTCCTGTGTCTGACCTAACATCCCGTGGTTATCCAAACCTTAAAATGTATTCTACATCCACCAACTAGCTTCCATCCCATCCCAGCCTCATCCTAGTAGGAACCATCTCTCCAGCCCAGCCCCTGCTATAGTTAGTTTATATTACTTCTGGTGGCATCATTACTGATGGTGAATATAATTTTCCAAGCGGTGCACACTTAATTCAACTGCTGGGGTTCCAGCCATCCATCAGAAAGTGAGATTCTAACACTGCAAGTTTAATCTGGTTACATGGACAGAGACACAGTTGGCTCCATCACTTGTCTCTGCAGTGCCCTGGTCTTTCAGACACAGCACAGCGATGATAATGTCTGCTTTATAAGAATGTCATAACAATCACGCAGGAACGACCATGTCAAACACTTCTAAATGTGTCTGGAAATCAATAAGCACTCAACAAACACTGCCACGAATATTGTCACAGATGTGTGTGCTGCTGAGGAACCTGTCACAAAGAATCATGATTTATGCCAGGGGCTAATGGAAAATATTTATTTTGGTTATTTTCTTGTCTAGGTAGCACCGGAGGGGGAAATAAAATATAAACAGGCAGGTATTTTTCCTTTGTTGGCAAGCATGATTTGGCTGATAAAATTAGATGTCTCCGCTTGTCTATTTTTTTCTGTCTTCAGACTGGAGCAGAAAATCCCATTCAAAAGGAAGGAGAATCCCCAGCATAGTTTTGATTGACAGGTGACTGAACAGTTGATTTACAGCAAATTACTATGGAAGGAAGGTCAGCAATAGAGGATAATGCTTTCACATTGCAGAAATATATATATATATATATATATATACTCATACACACACACACACATATATATATATATGAGACAAGATCCTTTTCTTTATACAAATAATAGGCACACAGGAACAATGGCTTGATTGGCTTGCAGTTAAGAGCATTTGTTGCTCTTGCAGAGGACACACATTCAGTTCCCAGCACCCACGTGGCAGCTCATAACTGCTGATGTTGTCCAGTGCCCTCTTCTAGACCCCAAGGATACCAGGCACACACAATATAATTTATATACATGCAGCTTAAAAATATTCATAAACCTTCAATAAAGTAAGTAAATCTTTTAAAAAGATAAAATAGAAAAAAGTAGCAAAGCGTACATATGTCTACATTTTTAATGTCTGGTTGGTAGTTTTACGGTGACCCAAAGGTGGGTCTTGCTCTGTCTAGTTTCCCCTGTACTGCTCCAAATCGGTCTTCTGTTGGCTCTAATGGAAGATGCAAACTTGAAGATGCAATGTCACAAGTGGAGACCAGCAACTTTGAGGTCAGGAGAATTTGGGCTCAGATCACGTGCAAGAACACATGGGGTATCACATGTCTCTCCAAGACCCCATCACCAACACGGTTCTCAACAACCTGGGGACTTTCCATTAAAGAGATATTAAAACACCTGGTGATGTCGGGCCAGTTATTCCAACAAGGAGCTTCAAAAGGAAGAAATTATGGTATCTTAGCAAGAAATTGAGAGCAGATCAGAAGAGTACCTCAACAAAGAGTGAGCAGGAAGAAAGCAGTTTTGTACATTGCTTTCTATGACAAGACTTAGGATGAGATCTCCCCATTACCAGATCTTAGAAATGCACAACCGTCAACGATCAGCACCATAGGCGAGCCTACTAAACAGCAGGGCTCCTTTTCTTCCCCCCGCTTCTGGCTCCCACCATTCTGCTGCCTTCTGATCTGAGGTTGATTGCTTTGGAAACCTCATCCAAGAAGCTATGTATCAGCTGTTCTTCTGTAACAGGCTTATTTCATTCAGCCTAAGTCTCTCAAGGTGCATACACGGTGTGACTTGCCGTAGAGTCTTTTTCTTTGTTGAGACTGGATACTCTTTCCTGGTACACACATGGCACATGCCCTTCACCCACTCCTTTGTTAGGGAGGAGTTGACCGCTGTGATGTCCAGGCTGTGGAGTCATGGTGCTTGAGATGAATGTGTGGTTATCAGTGTTACTTTGAGAACTTGCTTTTAATTCAAGCACTCACATGTGCGGGGTGTGTGTGTGTGTGTGTGTGTGTGTGTGTGTGTGTGTGTGTGTGTGCGCACGTATGTGTGTGCACTTTATGGAACCCATAGGTCAACACTGGTTATCTACCTCAGTTGTTCTCTACCTTTGTTTTGGAGGCAGAGTCTCTGACTGAACCTGGAGCTCACCAGTTTCACTAAACCAGCTGGCCAGTGAGCTCCAGCAATCCTCCCGTCTCTGCTTCCCCTCTCTCTGCTGGGCTTATAGACCCATGCCACAGTGCCTGGCTTTCCACACGGATAGCAGGGATCCAAACTCAGGTCCTCATGCTTGCAGAGAAAGCCCTCTTCCAACTGAGCACCTGTCTCCCCAGGCCTGAATTTTAATTCTTTTGGGTAAATAAAATGGCTATGGCAATGTTGGATCACATGGCTATGCGTTTGGGTTTTAAACTTATGTGGAGCCTCTATGATGCTTCCAATAGGGACTGCATTACTCTGCATGCCTACCAGCAGTACGTAAGGGTGCATCCCACATCTTTTCAACATGTGTTATCATTTCCTGTATATAACAACTGTCCTGCCTGAAAAGGTGACGTTTCAGTTTTCATTCCCATGTACCTTGTGGCCACCCTGAGTCTTCTTTGGAGCTCTCTACCCATTGTTCAGCTGGCTCATTTGATCTTTTGCCCTTAGCTTGTAGATGACCCTCTGCGAAGATTAACTCCTGCTGGTAAACCTTCTCTCATTGGGCAGACTTCTTTTCCACTCTGTAAACTCTTTGCTTGGCCACACAGAAGCTCTGAGTTTCATATAATCCTACCTGTGAATGTTTACTTCAGCTGCCTATGCTTACCATGAAAACATTGTCCATATTGATTGTAACATGAGGGCTTGCTTGTTGGGGTTTCTGTCATGCCTAGTTCCCACAGCCATTTAGGTCCCAAAGAAATTACACAGAGAGGTCCATATTAATGTTAAACTGATTGACCCATTAGCTCAGGCTTCGTATTAGCTCTTATATCTTATATAGTCCATTATTCTTATCTATGTTAGCCACATGGCTCAGTATCTTTCTCAGCAGGACAGGTCACATCCTGCTTCTTCGGTGATCCAGGCAGGACTGGGAGGAGTGGGCTTCCTCCTTCCCAGCATTCTCCTGTTTTCATTCCCCCTTTACTTCTTGTCTGGTTGTCCCACCTATACTTCCTGCCTGGCCAATCAGCGTTTATTTAAAACATGATTGACAGAATACAGACAATTCTTCCACACCAATTGATGCCACAAGGCATTTGCCTACAGCTTCTTGTAGAGATTTTACAGTTCTGAGGGCTGCATTTGCATCCTTTATCCATTTGGGGTTTTTTAAAATATCAGAGTAAGGTTTCATTCTTTGCATGAAAGTCCAGGTTTCCCAGCACCCTTTTTTGAGACCCCCATCTTTTCATCTCTGGGTATCTTCTTCACACCTCCCCCTGAAACCTCAGGGTTACTGCTCAGGTTCCTCCCCTCATCAGGAACTGGACGTTTCCCTCAGAGCAACTGCTCCTAAGAAAGAAGTAAACCACTGTATTGCATGGAGAAAGGAGGTTGTCTGTTTAAGATAGGGTGATGCCCTGTATAGCAGAAGCTACATTCTGTGTGATGCCAGCTCCTGAGAGAGGAACCCAGGCCATTTTCCTCTGGGGAAGAACAAGGTGCTCAAACTGGGCCCTGGCTTCTCCCAGTTCTGAGCGCACCACAAGGTGCTCATCAGACACGAGGCACTTTCCAGCTCCATGGTTGCTTCAGTCTCTGTGGGAAAAGCTTGTTCAGCATTTGCTATAGCACCCCGAGCAAGTAAAACTCTCTGAATCTCAGTTTTGCTAAGTGAAAAACAGAGGGTGCAATGTTTATACCACAGGGGTCTTATAAAGGCAAAGTGGGGTCCTTACTCTGGCAACAATCATAAAAGCTAAACTTAGTTACTGAAGGTCTGATGTATTCCTCAGTGATCAGTCCAAGCTCATCGGGAGTTATGTCTTCCTCAGAAGGAGGACCCAAATTTACTATCTCCCAATCTGAGGCAGGGAGAGTCTCAGAGCTTGGAGGCATACCCAAACTGGACCTCCAGGCACCTGGCAGCAGGTGCCAAGTCAAGGATGCCAGCCTCAGTATCAATGGTCCAGCTTACGTTCCATCTCTGGAAATCTGTCTTTGGAAGTGAAGTGCTTCCACCTCTGTTCACTGGCTATTGCTGGGGGTCTGACCCTATCACCTTCCTCCAGTGGAAGCCTAAAGTGAGAAAGAAATGGCAGGTGGAATGGAAAACTGTGCACTGACCCTGGCCATGTGCTGCCAGCTCTCACTAAGCTCCTGTAGGCTAGAGATACAACCCTGGATCCAGGTCGTACTGATGTTTCTAGTCCAGTGGAGTCCAGGGAAACCCAAGGACTGTCTGTGGGCTTTCCCTGTGATGGGTTTAATGTGGGCAACTTCATGGGCTGCCTGTGGGTGCTTCCATGGCCATCAGATGGAGTTAGAGTCAAGCATCCCTGAGCCCCCTCAGAGGTGATTTGACACACAGAGGAGCTGCTGGTCCTTGGGATGCTTGCTGACTCCCGCTTAAGTGGAGCCACTTTTGCACCTGCTGTAGACACTCATCCCCCAGAGCCTCATGATGGAAGCCTACCTGCAGCCACCTTAAGCCACACTATAAGCCTTGCAGTAAGGTGCACTGTAAGCTTCACTGTAAGGTACACTGTAAGCTTCACTATAAACCTCACTATAGCATCACTGTAAATCTCACTGTAGGCTCACTGTAGCCTCACTGTAGCCTAGCTGTGGCCTCACTCTAAACCTCACTGTAGCCTCACTGTAGCCTAGCTGTGGCCTCACCCTAAACCTCACTGTAGCCTCACTGTAAATCTCACTGTAGCCTCACTGTAGCCTAACTGTGGCCTCACCCTAAACCTCACTGTAGCCTCACTGTAAACCTCACTGTAGCCTCACTGTAAATCTCACTGTAGCCTCACTGTTTGCCTCACTGTAAATCTCACGGTAGCCTCGCTGTAATCCTCACTATAGCCTCACTGTAGCCTCACTATAAACCTCACTGTAGCCTCACTGTAAACCTCAATGTAGCCTTACTGTAGCCTCACTGTAAACCTCAATGTAATCTCACTAGCCTCACTGTAAACTTCACTGTAGCCTCACTGTAACCTCACTATAACCTCACTGTAAAGCTCAATGTAACCTCACTGTAAACCTCAATGTAACCTCACTGTAGCCTCACTCTAAACTTCACTGTAGCCTCACTGTAAGCTTCACTGTAAGCCTCACTGTAGCCTCACTGTAACCTCACTGTAGCCTCACTGTAACCTCACTGTAGCCTCACTGTAAGCCTCACTGTAAGTCTCACTGTAGCCTCACTGTAAACTTCACTGTAGCCTCACTGTAAACATCACTGTAAGCCTCACTATAGCCTCACTGTAAACTTCACTATAGCCTCACTGTAAGCTACACTATAAACCTCACTGTTGCTTCATTTATGGCTTCACTGTAAACCTCACTGTAGCTTCACTGTATGACTCACTATAAACCTCACTGTAGTCTCACTGTAGCCTCACTGTAAGCTGCACTGTAAGCCTCACTACTATACACCTCACTGTAAGCTGCACTGTAAGCTGCACTGTAAGCCTCACTGTAAACCTCACTACTATACACCTCACTGTAAGCTGCANAGCCTCACTGTAAACCTCACTACTATACACCTCACTGTAAGCTGCACTGTAAGCTGCACTGTAAGCCTCACTGTAAACCTCACTACTATACACCTAACTGTAAGCCTCAAAGTCACTGGATAATCAACCTTGGTAAAGGATTCTTGGGTGTAGTTGAAACTATAATCATGAGGATACATCTGTGACCCTCATGTCATCATGAGCATCATCCTACTGGCTCACATCTCAGATTCAGCTGAGATGATAGATGTCTGTCTGTCATGATTTAAATGTGAAACATCTCCCACGGGCTCATGTTCTGAACACTTGCAGCAGCTGGTGGCACTATTTTGGGAGCTTTGTTATGTCCAGGGAAGGAACTTTTAACAGTAGTATGGGGGATTGATAGGGCATGAGTACAGTTGTCCACAGAAACCCCAGGAGCTGGAGCTATGGGTGGTTATAAGCCACCTGGTGTGGGTTCTGAGAACTGAACCCCTGTCTTCTGGAAGAGCAGTAAGTGCTCTTAATCATTGAACCATTCCTCCAACACTGGGACTTGTGACCTTTGAAAAGTAGGGTTCCTCTTTTGTATCCATCCCCCTTATGGAAACACCAGGAAGCAGCTATGTTCCACCTCAACTATTCCACGAAAGTCTCTCACTAAATTTTATCTATTAAAAGTTTTCACAGAAACTCCCACGGATTTTCAAGGATGATCCCAGTGAAGACCCCTAGCAATAGCAGATATGTAGCCTGAATTGGTCACTACCCCAATTGTCATTAGAGAGCCTCCATGCAGTAACTGATAGAAACAGATGCAGAGACCCAGAGCCTAACGTTAGGCTGAACTCAGGTAATCCCTGTGAAGAGAGGCAGAAAGGATTGTAGGAGACAGAGGGGTCAGGGACACCACAAGAAAACCTACAGAAACAACTAATCTGTCTCTTCAGAACTCACAGCCTGAACCAACAACCAGGAAGCCTGTATACAATTGACCTAAGCCCTCCGCCTGTATGTAACAGTTGTGTAACTTGGGAATTCCTAACAATGGGAATACGGCTGCCAAAGTGGGTTGCCTTGCCCAGACTAAATACAAAGGGAGGTGCTTAGTCTTACTGCAACTTGATATGCCATCTTTTGTTGATACCTATGGGAGGCCTGCCCATTTCTGACCTGAAACAGAGGAGGACTGGATTGGGGCAAAGGGGAAGGAGGAAGGGAATGGGTGGGTAACTGCAGTCCGGATATAAAATAAATAAACTTAAAAGGAGAACATGGAAACACTAAAAAAATTTAAAAACAAGTTTTCCCAGAAAGTCACACCACATCAGGTTGACGTGTGCTGCTCCCAATGAAGCAAACATGGCCCATTCTGAAATAAAGTCTGAAAATGATCTCACATCTGTTCAGGATTGAACTCCCTTTAAATATTTGACCAGTCTAACTTTCTACAAAATCCCTTTTCCTCGGGTCATTTCCACCTCTCATGACTCTTCTTGACTCAGTTATTAGCTCAGTCAAACTTGGTTTAATGATGTTTTCTCAATTATTCAGGACCAGTCTCTTGTCCTAGCTCATCATCTTGACAGTAAGGCTAAGAAACAGAATACTAAGAACTGTAAAAAGAAAACCAACCAAGCTGTGCGCTCTGAATAGACTCACAGCAAACATGCCCCTCACTTTTATTATTATTTTCCTTTGAGTCAGGTTTTGTCGTGATCTCCTCCTGCCTCTGTATCCTCTTATTCTTATTCCTTCACGTCCATGTCTACTGAGGTGTGTCAGAACGGCAGACCCAGGACTCTGAAGGCTTGCACAGCCAAAACTCTGCTTCTTCTGTGTTTATTTTCTATAGCAATTGTCAATGAATACATTTGCATCCAAATCTATAAATTAAAAGATTTCTTGGCTAGACAATCAGAAACTTGATCTAATCCACCCAGTCCCCAAAAATTTTGTTTCATAGATGATCTACTAAGATATTCCACTGTTGAATAAAGTTCAGAAAACTCAAAATTTTGCAATTTCACAACATGGTCTCAAGTGAGAAACTCAAAATCACTTCTTAGAGGCACCCAGGCATGAAACCCTTCGTTCTGAGGTCTGTAGAAATAGTTTTACATTTCCTAATGGGATTCTTGAAGGTCTAAGCAGTGAATTCATTGTGTATTTTATATCCATACTTAGCAGCTCAGTATCTCTATCTTCTCTTTGGGATCAGCCATCTAGGTCTAGGACTGGAGAAAGACACAGACACCCTTAACTTGCTGCAAGTTTATATGAGAACAGTGAGTGAGTGAGAGTCCTGTCTCCTTTAGAAAACAAAGACTATTTAATATGTATGTATGTATGTATGCATGTATGTGAGAGTGTATGCATGTGTGTGTATGTGTAACTATGTACAAGCACAGAAGACAACACTGGATGCTTTCCTCTATCTCTCCCCATGGATTCCTTTGAGGCACAGAACCACCCAGGGTTCACATCTTCTTGGCAAGGCTGGAAACAAAGACGTCCCAGCTTCTTTTGCCTCTTACCCCCTCCCCCAGAGCTGGAGATACAGGCATGCACGGGAAACCTGGCTTGTTGTGTGGATGCTGGAATCTGAACTCCTGTTCTCATAATCGTGCAGCAGACATTCCTAACCTCTGACCCACCCCTCTAACCCACCGTCTGTTGTAGACCTTTCTTTGTTCTGGGTCCATGTGATTTGGAAGCTGGAGGAAGCATAATGATATGTGCAAAGGGTATGTCTGTTGTTTTGAGCTTGGGCAGGTTCATATTATAGACTACTGCTTGGCGATGGATTGGTTGGTTGTTTGCAGGCTCCGATCATCACAGGGCAGGTAGGTGGCAGGAGCTGGGTAGGACAGAGGAGGAACAGGTGAGCAGAAAGGTAGCAGAGCTTCATCAGGGTTTTGACAGTGAGGACCACAGTGTGATCAAAATCTGCCCTGATACAGGGAATCCATCTCTCCAGTGTGGGAGCATCAGTGTGGGCTCCAGGGTTGGATGAAGGGGGAGCAGGTGTTCCCAAAGTCACAGAGGCTGAGGCTGCTGCAATCTCTTGCTTTGGGGGGAAAAAGCAGCCATCTGGCTGAGGTCAAACTGTTCAAGGTAACAAGAGTAGAGAGGGGTGTTCATATGGAAATTACCTAAATATAGAATATTGCATGCACAGACACAAAGAGAGACCACAGAACCTGTGCAGAATGGTAGGACCACCAAATCTAGGGTCCAGGCAGCTTTACAGACACCAGCTCTGCTCAGAGAACTGCAACTACAGAATGAGTGACAGAAGTATGAGTCATTGGTCATTGTCACCCAACCAGACAGCACTTGGTAATATATCCTCAAGATCCTAGGAAGTGGCAGTGTGTTCATTTTAGGCAGAGACTCGAGGATTTCAGAAATTGGTATGGAACTAGTGCCACTGTTTCCATCTCTCAGGATGTGGTGTGCGTGTGTGTGTGTTCCTAAGCATGGAAGTGAAGGTGCTCAGGATGTGGTGTGCGTGTGTGTGTGTGCTCCTAAGCATGGGAGTGAAGGTGCTCACGGAGAGGCCAGAAGTTAACTTCAGATGTCGGTGATCAGGGACTATCTACACTGTTTATTGGGACAGGGTTTCTCACTAGCCTGGAACTCACCTTGTTGGCCAGTCAGCTTCAGGAATCTTCTTGTCTACACCCACACAGATGTCATGAATGTCTGTTGTCTAATGAAGGCAGAAACGATTTCTGGTCCTCTGAAACTGGAGTTATAGATTGGTTGTGAGACATGGTACCAGTGTTGAGAACCAAACCTGAGTCCCAAGTAAGAGCATTAAATGCTCTTAACCACTGAGCCATTTTTCCAGCTTCCAACATCTGCCATTTTTATAACACAGGAAAACCTTCCAGAAGTCAGTAGGTCAGAGATAACAGTGTGGGGCATGGGTCCTTGGGGTGTATCATGAAGACATCTTTAAAAGAGGTCCTGTGCTTTTGACAATTTAATAGTCACATGGGCACACGGCCCTGCATGTAGGAGAGGACTAGGAATCCCTGGTGTGTACAAGGCAGAGAAGGAGATGGTTGTGTCTTGTTGTTTAGGGACAGTGATTACCAGCAAGCTAAGACCTGACCTATTGATACTCTCCATACAAACAAGATAAACACAAGAGTCACTGATAGCGACAGGAGAGGCATGCCTAGGCAGGCTTTGCCATCCTGTGAATGAGGCAGAGCCCTACAATTCCAGTTTATCCCACTTTAGTCTAATGGTAGCCTGTAGCCTCAAGGGGGGAGCTCCGTTCCAGTTTCTCCTCCGAGTTTCTGGTGCATCCATTAGAAAATTTGCAGAGGGACTGGAGAAATGACTCTTTGACTCTTCGACTCATCAGTAAAGTGCTTGCCAGGCAAGCATGAAGGCCTGTGTTTGGATCCCTAGCACTTGGGTAAAAATCAGGTAAGGCAGCACACCTCTTTACCCTAGCACTAGAGAGAAGGAGCTTGGAGATGGGCAGATCTCTGAAGTTCACTGGCCAGGCAGTCAAGAGATATCAATTAGCTTCAGGTTCAGTGACAAACTCTGACGCAAAATATAAGTATGGGGTGTGATAATAAAAGGACAGAAAGACACTCACTGAGTCCCCTTTTGGTTTGCACACTCACTATTTGTGTTTTACACATCCATATGACTATGTACATATATCACAAACACATATACATACTATACCACCCCACCCATGCCACATACCCCTTACATGTACACACCACACTGCTACCCACACAGAAATATCTATACATTGTCTTTTGCCCAATTTTCTCTGAGCTACCTCTCTACTATCAAAACTGATATAATAACAGTAAACACCAGGATTCACTGTGATGACAGCCCAGGCATGTCACAGCCTGCATCATTCACGGTCGGTCATACAGTACACAGGCTGTGAACAGGGGAGGTCAGAACTCAGACATGCCTGACCATTTGACTATGATGCTCCATTTTTACCGTTGGTGTATGATGCTGGGAAGTTCTCAGAATCACTTCCTCATATGGTTCTGAGCCAGAGTGTGCCCAAAGTCATATCTGGAGGGAGCTGGGAGTTGACTTGAAGCGGCACAGGCCTCGTGATGTGCTATCTACTCTGCTTGCAGTTGGTGAGAGACCCCAGGAGAACCAAGAGAGGGTCCAGACTCACCTGCTCTCTTCCCTGACACACCCCCAAGCTCTCTTTCCAATAACTAGCCCTGCTATTTCCAAGTCTCACACCAGAACTGCCAGTATCCAAGAACCATAGGCCAAGTCGACAGAACTTTTATCTCCCTGGTGCCTCCTGATGGCGGAGAAGCCCAGTCTCTGTAGGGTTCATTACTCAGTGATGGTCTCAGATTTTAGCTGTGGTTGGAGTATTACCATAGCTCTCGAGGTACTGCATTAGCATTCAAGTCTCTCCCCTCCACCATTCTGCTTTTCTGAGTTCTGAATCCTATCTTCATCATTCTTCCTGTCCCGTTAAAGAGTAGATTATAGTATTAGGAACTCAGTGGTTGTAATAGTTTGAGAATGTGTGAGAACAGACAGATGTTTCTCTGAACCCTGCTGACTAGATGTTGTGCTTGAGGAACAGTGGTGTGGGCTCTGGGGATGTGGCCACCCTTGGTAGCATGCTTGACTGGCTTGTAGTGTACACTGAGTTCCACGCCCAACCCTCCGTAAATCAGGCATAGAGGCACATGCCTGCCGCCCCAGCCTACATAGCAAGTTCCAAGCCAGTCTGGGCTACTTGAGATCCTGTCTCCTCTCAATTGAATAAATAAAAAATAAAAGCAAGTAAGTTAAAGAATGGTGGTTTGATAGTAAGTTGAATAAAATATCCTGAGATTAAAAGTTCAGCCGAAGGAATTCATGAGGACCAATGCACCAGGGCGTGTCAGTTGGTTGTCAAAGGACTGAGGCACACGTGGGCCATTTTCTTTATTACTTTTCCATGCTCTCATCTGGTTCTCTGTTCATTACTGTTTCCTCCTCTGCTTGCTTTGGGTTTGCTTTGCTCTTCTTTCACTAGTTTATTAAAGATAGTGTGTTATTGATTTGTGGGATTTCTTCTTTTCCAATATGAGCGCACAGTGTAGTTTCCCTCCGAGGATTGCATTCACTGAATCCCCTAAGTTTTGATGCCATGTTTTGTTTGGAGCACAAAACACATTTATTTCCCCCATGGTCTCCTCTTTAATCCATTGGTTATTTATGAGGGCATTGTTTAATTTCCACACATCTGTGTGTGCTTTTCAGTTTCCCATCTATTATTGCCTTCCAGATTCAATCTGCTGTGATCCGAAGCATGCTTTTCAGGACTGGACGTCAGTCTTTCTGCAAGTATTGAGAGTGGTTTTGTTACCAAGCTCCTGGGAATGTCCCACAAGCACTGGGAGGGCGTGTGTTCTGCTTGTGGGAAGCATCAGTTGCAGTTCACAAGGCATTGAGTGTCTCACATAGGACTTTTGGCAAGAGTATGGCAGGACTGTGAAGATACAAATCGTCAGTCCCTCCTTCCACTAGGAATGCACCACTCATATAAGTCACATGTTATATGTGCTTCCCTTCAGAACCCCACAGCGCCATCATAGTTTGCATTCCCTAAATTCTATCCATAACTATGAATGTGCACATGCCCTTATTCTCTTTGATTAGAATAGCATTTTCTCTGGGGCTGACAGCCATTAAGAGAACTCACTGCTCTTGCAGAGGACTGGGGTTTGGTTCCCAGGACCCCCTTGGCAGCCATCAACCGTCACCTGTGACTCTAGTTCCAGAAGCTGGCACCCTCTTCCGGCCTGCATGAGTACTCGTCATGCACAGGGTACAAGCAAACTCTCACACACATGAAAACATCTTAAATATGGTTTCTCATGCTTTCCTTTCAGTACCTCAGGAGATGTACACATCAAGCTTAGGAAGAAAGGACATAGTTCCAAATGGGACGCCCATCTCTCGGGAGCTATGATGGCTGTAATGGAAAGTTAATTACTTTGAGGCGCTCAGGGTTTAAAGTAGTGACTAGAAGGGATGATCATGGGCCACTGCGGTGGCCCCAGCCCTGCAGTACTGCACTTCGGCATTCCACTTGTGCACTGATCAGAGGTGGTGACAGAAAGGAGAAAGGAGCTTTGGCACAGACATGTAAAGAGTGCCATGTTCTTAGAGTGCCTAAAGAGCAGGCTAGATGACCCGGGGAAGGACAAGGGGCCCGCAACATACCACACAATCATGAAACAATATATGCTAAAGAGAAGCCTAGGCTTCTAAAGAGAACAGGCCACTGATGTGCCTGCCACTTGCCAGGAGGATGATCGTGTCTGGGAGTCTATGCTTTCCTATCTGTGCAATAGGAATGGCCACAGCACTTGGTTTGGACAATTGCTGTAATGACTGGTAACATCTGAAAACATGTCATGGGAATCTCTAACATATAGCAGACTCCTGTTACTTCTTCCCTCACCCCCAAACAAGGTTATCAGACTTTTTCATGGCGTGTCAGACATCCCTCCCTCTGCTCTAAGACCCTCCTCCCACTAAATACTACCTGCCCCGTTTCATCCATCATTTTCTTCTTCAGTGGACCAACGTTCTTGGACCATCACATTCTCTTCTCACAGACCATCACCCCCACCTCTCTAAACCTCCTCCCTCTGATTATCAACCTCCTCACTCTGGCCCTTAGACTAGCTTTGTTTTCTCACCCAGTCAGCCCTCAAGTGAGCAGCTGCCAGCAGCCAGGCACAGATCCCTGCTGTTTATCTGTCCAGACAATCAGTACTCTATCAAAAGGTTGAAGCGCAAATAACACTTCAGATTATTTATAGTGGAAAAATGGAGTCTCAGGGGACAAAGACTATGAGCTCCAGTTGACTGAGTTGCCCTCCCTTTGCCCCCCCACCAAGGCTTTTGTGTTTGACCTTATCAAGTAACAACATCAGTAAATAACTATTTGTACTACTGCCGCTCATCGCCCAAAGACTCTTCCCTCCAGACAGGTTTGGAGCTGCCTGTGACACAGTACTGTGAAACGTTCAATCACTGTTAAATTTAAGCTCTCTTGTAAGCGTTTACCCTACATGGACAAAAAGGAATTCACCATTGGACTTGCTGGGGATACACATACCTTCCAGCAAGTGGTCCGAAGATGAAAGTGATGTTGGTTGGAGGAGACTCTGATGGACCGAGTAATGTTGCCCTCGTGGAAGGAAAAGGGATCAATGAAGAGAGGATCAATAATATTCAGAGAGAGGAGGATTTAAGGGTGGGAAGGAAGGGTATATTCTAGTCACAGATAGCCCTCATATAAGAAGGGGTGTGGCAGAGGACAGCAGACCGAGCGGCTAGTGTTGGGTGAGCAGTCCATGGGGCACTTTGGTACCACTGTGGGAAGCAAAGAGAAGGTCAGTTTCTAAAGAACCATCGTTCAGAGCTGCAGAGCCGGGAAGCTCATGAGATGCCCAGTGGCAATGTCAACTTTATGAATGTGGCACACAGGGGAGGTGTAGACACAAATAAAAATCAAGAGCCTGATTCAGCATGAGGCTAATAATTGCTTAGAATAGCATCATGTTAGCTGACTAGTGAGTGATGGCATGTAGGATGGAAGGGTTGATCACCAGGGGCCCTTGGCACTCCACTGAATTAGACTGGGGTGGAGGGAGGGACTGGAGGACATGAGAAAACAATAGCATGCCCTAGCACCTCTGGTGAGGTTAGAGATGAACCAACCTTCAGTGATGCTCTGTGGGACCGGCAGAGACGTTGCTGCGAACAATGTGCCAATCAAAGCCTGATTAGTGCCCACTGAAGGGAGAGCATGGCTAGGGAGAGGTAATGGTGTCACAAGAGGGCACTCTAAGAAATTTCAGGATGAAGAAAAGCTGAGGCCATGGCAGGGTGTGGTCGTGAACCAATGGATGAGATAGAATCCAGTTCCTTGAAGTCCCTTCAGAACCTCACTTGCTCAGCTTTGCACACTGCCTACATTACTGAAATTTCAAGTGTACAGTGATAATTCATAGCTTGTGCTTCATTAAAATGATAGATTCATATTAGAGAAGAATGTGGCCTGAAGCATTAATAACTTTAAGAATGCTGACCTCACCACCAGGAACAAGGTGCCTCATTTAAATGCTACAGTGGTTGGCTTGGAGAACAGTGGGTTAAACGTACAACCATTCATGCAGCATGGCCTCTTACCATGAAGCCTATGTAGTCACTTTCTATGTTGCTAGGCAATGACACCCATGTCGAGGACCGGCCTCAACAAAAATACTTCACCCAATAAAAGCAATTGAAGGAATCGATAGTTCAGTTTGACTCACGGTTCAAGGGTATGGTCCATCTGGGCAGGGAAGGCCTGGTGGCAGGAAGCTGGGGAAGCTATTCACTTCTGCAGTCGGCAAGTAGAGAGGAATGGATGCTGGAACCTCGCTCACAGTCACCTCTTTATTCTGTCGGGGCCTCCAGCCTGTGGGCCAGCCACATTTCAGGTGAAGCTTCCAAGCTTAATTAACCCAGGCTAGGAACTCTCTCACAGATGTGCATAGAGGTTTATTTCATAGATGATTCTAGATCCTGTCAAACTGACAATTAGTTTAATTATCACAGGGTCAGAGTTGTAACTCATAGTCAGCGAGGCATGTGCCTAGGGCATCCCCAGTGAACACGGTGGATTTGTATGGTGGGCGTGAGCTGATGGGCAAGGTGTACTGATACTGTGGCCATTTACCAGTGGACAGGGTCAGTTTGTACCTTGACTGTTGCTAGGACACCTTTAGAGTGCTAGTTCTCCACATTCAGAGATGAGGTCCAGGTGAGAACAAAAATAGTGCACCTCAACTCAGAGATTAAAACAGAGGTGCCCTGTACGTTTGCAAGAGCATAGGTTTAACAGGTCACCCTTGGGTCATCGTCTCCTACATACCTTAGTAGAGCCATAAAGTGCCCTTCCAGTTCCTTCGATTTTAATACAGTGTGAACTGGTTTAGTGGACTTGACTGTTCCAGTCCTGCTGGGGCTGTGGAAACTCCAAGGGAGCAGTGAAAATGTGTCTCAGAAGAATGGAGGCTTCTAATTTTTTGCTAAAATATATTTTATTGTATTTATGTGTATGTGTATACATGTGTGAGAACACACATGTGTGGGTGCCTGCAGTAGTTTGAATGAGAAATCTCCCTCACAGTTC